>OX454417.1:40746246-41057102 GCA_949715475.1 Microchrysa polita | reverse complement strand
TTTCCAACAGCACCGCAACCGTCGGCTTACGTGGCCCAGGAGGGGAGCTATGAGTGTTTAAGTGACGTCATGGTTGACAGGCATTTAGAAAAAAAAATCAGCCTACGATATTTAAAACCCCCTGGAGCCTCTCCCTTTCATTCTTTCTCGATGAAACTTGGCACCAACAAAGCCCAAGGTCTAGGCTTTCCAACAACACCACAACGGTCGGCCTACGTGGCCCAGGAGGGGAGCTATGGGTGTTTAAGTGACGTCATGGTTGACAGGCATTTAGAAAAAAAAATCAGCCTACGATATTTAAAAGCCCTGGAGCCTCTCCCTTTCATTCTTTCTCGATGAAACTTGGCACCAACAAAGCCCAAGGTCTAGGCTTTCCAACAATACCACAACGGTTAACCTATGTGGTCCTGAAGGGGAGCTATGGGGGTTTAAGTGACGTCATGGTTGACAGGCATTTAGAAAAAAAATCAGCCTACGATATTTAAAAGCCCCTGGAGCGTCTCCCTTTCACTCTTTCTCGATGAAACTTGGCACCAACAAAGCCCAAGGTCTAGGCTTTCCAACAATACCACACCGGTTAGCCTACGTGGTCCTGGAGAGGAGCTATGGGTGTTTAAGTGACGTCATGGTTGACAGGCATTTAGAAAAAAAATCAGCCTACGATATTCAAAAGCCCCTGGAGCCTCTCCCTTCCATTCCTTCTCGATGAAACTTGGCACCAACAAAGCCCAAGGTCTAGGCTTTCCAACGACACCACAACGGTCCGGCCTACGTGGCCCAGGAGGGGAGCTATGGGTGTTTAAGTGACGTCATGGTTGACAGGTATTTAGAAAAAAAAATCAGCCTACGATATTTAAAAGCCCCTGGAGCCTCTCCCTTTCATTCTTTCTCGATGAAACTTGGCACCAACAAAGCCCAAGGTCTAGGCTTTCCAACCGTACCACAACGGTCAGCCTACGTGGTCCTGGAGGGGAGCTATGGGTGTTTAAGTGACGTCATGGTTGACAAGCATTTAGAAAAAAAATCAGCCTACGATGTTTAAAAGCCCCTGGAGCCTCTCCCTTTCATTCTTTCTCGATGAAACTTGGCAGCAACAAAGCCCAAGGTCTAGGCTTTCTAACGACACCACAACGGTCAGCCTACGTTGCCCAGGAGGGGAGCTATGGGGGTTTAAGTGACGTCATGGTTGACAGGCATTTAGAAAAAAAAATCAGCCTACGATATTTAAAACCCCCTGGAGCCTCTCCCTTTCATTCTTTCTCGATGAAACTTGGCACCAACAAAGCCCAAGGTCTAGGCTTTCCAACAACACCACAACGGTCGGCCTACGTGGCCCAGGAGGGGAGCTATGGGTGTTTAAGTGACGTCATGGTTGACAGGCATTTAGAAAAAAAACTCAGCCTACGATATTTAAAAGCCCCTGGAGCCTCTCCCTTTCATTCTTTCTCGATGAAACTTGGCACCAACAAAGCCCAAGGTCTAGGCTTTCCAACCATACCACAACGGTCGGCCTACGTGGCCCAGGAGGGGAGCTATGGGTGTTTAAGTGACGTCATGGTTGACAGGCGTTTAGAAAAAAAATCAGCCTACGATGTTTAAAAGCCCCTGGAGCCTCTCCCTTTCATTCTTTCTCGATGAAACTTGGCACCAACAAAGCCCAAGGTCTAGGCTTTCTAACGACACCACAACGGTCAGCCTACGTGGCCCAGGAGGGGAGCTATGGGGGTTTAAGTGACGTCATGGTTGACAGGCATTTAGAAAAAAAAATCAGCCTACGATATTTAAAACCCCCTGGAGCCTCTCCCTTTCATTCTTTCTCGATGAAACTTGGCACCAACAAAGCCCAAGGTCTAGGCTTTCCAACCATACCACAACGGTCAGCCTACGTGGTCCTGGAGGGGAGCTATGGGTGTTTAAGTGACGTCATGGTTGACAGGCATTTAGAAAAAAAACTCAGCCTACGATATTTAAAAGCCCCTGGAGCCTCTCCCTTTCATTCTTTCTCGATGAAACTTGGCACCAACAAAGCCCAAGGTCTAGGCTTTTCAACGATACCACAACGGTCAGCCTACGTGGTCCTGGAGGGGAGCTATGGGGGTTTAAGTGACGTCATGGTTGACAGGCATTTAGAAAAAAAATCAGCCTACGATATTTAAAAGCCCCTGGAGCCTCTCCCTTTCATTCTTTCTCGATGAAACTTGGCACCAACATAGCCCAAGGTCTAGGCTTTCCAACAACACCACAACGGTCGGCTTACGTGGCCCAGGAGGGGAGCTATGGGTGTTTAAGTGACGTCATGGTTGACAGGCATTTAGAAAAAAAAATCAGCCTACGATATTTAAAAGCCCCTGGAGCCTCTCCCTTTCATTCTTTCTCGATGAAACTTGGCACCAACAAAGCCCAAGGTCTAGGCTTTCCAACAACACCACAACGGTCGGCCTACGTGGCCCAGGAGGGGAGCTATGGGTGTTTAAGTGACGTCATGGTTGACAGGCATTTAGAAAAAAAAATCAGCCTACGATATTTAAAAGCCCCTGGAGCCTCTCCCTTTCATTCTTTCTCGATGAAACTTGGCACCAACAAAGCCCAAGGTCTAGGCTTTTCAACGATACCACAACGGTCAGCCTACGTGGTCCTGGAGGGGAGCTATGGGGGTTTAAGTGACGTCATGGTTGACAGGCATTTAGAAAAAAAATCAGCCTACGATATTTAAAAGCCCCTGGAGCCTCTCCCTTTCATTCTTTCTCGATGAAACTTGGCACCAACAAAGCCCAAGGTCTAGGCTTTTCAACGATACCACAACGGTCAGCCTACGTGGTCCTGGAGGGGAGCTATGGGGGTTTAAGTGACGTCATGGTTGACAGGCATTTAGAAAAAAAATCAGCCTACGATATTTAAAAGCCCCTGGAGCCTCTCCCTTTCACTCTTTCCCGATGAAACTTGGCACCAACAAAGCCCAAGGTCTAGGCTTTCCAACAATACCACACCGGTCAGCCTACGTGGTCCTGGAGAGGAGCTATGGGTGTTTAAGTGACGTCATGGTTGACAGGCATTTAGAAAAAAAATCAGCCTACGATATTCAAAAGCCCCTGGAGCCTCTCCCTTCCATTCTTTCTCGATGAAACTTGGCACCAACAAAGCCCAAGGTCCAGGCTTTCCAACAACACCACAACGGTCGGCCTACGTGGCCCAGGAGGGGAGCTATGGGTGTTTAAGTGACGTCATGGTTGACAGGCATTTAGAAAAAAAAATCAGCCTACGATATTTAAAAGCCCCTGGAGCCTCTCCCTTTCATTCTTTCTCGATGAAACTTGGCACCAACAAAGCCCAAGGTCTAGGCTTTTCAACGATACCACAACGGTCAGCCTACGTGGTCCTGGAGGGGAGCTATGGGGGTTTAAGTGACGTCATGGTTGACAGGCATTTAGAAAAAAAAATCAGCCTACGATATTTAAAAGCCCCTGGAGCCTCTCCCTTTCATTCTTTCTCGATGAAACTTGGCACCAACAAAGCCCAAGGTCTAGGCTTTCCAACAATACCACAGCGGTCAGCCTACGTGGTCCTGGAGGGGAGCTATGGGGGTTTAAGTGACGTCATGGTTGACAGGCATTTAGAAAAAAAATCAGCCTACGATATTCAAAAGCCCCTGGAGCCTCTCCCTTCCATTCTTTCTCGATGAAACTTGGCACAAACAAAGCCCAAGGTCTAGGCTTTCCAACAACACCACAACGGTCGGCCTACGTGGCCCAGGAGGGGAGCTATGGGTATTTAAGTGACGTCATGGTTGACAGGCATTTAGAAAAAAAAATCAGCCTACGATATTCAAAAGCCCCTGGAGCCTCTCCCTTCCATTCTTTCTCGATGAAACTTGGCACCAACAAAGCCCAAGGTCTAGGCTTTCCAACAACACCACAAGGGTCGGCCTACGTGGCCCAGGAGGGGAGCTATGGGTATTTAAGTGACGTCATGGTTGACAGGCATTTAGAAAAAAAAATCAGCCTACGATATTCAAAAGCCTCTGGAGCCTCTCCCTTTCATTCTTTCTCGATGAAACTTGGCACCAACAAAGCCCAAGGTCTAGGCTTTCCAACGATACAACAATGGTCAGCCTACGTGGTCCTGGAGGGGAGCTATGGGGGTTTAAGTGACGTCATGGTTGACAGGCATTTAGAAAAAAAATCAGCCTACGATATTTAAAAGCCCCTGGAGCCTCTCCCTTTCATTCTTTCTCGATGAAACTTGGCACCAACAAAGCCCAAGGTCTAGGCTTTTCAACGATACCACAACGGTCAGCCTACGTGGTCCTGGAGGGGAGCTATGGGGGTTTAAGTGACGTCATGGTTGACAGGCATTTAGAAAAAAAATCAGCCTACGATATTTAAAAGCCCCTGGAGCCTCTCCCTTTCACTCTTTCCCGATGAAACTTGGCACCAACAAAGCCCAAGGTCTAGGCTTTCCAACAATACCACACCGGTCAGCCTACGTGGTCCTGGAGAGGAGCTATGGGTGTTTAAGTGACGTCATGGTTGACAGGCATTTCGAAAAAAAATCAGCCTACGATATTCAAAAGCCCCTGGAGCCTCTCCCTTCCATTCTTTCTCGATGAAACTTGGCACCAACAAAGCCCAAGGTCCAGGCTTTCCAACAACACCACAACGGTCGGCCTACGTGGCCCAGGAGGGGAGCTATGGGTGTTTAAGTGACGTCATGGTTGACAGGCATTTAGAAAAAAAAATCAGCCTACGATATTTAAAAGCCCCTGGAGCCTCTCCCTTTCATTCTTTCTCGATGAAACTTGGCACCAACAAAGCCCAAGGTCTAGGCTTTTCAACGATACCACAACGGTCAGCCTACGTGGTCCTGGAGGGGAGCTATGGGGGTTTAAGTGACGTCATGGTTGACAGGCATTTAGAAAAAAAAATCAGCCTACGATATTTAAAAGCCCCTGGAGCCTCTCCCTTTCATTCTTTCTCGATGAAACTTGGCACCAACAAAGCCCAAGGTCTAGGCTTTCCAACAATACCACAGCGGTCAGCCTACGTGGTCCTGGAGGGGAGCTATGGGGGTTTAAGTGACGTCATGGTTGACAGGCATTTAGAAAAAAAATCAGCCTACGATATTCAAAAGCCCCTGGAGCCTCTCCCTTCCATTCTTTCTCGATGAAACTTGGCACAAACAAAGCCCAAGGTCTAGGCTTTCCAACAACACCACAACGGTCGGCCTACGTGGCCCAGGAGGGGAGCTATGGGTATTTAAGTGACGTCATGGTTGACAGGCATTTAGAAAAAAAAATCAGCCTACGATATTCAAAAGCCCCTGGAGCCTCTCCCTTCCATTCTTTCTCGATGAAACTTGGCACCAACAAAGCCCAAGGTCTAGGCTTTCCAACAACACCACAAGGGTCGGCCTACGTGGCCCAGGAGGGGAGCTATGGGTATTTAAGTGACGTCATGGTTGACAGGCATTTAGAAAAAAAAATCAGCCTACGATATTCAAAAGCCTCTGGAGCCTCTCCCTTTCATTCTTTCTCGATGAAACTTGGCACCAACAAAGCCCAAGGTCTAGGCTTTCCAACGATACAACAATGGTCAGCCTACGTGGTCCTGGAGGGGAGCTATGGGGGTTTAAGTGACGTCATGGTTGACAGGCATTTAGAAAAAAAAATCAGCCTACGATGTTTAAAAGCCCCTGGAGCCTCTCCCTTTCATTCTTTCTCGATGAAACTTGGTACCAACAAAGCCCAAGGTCTAGGCTTTCTAACGACACCACAACGGTCAGCCTACGTGGCCCAGGAGGGGAGCTATGGGGGTTTAAGTGACGTCATGGTTGACAGGCATTTAGAAAAAAAATCAGCCTACGATATTCAAAAGCCCCTGGAGCCTCTCCCTTCCATTCTTTCTCGATGAAACTTGGCACCAACAAAGCCCAAGGTCTAGGCTTTTCAACGATACAACAATGGTCAGCCTACGTGGTCCTGGAGGGGAGCTATGGGGGTTTAAGTGACGTCATGGTTGACAGGCATTTAGAAAAAAAAATCAGCCTACGATGTTTAAAAGCCCCTGGAGCCTCTCCCTTTCATTCTTTCTCGATGAAACTTGGTACCAACAAAGCCCAAGGTCTAGGCTTTCTAACGACACCACAACGGTCAGCCTACGTGGCCCAGGAGGGGAGCTATGGGGGTTTAAGTGACGTCATGGTTGACAGGCATTTAGAAAAAAAATCAGCCTACGATATTTAAAAGCCCCTGGAGCCTCTCCCTTTCACTCTTTCCCGATGAAACTTGGCACCAACAAAGCCCAAGGTCTAGGCTTTCCAACAATACCACACCGGTCAGCCTACGTGGTCCTGGAGAGGAGCTATGGGTGTTTAAGTGACGTCATGGTTGACAGGCATTTAGAAAAAAAATCAGCCTACGATATTCAAAAGCCCCTGGAGCCTCTCCCTTCCATTCTTTCTCGATGAAACTTGGCACCAACAAAGCCCAAGGTCCAGGCTTTCCAACAACACCACAACGGTCGGCCTACGTGGCCCAGGAGGGGAGCTATGGGTATTTAAGTGACGTCATGGTTGACAGGCATTTAGAAAAAAAAATCAGCCTACGATATTCAAAAGCCCCTGGAGCCTCTCCCTTCCATTCTTTCTCGATGAAACTTGGCACCAACAAAGCCCAAGGTCTAGGCTTTCCAACAACACCACAAGGGTCGGCCTACGTGGCCCAGGAGGGGAGCTATGGGTATTTAAGTGACGTCATGGTTGACAGGCATTTAGAAAAAAAAATCAGCCTACGATATTCAAAAGCCTCTGGAGCCTCTCCCTTTCATTCTTTCTCGATGAAACTTGGCACCAACAAAGCCCAAGGTCTAGGCTTTCCAACGATACAACAATGGTCAGCCTACGTGGTCCTGGAGGGGAGCTATGGGGGTTTAAGTGACGTCATGGTTGACAGGCATTTAGAAAAAAAAATCAGCCTACGATGTTTAAAAGCCCCTGGAGCCTCTCCCTTTCATTCTTTCTCGATGAAACTTGGTACCAACAAAGCCCAAGGTCTAGGCTTTCCAACGACACCACAACGGTCAGCCTACGTGGCCCAGGAGGGGAGCTATGGGGGTTTAAGTGACGTCATGGTTGACAGGCATTTAGAAAAAAAATCAGCCTACGATATTCAAAAGCCCCTGGAGCCTCTCCCTTCCATTCTTTCTCGATGAAACTTGGCACCAACAAAGCCCAAGGTCTAGGCTTTCCAACAACACCACAACGGTCGGCCTACGTGGCCCAGGAGGGGAGCTATGGGTATTTAAGTGACGTCATGGTTGACAGGCATTTAGAAAAAAAAATCAGCCTACGATATTCAAAAGCCCCTGGAGCCTCTCCCTTTCATTCTTTCTCGATGAAGCTTGGCACCAACAAAGCCCAAGGTCTAGGCTTTCCAACAACACCACAACGGTCGGCCTACGTGGCCCAGGAGGGGAGCTATGGGTGTTTAAGTGACGTCATGGTTGACAGGCATTTAGAAAAAAAAATCAGCCTACGATATTTAAAAGCCCCTGGAGCCTCTCCCTTTCATTCTTTCTCGATGAAACTTGGCACCAACAAAGCCCAAGGTCTAGGCTTTCCAACAATACCACAACGGTCAGCCTACGTGGTCCTGGAGGGGAGCTATGGGGGTTTAAGTGACGTCATGGTTGACAGGCATTTAGAAAAAAAATCAGCCTACGATATTTAAAAGCCCCTGGAGCCTCTCCCTTTCACTCTTTCTCGATGAAACTTGGCACCAACAAAGCCCAAGGTCTAGGCTTTCCAACAATACCACACCGGTCAGCCTACGTGGTCCTGGAGAGGAGCTATAGGTGTTTAAGTGACGTCATGGTTGACAGGCATTTAGAAAAAAAATCAGCCTACGATATTCAAAAGCCCCTGGAGCCTCTCCCTTCCATTCTTTCTCGATGAAACTTGGCACCAACAAAGCCCAAGGTCTAGGCTTTCCAACAACACCACAACGGTCGGCCTACGTGGCCCAGGAGGGGAGCTATGGGTGTTTAAGTGACGTCATGGTTGACAGGTATTTAGAAAAAAAAAATCAGCCTACGATATTTAAAAGCCCCTGGAGCCTCTCCCTTTCATTCTTTCTCGATGAAACTTGGCACCAACAAAGCCCAAGGTCTAGGCTTTCCAACAATACCACACCGGTCAGCCTACGTGGTCCTGGAGAGGAGCTATGGGTGTTTAAGTGACGTCATGGTTGACAGGCATTTAGAAAAAAAACTCAGCCTACGATATTTAAAAGTCCCTGGAGCCTCTCCCTTTCATTCTTTCTCGATGAAACTTGGCACCAACAAAGCCCAAGGGATAGGCTTTCCAACAATACCACAACGGTCAGCCTACGTGGCCCTGGAGGGGAGCTATGGGGGTTTAAGTGACGTCATGGTTGACAGGCATTTAGAAAAAAAATCAGCCTACGATATTCAAAAGCCCCTGGAGCCTCTCCCTTCCATTCTTTCTCGATGAAACTTGGCACCAACAAAGCCCAAGGTCTAGGCTTTCCAACAACACCACAACGGTCGGCCTACGTGGCCCAGGAGGGGAGCTATGGGTATTTAAGTGACGTCATGGTTGACAGGCATTTAGAAAAAAAAATCAGCCTACGATATTCAAAAGCCCCTGGAGCCTCTCCCTTTCATTCTTTCTCGATGAAGCTTGGCACCAACAAAGCCCAAGGTCTAGGCTTTCCAACAACACCACAACGGTCGGCCTACGTGGCCCAGGAGGGGAGCTATGGGTGTTTAAGTGACGTCATGGTTGACAGGCATTTAGAAAAAAAAATCAGCCTACGATATTTAAAAGCCCCTGGAGCCTCTCCCTTTCATTCTTTCTCGATGAAACTTGGCACCAACAAAGCCCAAGGTCTAGGCTTTCCAACAATACCACAACGGTCAGCCTACGTGGTCCTGGAGGGGAGCTATGGGGGTTTAAGTGACGTCATGGTTGACAGGCATTTAGAAAAAAAATCAGCCTACGATATTTAAAAGCCCCTGGAGCCTCTCCCTTTCACTCTTTCTCGATGAAACTTGGCACCAACAAAGCCCAAGGTCTAGGCTTTCCAACAATACCACACCGGTCAGCCTACGTGGTCCTGGAGAGGAGCTATGGGTGTTTAAGTGACGTCATGGTTGACAGGCATTTAGAAAAAAAATCAGCCTACGATATTCAAAAGCCCCTGGAGCCTCTCCCTTCCATTCTTTCTCGATGAAACTTGGCACCAACAAAGCCCAAGGTCTAGGCTTTCCAACAACACCACAACGGTCGGCCTACGTGGCCCAGGAGGGGAGCTATGGGTGTTTAAGTGACGTCATGGTTGACAGGTATTTAGAAAAAAAAAATCAGCCTACGATATTTAAAAGCCCCTGGAGCCTCTCCCTTTCATTCTTTCTCGATGAAACTTGGCACCAACAAAGCCCAAGGTCTAGGCTTTCCAACAATACCACACCGGTCAGCCTGCATGGTCCTGGAGAGGAGCTATGGGTGTTTAAGTGACGTCATGGTTGACAGGCATTTAGAAAAAAAACTCAGCCTACGATATTTAAAAGTCCCTGGAGCCTCTCCCTTTCATTCTTTCTCGATGAAACTTGGCACCAACAAAGCCCAAGGGATAGGCTTTCCAACAATACCACAACGGTCAGCCTACGTGGCCCTGGAGGGGAGCTATGGGGGTTTAAGTGACGTCATGGTTGACAGGCATTTAGAAAAAAAATCAACCTACGATATTCAAAAGCCCCTGGAGCCTCTCCCTTCCATTCTTTCTCGATGAAACTTGGCACCAACAAAGCCCAAGGTCTAGGCTTTCCAACAACACCACAACGGTCGGCCTACGTGGCCCAGGAGGGGAGCTATGGGTGTTTAAGTGACGTCATGGTTGACAGGCATTTAGAAAAAAAAATCAGCCTACGATATTTAAAAGCCCCTGGAGCCTCTCCCTTTCATTCTTTCTCGATGAAACTTGGCACCAACAAAGCCCAAGGTCTAGGCTTTCCAACAATACCACAACGGTCAGCCTACGTGGTCCTGGAGGAGAGCTATGGGGGTTTAAGTGACGTCATGGTTGACAGGCATTTAGAAAAAAAAATCAGCCTACGATATTTAAAAGCCCCTGGAGCCTCTCCCTTTCATTCTTTCTCGATGAAACTTAGCACCAACAAAGCCCAAGGTCTAGGCTTTCCAACAATACCACAACGGTCAGCCTACGTGGCCCTGGAGGGGAGCTATGGGGGTTTAAGTGACGTCATGGTTGACAGGCATTTAGAAAAAAAATCAGCCTACGATATTTAAAAGCCCCTGGAGCCTCTCCCTTTCATTCTTTCTCGATGAAACTTGGCACCAACAAAGCCCAAGGTCTAGGCTTTCCAACAATACCACAACGGTCAGCCTACGTGGTCCTGGAGGGGAGCTATGGGGGTTTAAGTGACGTCATGGTTGACAGGCATTTAGAAAAAAAATCAGCCTACGATATTCAAAAGCCCCTGGAGCCTCTCCCTTCCATTCTTTCTCGATGAAACTTGGCACAAACAAAGCCCAAGGTCTAGGCTTTCCAACAACACCACAACGGTCGGCCTACGTGGCCCAGGAGGGGAGCTATGGGTATTTAAGTGACGTCATGGTTGACAGGCATTTAGAAAAAAAAATCAGCCTACGATATTCAAAAGCCCCTGGAGCCTCTCCCTTCCATTCTTTCTCGATGAAACTTGGCACCAACAAAGCCCAAGGTCTAGGCTTTCCAACAACACCACAACGGTCGGCCTACGTGGCCCAGGAGGGGAGCTATGGGTATTTAAGTGACGTCATGGTTGACAGGCATTTAGAAAAAAAACTCAGCCTACGATATTTAAAAGCCCCTGGAGCCTCTCCCTTTCATTCTTTCTCGATGAAACTTGGCACCAACAAAGCCCAAGGTCTAGGCTTTCTAACGACACCACAACGGTCAGCCTACGTGGCCCAGGAGGGGAGCTATGGGGGTTTAAGTGACGTCATGGTTGACAGGCATTTAGAAAAAAAAATCAGCCTACGATATTTAAAACCCCCTGGAGCCTCTCCCTTTCATTCTTTCTCGATGAAACTTGGCACCAACAAAGCCCAAGGTCTAGGCTTTCCAACAACACCACAACGGTCGGCCTGCGTGGCCCAGGAGGGGAGCTATGGGTGTTTAAGTGACGTCATGGTTGACAGGCATTTAGAAAAAAAAATCAGCCTACGATATTTAAAAGCCCCTGGAGCCTCTCCCTTTCATTCTTTCTCGATGAAACTTGGCACCAACAAAGCCCAAGGTCTAGGCTTTTCAACGATACCACAACGGTCAGCCTACGTGGTCCTGGAGGGGAGCTATGGGGGTTTAAGTGACGTCATGGTTGACAGGCATTTAGAAAAAAAATCAGCCTACGATATTTAAAAGCCCCTGGAGCCTCTCCCTTTCATTCTTTCTCGATGAAACTTGGCACCAACAAAGCCCAAGGTCTAGGCTTTCCAACAATACCACAACGGTCAGCCTACGTGGTCCTGGAGGGGAGCTATGGGGGTTTAAGTGACGTCATGGTTGACAGGCATTTAGAAAAAAAAATCAGCCTACGATGTTTAAAAGCCCCTGGAGCCTCTCCCTTTCATTCTTTCTCGATGAAACTTGGCACCAACAAAGCCCAAGGTCTAGGCTTTCTAACGACACCACAACGGTCAGCCTACGTGGTCCTGGAGGGGAGCTATGGGTGTTTAAGTGACGTCATGGTTGACAGGCATTTAGAAAAAAAAATCAGCCTACGATATTTAAAAGCCCCTGGAGCCTCTCCCTTTCATTCTTTCTCGATGAAACTTGGCACCAACAAAGCCCAAGGTCTAGGCTTTCCAACAACACCACAACGGTCGGCCTACGTGGCCCAGGAGGGGAGCTATGGGTGTTTAAGTGACGTCATGGTTGACAGGCATTTAGAAAAAAAAATCAGCCTACGATATTTAAAAGCCCCTGGAGCCTCTCCCTTTCATTCTTTCTCGATGAAACTTGGCACCAACAAAGCCCAAGGTCTAGGCTTTCCAACAATACCACAACGGTCAGCCTACGTGGTCCTGGAGGGGAGCTATGGGGGTTTAAGTGACGTCATGGTTGACAGGCATTTAGAAAAAAAATCAGCCTACGATATTTAAAAGTCCCTGGAGCCTCTCCCTTTCACTCTTTCCCGATGAAACTTGGCACCAACAAAGCCCAAGGTCTAGGCTTTCCAACAATACCACACCGGTCAGCCTACGTGGTCCTGGAGAGGAGCTATGGGTGTTTAAGTGACGTCATGGTTGACAGGCATTTAGAAAAAAAAATCAGCCTACGATATTTAAAAGCCCCTGGAGCCTCTCCCTTTCATTCTTTCTCGATGAAACTTGGCACCAACAAAGCCCAAGGTCTAGGCTTTCCAACAACACCACAACGGTCGGCCTACGTGGCCCAGGAGGGGAGCTATGGGTGTTTAAGTGACGTCATGGTTGACAGGTATTTAGAAAAAAAAATCAGCCTACGATATTTAAAAGCCCCTGGAGCCTCTCCCTTTCATTCTTTCTCGATGAAACTTGGCACCAACAAAGCCCAAGGTCTAGGCTTTCCAACGACACCACAACGGTCAGCCTACGTGGCCCAGGAGGGGAGCTATGGGGGTTTAAGTGACGTCATGGTTGACAGGCATTTAGAAAAAAAAATCAGCCTACGATATTTAAAACCCCCTGGAGCCTCTCCCTTTCATTCTTTCTCAATGAAACTTGGCATCAACAAAGCCCAAAGTCTTGGCTTTCCAACAACACCACACCGGTCAGCCTACGTGGTCCTGGAGAGGAGCTATGGGTGTTTAAGTGACGTCATGGTTGACAGGCATTTAGAAAAAAAACTCAGCCTACGATATTTAAAAGCCCCTGGAGCCTCTCCCTTTCATTCTTTCTCGATGAAACTTGGCACCAACAAAGCCCAAGGTCTAGGCTTTTCAACGATACCACAACGGTCAGCCTACGTGGTCCTGGAGGGGAGCTATGGGGGTTTAAGTGACGTCATGGTTGACAGGCATTTAGAAAAAAAATCAGCCTACGATATTTAAAAGCCCCTGGAGCCTCTCCCTTTCATTATTTCTCGATGAAACTTGGCACCAACATAGCCCAAGGTCTAGGCTTTCCAACAACACCACAACGGTCGGCCTACGTGGCCCAGGAGGGGAGCTATGGGTATTTAAGTGACGTCATGGTTGACAGGCATTTAGAAAAAAAAAATCAGCCTACGATATTCAAAAGCCCCTGGAGCCTCTCCCTTTCATTCTTTCTCGATGAAACTTGGCACCAACAAAGCCCAAGGTCTAGGCTTTCCAACAATACCACAACGGTCAGCCTACGTGGTCCTGGAGGGGAGCTATGGGGGTTTAAGTGACGTCATGGTTGACAGGCATTTAGAAAAAAAAATCAGCCTACGATGTTTAAAAGCCCCTGGAGCCTCTCCCTTTCATTCTTTCTCGATGAAACTTGGCACCAACAAAGCCCAAGGTCTAGGCTTTCTAACGACACCACAACGGTCAGCCTACGTGGCCCAGGAGGGGAGCTATGGGGGTTTAAGTGACGTCATGGTTGACAGGCATTTAGAAAAAAAAATCAGCCTACGATATTTAAAACCCCCTGGAGCCTCTCCCTTTCATTCTTTCTCGATGAAACTCGGCACCAACAAAGCCCAAGGTCTAGGCTTTCCAACAACACCACAACGGTCGGCCTACGTGGCCCAGGAGGGGAGCTATGGGTGTTTAAGTGACGTCATGGTTGACAGGCATTTAGAAAAAAAAATCAGCCTACGATATTTAAAAGCCCCTGGAGCCTCTCCCTTTCATTCTTTCTCGATGAAACTTGGCACAAACAAAGCCCAAGGTCTAGGCTTTCCAACAACACCACAACGGTCGGCCTACGTGGCCCAGGAGGGGAGCTATGGTTGTTTAAGTGACGTCATGGTTGACAGGCATTTAGAAAAAAAAATCAGCCTACGATATTTAAAAGCCCCTGGAGCCTCTCCCTTTCATTCTTTCTCGATGAAACTTGGCACCAACAAAGCCCAAGGTCTAGGCTTTCCAACAATACCACAACGGTCAGCCTACGTGGTCCTGGAGGGGAGCTATGGGGGTTTAAGTGACGTCATGGTTGACAGGCATTTAGAAAAAAAAATCAGCCTACGATGTTTAAAAGCCCCTGGAGCCTCTCCCTTTCATTCTTTCTCGATGAAACTTGGCACCAACAAAGCCCAAGGTCTAGGCTTTCCAACAATACCACAACGGTCAGCCTACGTGGTCCTGGAGGGGAGCTATGGGTGTTTAAGTGACGTCATGGTTGACAGGTATTTAAAAAAAAAAATCAGCCTACGATATTTAAAAGCCCCTGGAGCCTCTCCCTTTCATTCTTTCTCGATGAAACTTGGCACCAACAAAGCCCAAGGTCTAGGCTTTCCAACAACACCACAACGGTCGGCCTACGTGGCCCAGGAGGGGAGCTATGGGTGTTTAAGTGACGTCATGGTTGACAGGTATTTAGAAAAAAAATCAGCCTACGATATTTAAAAGCCCCTGGAGCCTCTCCCTTTCATTCTTTCTCGATGAAACTTGGCACCAACAAAGCCCAAGGTCTAGGCTTTCCAACAATACCACAACGGTCAGCCTACGTGGTCCTGGAGGGGAGCTATGGGGGTTTAAGTGACGTCATGGTTGACAGGTATTTAGAAAAAAAAATCAGCCTACGATGTTTAAAAGCCCCTGGAGCCTCTCCCTTCCATTCTTTCTCGATGAAACTTGGCACCAACAAAGCCCAAGGTCTAGGCTTTCTAACGACACCACAACGGTCAGCCTACGTGGCCCAGGAGGGGAGCTATGGGGGTTTAAGTGACGTCATGGTTGACAGGCATTTAGAAAAAAAAATCAGCCTACGATATTTAAAACCCCCTGGAGCCTCTCCCTTTCATTCTTTCTCGATGAAACTTGGCACCAACAAAGCCCAAGGTCTAGGCTTTTCAACGATACCACAACGGTCAGCCTACGTGGTCCTGGAGGGGAGCTATGGGGGTTTAAGTGACGTCATGGTTGACAGGCATTTAGAAAAAAAATCAGCCTACGATATTTAAAAGCCCCTGGAGCCTCTCCCTTTCATTCTTTCTCGATGAAACTTGGCACCAACATAGCCCAAGGTCTAGGCTTTCCAACAACACCACAACGGTCGGCCTACGTGGCCCAGGAGGGGAGCTATGGGTATTTAAGTGACGTCATGGTTGACAGGCATTTAGAAAAAAAAATCAGCCTACGATATTCAAAAGCCCCTGGAGCCTCTCCCTTTCATTCTTTCTCGATGAAACTTGGCACCAACAAAGCCCAAGGTCTAGGCTTTCTAACGACACCACAACGGTCAGCCTACGTGGTCCTGGAGGGGAGCTATGGGGGTTTAAGTGACGTCATGGTTGACAGGCATTTAGGAAAAAAAATCAGCCTACGATATTTAAAAGCCCCTGGAGCCTCTCCCTTTCATTCTTTCTCGATGAAACTTGGCACCAACAAAGCCCAAGGTCTAGGCTTTCCAACAATACCACAACGGTCAGCCTACGTGGCCCTGGAGGGGAGCTATGGGGGTTTAAGTGACGTCATGGTTGACAGGCATTTAGAAAAAAAATCAGCCTACGATATTTAAAAGCCCCTGGAGCCTCTCCCTTTCATTCTTTCTCGATGAAACTTGGCACCAACAAAGCCCAAGGTCTAGGCTTTTCAACGATACCACAACGGTCAGCCTACGTGGTCCTGGAGGGGAGCTATGGGGGTTTAAGTGACGTCATGGTTGACAGGCATTTAGAAAAAAAATCAGCCTACGATATTTAAAAGCCCCTGGAGCCTCTCCCTTTCATTCTTTCTCGATGAAACTTGGCACCAACATAGCCCAAGGTCTAGGCTTTCCAACAACACCACAACGGTCGGCCTACGTGGCCCAGGAGGGGAGCTATGGGTATTTAAGTGACGTCATGGTTGACAGGCATTTAGAAAAAAAAATCAGCCTACGATATTCAAAAGCCCCTGGAGCCTCTCCCTTTCATTCTTTCTCGATGAAACTTGGCACCAACAAAGCCCAAGGTCTAGGCTTTCCAACAATACCACAACGGTCAGCCTACGTGGTCCTGGAGGGGAGCTATGGGGGTTTAAGTGACGTCATGGTTGACAGGCATTTAGAAAAAAAAATCAGCCTACGATGTTTAAAAGCCCCTGGAGCCTCTCCCTTTCATTCTTTCTCGATGAAACTTGGCACCAACAAAGCCCAAGGTCTAGGCTTTCTAACGACACCACAACGGTCAGCCTACGTGGCCCAGGAGGGGAGCTATGGGGGTTTAAGTGACGTCATGGTTGACAGGCATTTAGAAAAAAAAATCAGCCTACGATATTTAAAACCCCCTGGAGCCTCTCCCTTTCATTCTTTCTCGATGAAACTTGGCACCAACAAAGCCCAAGGTCTAGGCTTTCCAACAACACCACAACGGTCGGCCTACGTGGCCCAGGAAGGGAGCTATGGGTGTTTAAGTGACGTCATGGTTGACAGGCATTTAGAAAAAAAAATCAGCCTACGATATTTAAAAGCCCCTGGAGCCTCTCCCTTTCATTCTTTCTCGATGAAACTTGGCACAAACAAAGCCCAAGGTCTAGGCTTTCCAACAACACCACAACGGTCGGCCTACGTGGCCCAGGAGGGGAGCTATGGTTGTTTAAGTGACGTCATGGTTGACAGGCATTTAGAAAAAAAAATCAGCCTACGATATTTAAAAGCCCCTGGAGCCTCTCCCTTTCATTCTTTCTCGATGAAACTTGGCACCAACAAAGCCCAAGGTCTAGGCTTTCCAACAATACCACAACGATCAGCCTACGTGGTCCTGGAGGGGAGCTATGGGTGTTTAAGTGACGTCATGGTTGACAGGTATTTAGAAAAAAAAATCAGCCTACGATATTTAAAAGCCCCTGGAGCCTCTCCCTTTCATTCTATCTCGATGAAACTTGGCACCAACAAAGCCCAAGGTCTAGGCTTTCCAACAACACCACAACGGTCGGCCTACGTGGCCCAGGAGGGGAGCTATGGGTGTTTAAGTGACGTCATGGTTGACAGGTATTTAGAAAAAAAAATCAGCCTACGATATTTAAAAGCCCCTGGAGCCTCTCCCTTTCATTCTTTCTCAATGAAACTTGGCACCAACAAAGCCCAAGGTCTAGGCTTTCCAACGATACCACAACGGTCAGCCTACGTGGTCTTGGAGGGGAGCTATGGGTGTTTAAGTGACGTCATGGTTGACTGGCATTTAGAAAAAAAATCAGCCTACGATGTTTAAAAGCCCCTGGAGCCTCTCCCTTTCATTCTTTCTCGATGAAACTTGGCACCAACAAAGCCCAAGGTCTAGGCTTTCTAACGACACCACAACGGTCAGCCTACGTGGCCCAGGAGGGGAGCTATGGGGGTTTAAGTGACGTCATGGTTGACAGGCATTTAGAAAAAAAAATCAGCCTACGATATTTAAAACCCCCTGGAGCCTCTCCCTTTCATTCTTTCTCGATGAAACTTGGCACCAACAAAGCCCAAGGTCTAGGCTTTCTAACGACACCACAACGGTCAGCCTACGTGATCCTGGAGGGGAGCTATGGGGGTTTAAGTGACGTCATGGTTGACAGGCATTTAGGAAAAAAAATCAGCCTACGATATTTAAAAGCCCCTGGAGCCTCTCCCTTTCATTCTTTCTCGATGAAACTTGGCACCAACAAAGCCCAAGGTCTAGGCTTTCCAACAATACCACAACGGTCAGCCTACGTGGCCCTGGAGGGGAGCTATGGGGGTTTAAGTGACGTCATGGTTGACAGGCATTTAGAAAAAAAATCAGCCTACGATATTTAAAAGCCCCTGGAGCCTCTCCCTTTCATTCTTTCTCGATGAAACTTGGCACCAACAAAGCCCAAGGTCTAGGCTTTCCAACAATACCACAACGGTCAGCCTACGTGGTCCTGGAGGGGAGCTATGGGGGTTTAAGTGACGTCATGGTTGACAGGCATTTAGAAAAAAAATCAGCCTACGATATTCAAAAGCCCCTGGAGCCTCTCCCTTCCATTCTTTCTCGATGAAACTTGGCACAAACAAAGCCCAAGGTCTAGGCTTTCCAACAACACCACAACGGTCGGCCTACGTGGCCCAGGAGGGGAGCTATGGGTATTTAAGTGACGTCATGGTTGACAGGCATTTAGAAAAAAAAATCAGCCTACGATATTCAAAAGCCCCTGGAGCCTCTCCCTTCCATTCTTTCTCGATGAAACTTGGCACCAACAAAGCCCAAGGTCTAGGCTTTCCAACAGCACCACAAGGGTCGGCCTACGTGGCCCAGGAGGGGAGCTATGGGTATTTAAGTGACGTCATGGTTGACAGGCATTTAGAAAAAAAAATCAGCCTACGATATTCAAAAGCCCCTGGAGCCTCTCCCTTTCATTCTTTCTCGATGAAACTTGGCACCAACAAAGCCCAAGGTCTAGGCTTTCCAACGATACAACAATGGTCAGCCTACGTGGTCCTGGAGGGGAGCTATGGGGGTTTAAGTGACGTCATTTAGAAAAAAAAATCAGCCTACGATGTTTAAAAGCCCCTGGAGCCTCTCCCTTTCATTCTTTCTCGATGAAACTTGGTACCAACAAAGCCCAAGGTCTAGGCTTTCTAACGACACCACAACGGTCAGCCTACGTCGCCCAGGAGGGGAGCTCTGGGGGTTTAAGTGACGTCATGGTTGACAGGCATTTAGAAAAAAAATCAGCCTACGATATTCAAAAGCCCCTGGAGCCTCTCTCTTCCATTCTTTCTCGATGAAACTTGGCACCAACAAAGCCCAAGGTCTAGGCTTTCCAACAACACCACAACGGTCGGCCTACGTGGCCCAGGAGGGGAGCTATGGGTATTTAAGTGACGTCATGGTTGACAGGCATTTAGAAAAAAAAATCAGCCTACGATATTCAAAAGCCCCTGGAGCCTCTCCCTTTCATTCTTTCTCGATGAAGCTTGGCACCAACAAAGCCCAAGGTCTAGGCTTTCCAACAACACCACAACGGTCGGCCTACGTGGCCCAGGAGGGGAGCTATGGGTGTTTAAGTGACGTCATGGTTGACAGGCATTTAGAAAAAAAAATCAGCCTACGATATTTAAAAGCCCCTGGAGCCTCTCCCTTTCATTCTTTCTCGATGAAACTTGGCACCAACAAAGCCCAAGGTCTAGGCTTTCCAACAATACCACAACGGTCAGCCTACGTGGTCCTGGAGGGGAGCTATGGGGGTTTAAGTGACGTCATGGTTGACAGGCATTTAGAAAAAAAATCAGCCTACGATATTCAAAAGCCCCTGGAGCCTCTCCCTTCCAATCTTTCTCGATGAAACTTGGCACCAACAAAGCCCAAGGTCTAGGCTTTCCAACAACACCACAAGGGTCGGCCTACGTGGCCCAGGAGGGGAGCTATGGGTATTTAAGTGACGTCATGGTTGACAGGCATTTAGAAAAAAAAATCAGCCTACGATATTCAAAAGCCCCTGGAGCCTCTCATTCTTTCTCGATGAAACTTGGCACCAACAAAGCCCAAGGTCTAGGCTTTCCAACGATACAACAATGGTCAGCCTACGTGGTCCTGGAGGGGAGCTATGGGGGTTTAAGTGACGTCATGGTTGACAGGCATTTAGAAAAAAAAATCAGCCTACGATGTTTAAAAGCCCCTGGAGCCTCTCCCTTTCATTCTTTCTCGATGAAACTTGGTACCAACAAAGCCCAAGGTCTAGGCTTTCTAACGACACCACAACGGTCAGCCTACGTGGCCCAGGAGGGGGTTTAAGTGACGTCATGGTTGACAGGCATTTAGAAAAAAAATCAGCCTACGATATTCAAAAGCCCCTGGAGCCTCTCCCTTCCATTCTTTCTCGATGAAACTTGGCACCAACAAAGCCCAAGGTCTAGGCTTTTCATCGATACCACAACGGTCAGCCTACGTGGTCCTGGAGGGGAGCTATGGGGGTTTAAGTGACGTCATGGTTGACAGGCATTTAGAAAAAAAATCAGCCTACGATATTTAAAAGCCCCTGGAGCCTCTCCCTTTCATTCTTTCTCGATGAAGCTTGGCACCAACAAAGCCCAAGGTCTAGGCTTTCCAACAACACCACAACGGTCGGCCTACGTGGCCCAGGAGGGGAGCTATGGGGGTTTAAGTGACGTCATGGTTGACAGGCATTTAGAAAAAAAAATCAGCCTACGATATTCAAAAGCCCCTGGAGCCTCTCCCTTTCATTCTTTCTCGATGAAACTTGGCACCAACAAAGCCCAAGGTCTAGGCTTTCCAACAACACCACAAGGGTCGGCCTACGTGGCCCAGGAGGGGAGCTATGGGTATTTAAGTGACGTCATGGTTGACAGGCATTTAGAAAAAAAAATCAGCCTACGATATTCAAAAGCCCCTGGAGCCTCTCCCTTTCATTCTTTCTCGATGAAACTTGGCACCAACAAAGCCCAAGGTCTAGGCTTTCCAACAACACCACAACGGTCGGCCTACGTGGCCCAGGAGGGGAGCTATGGGTATTTAAGTGACGTCATGGTTGACAGGCATTTAGAAAAAAAAATCAGCCTACGATATTCAAAAGCCCCTGGAGCCTCTCCCTTCCATTCTTTCTCGATGAAACTTGGCACCAACAAAGCCCAAGGTCTAGGCTTTCCAACAACACCACAAGGGTCGGCCTACGTGGCCCAGGAGGGGAGCTATGGGTATTTAAGTGACGTCATGGTTGACAGGCATTTAGAAAAAAAAATCAGCCTACGATATTCAAAAGCCCCTGGAGCCTCTCCCTTTCATTCTTTCTCGATGAAACTTGGCACCAACAAAGCCCAAGGTCTAGGCTTTCCAACGATACAGCAATGGTCAGCCTACGTGGTCCTGGAGGGGAGCTATGGGGGTTTAAGTGACGTCATCGTTGACAGGCATTTAGAAAAAAAAATCAGCCTACGATGTTTAAAAGCCCCTGGAGCCTCTCCCTTTCATTCTTTCTCGATGAAACTTGGTACCAACAAAGCCCAAGGTCTAGGCTTTCTAACGACACCACAACGGTCAGCCTACGTGGCCCAGGAGGGGAGCTATGGGGGTTTAAGTGACGTCATGGTTGACAGGCATTTAGAAAAAAAATCAGCCTACGATATTCAAAAGCCCCTGGAGCCTCTCCCTTCCATTCTTTCTCGATGAAACTTGGCACCAACAAAGCCCAAGGTCTAGGCTTTCCAACAACACCACAACGGTCGGCCTACGTGGCCCAGGAGGGGAGCTATGGGTATTTAAGTGACGTCATGGTTGACAGGCATTTAGAAAAAAAAATCAGCCTACGATATTCAAAAGCCCCTGGAGCCTCTCCCTTTCATTCTTTCTCGATGAAGCTTGGCACCAACAAAGCCCAAGGTCTAGGCTTTCCAACAACACCACAACGGTCGGCCTACGTGGCCCAGGAGGGGAGCTATGGGTGTTTAAGTGACGTCATGGTTGACAGGCATTTAGAAAAAAAAATCAGCCTACGATATTTAAAAGCCCCTGGAGCCTCTCCCTTTCATTCTTTCTCGATGAAACTTGGCACCAACAAAGCCCAAGGTCTAGGCTTTCCAACAATACCACAACGGTCAGCCTACGTTGTCCTGGAGGGGAGCTATGGGGGTTTAAGTGACGTCATGGTTGACAGGCATTTAGAAAAAAAATCAGCCTACGATATTCAAAAGCCCCTGGAGCCTCTCCCTTCCAATCTTTCTCGATGAAACTTGGCACCAACAAAGCCCAAGGTCTAGGCTTTCCAACAACACCACAAGGGTCGGCCTACGTGGCCCAGGAGGGGAGCTATGGGTATTTAAGTGACGTCATGGTTGACAGGCATTTAGAAAAAAAAATCAGCCTACGATATTCAAAAGCCCCTGGAGCCTCTCATTCTTTCTCGATGAAACTTGGCACCAACAAAGCCCAAGGTCTAGGCTTTCCAACGATACAACAATGGTCAGCCTACGTGGTCCTGGAGGGGAGCTATGGGGGTTTAAGTGACGTCATGGTTGACAGGCATTTAGAAAAAAAAATCAGCCTACGATGTTTAAAAGCCCCTGGAGCCTCTCCCTTTCATTCTTTCTCGATGAAACTTGGTACCAACAAAGCCCAAGGTCTAGGCTTTCTAACGACACCACAACGGTCAGCCTACGTGGCCCAGGAGGGGGTTTAAGTGACGTCATGGTTGACAGGCATTTAGAAAAAAAATCAGCCTACGATATTCAAAAGCCCCTGGAGCCTCTCCCTTCCATTCTTTCTCGATGAAACTTGGCACCAACAAAGCCCAAGGTCTAGGCTTTTCATCGATACCACAACGGTCAGCCTACGTGGTCCTGGAGGGGAGCTATGGGGGTTTAAGTGACGTCATGGTTGACAGGCATTTAGAAAAAAAATCAGCCTACGATATTTAAAAGCCCCTGGAGCCTCTCCCTTTCATTCTTTCTCGATGAAGCTTGGCACCAACAAAGCCCAAGGTCTAGGCTTTCCAACAACACCACAACGGTCGGCCTACGTGGCCCAGGAGGGGAGCTATGGGGGTTTAAGTGACGTCATGGTTGACAGGCATTTAGAAAAAAAAATCAGCCTACGATATTCAAAAGCCCCTGGAGCCTCTCCCTTTCATTCTTTCTCGATGAAACTTGGCACCAACAAAGCCCAAGGCCTAGGCTTTCCAACAACACCACAAGGGTCGGCCTACGTGGCCCAGGAGGGGAGCTATGGGTATTTAAGTGACGTCATGGTTGACAGGCATTTAGAAAAAAAAATCAGCCTACGATATTCAAAAGCCCCTGGAGCCTCTCCCTTTCATTCTTTCTCGATGAAACTTGGCACCAACAAAGCCCAAGGTCTAGGCTTTCCAACAACACCACAACGGTCGGCCTACGTGGCCCAGGAGGGGAGCTATGGGTATTTAAGTGACGTCATGGTTGACAGGCATTTAGAAAAAAAAATCAGCCTACGATATTCAAAAGCCCCTGGAGCCTCTCCCTTCCATTCTTTCTCGATGAAACTTGGCACCAACAAAGCCCAAGGTCTAGGCTTTCCAACAACACCACAAGGGTCGGCCTACGTGGCCCAGGAGGGGAGCTATGGGTATTTAAGTGACGTCATGGTTGACAGGCATTTAGAAAAAAAAATCAGCCTACGATATTCAAAAGCCCCTGGAGCCTCTCCCTTTCATTCTTTCTCGATGAAACTTGGCACCAACAAAGCCCAAGGTCTAGGCTTTCCAACGATACAGCAATGGTCAGCCTACGTGGTCCTGGAGGGGAGCTATGGGGGTTTAAGTGACGTCATCGTTGACAGGCATTTAGAAAAAAAAATCAGCCTACGATGTTTAAAAGCCCCTGGAGCCTCTCCCTTTCATTCTTTCTCGATGAAACTTGGTACCAACAAAGCCCAAGGTCTAGGCTTTCTAACGACACCACAACGGTCAGCCTACGTGGCCCAGGAGGGGAGCTATGGGGGTTTAAGTGACGTCATGGTTGACAGGCATTTAGAAAAAAAATCAGCCTACGATATTCAAAAGCCCCTGGAGCCTCTCCCTTCCATTCTTTCTCGATGAAACTTGGCACCAACAAAGCCCAAGGTCTAGGCTTTCCAACAACACCACAACGGTCGGCCTACGTGGCCCAGGAGGGGAGCTATGGGTATTTAAGTGACGTCATGGTTGACAGGCATTTAGAAAAAAAAATCAGCCTACGATATTCAAAAGCCCCTGGAGCCTCTCCCTTTCATTCTTTCTCGATGAAGCTTGGCACCAACAAAGCCCAAGGTCTAGGCTTTCCAACAACACCACAACGGTCGGCCTACGTGGCCCAGGAGGGGAGCTATGGGTGTTTAAGTGACGTCATGGTTGACAGGCATTTAGAAAAAAAAATCAGCCTACGATATTTAAAAGCCCCTGGAGCCTCTCCCTTTCATTCTTTCTCGATGAAACTTGGCACCAACAAAGCCCAAGGTCTAGGCTTTCCAACAATACCACAACGGTCAGCCTACGTTGTCCTGGAGGGGAGCTATGGGGGTTTAAGTGACGTCATGGTTGACAGGCATTTAGAAAAAAAATCAGCCTACGATATTTAAAAGCCCCTGGAGCCTCTCCCTTTCACTCTTTCTCGATGAAACTTGGCACCAACAAAGCCCAAGGTCTAGGCTTTCCAACAATACCACACCGGTCAGCCTACGTGGTCCTGGAGAGGAGCTATGGGTGTTTAAGTGACGTCATGGTTGACAGGCATTTAGAAAAAAAATCAGCCTACGATATTCAAAAGCCCCTGGGGCAACACCACAACGGTCGGCCTACGTGGCCCAGGAGGGGAGCTATGGGTATTTAAGTGACGTCATGGTTGACAGGCATTTAGAAAAAAAAATCAGCCTACGATATTCAAAAGCCCCTGGAGCCTCTCCCTTTCATTCTTTCTCGATGAAGCTTGGCACCAACAAAGCCCAAGGTCTAGGCTTTCCAACAACACCACAACGGTCGGCCTACGTGGCCCAGGAGGGGAGCTATGGGTGTTTAAGTGACGTCATGGTTGACAGGCATTTAGAAAAAAAAATCAGCCTACGATATTTAAAAGCCCCTGGAGCCTCTCCCTTTCATTCTTTCTCGATGAAACTTGGCACCAACAAAGCCCAAGGTCTAGGCTTTCCAACAATACCACAGCGGTCAGCCTACGTGGTCCTCGAGGGGAGCTATGGGGGTTTAAGTGACGTCATGGTTGACAGGCATTTAGAAAAAAAATCAGCCTACGATATTTAAAAGCCCCTGGAGCCTCTTGCTTTCACTCTTTCTCGATGAAACTTGGCACCAACAAAGCCCAAGGTCTAGGCTTTCCAACAATACCACACCGGTCAGCCTACGTGGTCCTGGAGAGGAGCTATGGGTGTTTAAGTGACGTCATGGTTGACAGGCATTTAGAAAAAAAATCAGCCTACGATATTCAAAAGCCCCTGGAGCCTCTCCCTTCCATTCTTTCTCGATGAAACTTGGCACCAACAAAGCCCAAGGTCTAGGCTTTCCAACAACACCACAACGGTCGGCCTACGTGGCCCAGGAGGGGAGCTATGGGTGTTTAAGTGACGTCATGGTTGACAGGTATTTAGAAAAAAAAAATCAGCCTACGATATTTAAAAGCCCCTGGAGCCTCTCCCTTTCATTCTTTCTCGATGAAACTTGGCACCAACAAAGCCCAAAGTCTAGGCTTTCCAACAATACCACACCGGTCAGCCTGCATGGTCCTGGAGAGGAGCTATGGGTGTTTAAGTGACGTCATGGTTGACAGGCATTTAGAAAAAAAATCAGCCTACGATATTCAAAAGCCCCTGGAGCCTCTCCCTTCCAATCTTTCTCGATGAAACTTGGCACCAACAAAGCCCAAGGTCTAGGCTTTCCAACAACACCACAAGGGTCGGCCTACGTGGCCCAGGAGGGGAGCTATGGGTATTTAAGTGACGTCATGGTTGACAGGCATTTAGAAAAAAAAATCAGCCTACGATATTCAAAAGCCCCTGGAGCCTCTCCCTTTCATTCTTTCTCGATGAAACTTGGCACCAACAAAGCCCAAGGTCTAGGCTTTCCAACGATACAACAATGGTCAGCCTACGTGGTCCTGGAGGGGAGCTATGGGGGTTTAAGTGACGTCATGGTTGACAGGCATTTAGAAAAAAAAATCAGCCTACGATGTTTAAAAGCCCCTGGAGCCTCTCCCTTTCATTCTTTCTCGATGAAACTTGGTACCAACAAAGCCCAAGGTCTAGGCTTTCTAACGACACCACAACGGTCAGCCTACGTGGCCCAGGAGGGGAGCTATGGGGGTTTAAGTGACGTCATGGTTGACAGGCATTTAGAAAAAAAATCAGCCTACGATATTCAAAAGCCCCTGGAGCCTCTCCCTTCCATTCTTTCTCGATGAAACTTGGCACCAACAAAGCCCAAGGTCTAGGCTTTTCAACGATACCACAACGGTCAGCCTACGTGGTCCTGGAGGGGAGCTATGGGGGTTTAAGTGACGTCATGGTTGACAGGCATTTAGAAAAAAAATCAGCCTACGATATTTAAAAGCCCCTGGAGCCTCTCCCTTTCATTCTTTCTCGATGAAGCTTGGCACCAACAAAGCCCAAGGTCTAGGCTTTCCAACAACACCACAACGGTCGGCCTACGTGGCCCAGGAGGGGAGCTATGGGGGTTTAAGTGACGTCATGGTTGACAGGCATTTAGAAAAAAAAATCAGCCTACGATATTCAAAAGCCCCTGGAGCCTCTCCCTTTCATTCTTTCTCGATGAAACTTGGCACCAACAAAGCCCAAGGTCTAGGCTTTCCAACAACACCACAAGGGTCGGCCTACGTGGCCCAGGAGGGGAGCTATGGGTATTTAAGTGACGTCATGGTTGACAGGCATTTAGAAAAAAAAATCAGCCTACGATATTCAAAAGCCCCTGGAGCCTCTCCCTTTCATTCTTTCTCGATGAAACTTGGCACCAACAAAGCCCAAGGTCTAGGCTTTCCAACAACACCACAACGGTCGGCCTACGTGGCCCAGGAGGGGAGCTATGGGTATTTAAGTGACGTCATGGTTGACAGGCATTTAGAAAAAAAAATCAGCCTACGATATTCAAAAGCCCCTGGAGCCTCTCCCTTCCATTCTTTCTCGATGAAACTTGGCACCAACAAAGCCCAAGGTCTAGGCTTTCCAACAACACCACAAGGGTCGGCCTACGTGGCCCAGGAGGGGAGCTATGGGTATTTAAGTGACGTCATGGTTGACAGGCATTTAGAAAAAAAAATCAGCCTACGATATTCAAAAGCCCCTGGAGCCTCTCCCTTTCATTCTTTCTCGATGAAACTTGGCACCAACAAAGCCCAAGGTCTAGGCTTTCCAACGATACAGCAATGGTCAGCCTACGTGGTCCTGGAGGGGAGCTATGGGGGTTTAAGTGACGTCATGGTTGACAGGCATTTAGAAAAAAAAATCAGCCTACGATGTTTAAAAGCCCCTGGAGCCTCTCCCTTTCATTCTTTCTCGATGAAACTTGGTACCAACAAAGCCCAAGGTCTAGGCTTTCTAACGACACCACAACGGTCAGCCTACGTGGCCCAGGAGGGGAGCTATGGGGGTTTAAGTGACGTCATGGTTGACAGGCATTTAGAAAAAAAATCAGCCTACGATATTCAAAAGCCCCTGGAGCCTCTCCCTTCCATTCTTTCTCGATGAAACTTGGCACCAACAAAGCCCAAGGTCTAGGCTTTCCAACAACACCACAACGGTCGGCCTACGTGGCCCAGGAGGGGAGCTATGGGTATTTAAGTGACGTCATGGTTGACAGGCATTTAGAAAAAAAAATCAGCCTACGATATTCAAAAGCCCCTGGAGCCTCTCCCTTTCATTCTTTCTCGATGAAGCTTGGCACCAACAAAGCCCAAGGTCTAGGCTTTCCAACAACACCACAACGGTCGGCCTACGTGGCCCAGGAGGGGAGCTATGGGTGTTTAAGTGACGTCATGGTTGACAGGCATTTAGAAAAAAAAATCAGCCTACGATATTTAAAAGCCCCTGGAGCCTCTCCCTTTCATTCTTTCTCGATGAAACTTGGCACCAACAAAGCCCAAGGTCTAGGCTTTCCAACAATACCACAACGGTCAGCCTACGTGGTCCTGGAGGGGAGCTATGGGGGTTTAAGTGACGTCATGGTTGACAGGCATTTAGAAAAAAAATCAGCCTACGATATTTAAAAGCCCCTGGAGCCTCTCCCTTTCACTCTTTCTCGATGAAACTTGGCACCAACAAAGCCCAAGGTCTAGGCTTTCCAACAATACCACACCGGTCAGCCTACGTGGTCCTGGAGAGGAGCTATGGGTGTTTAAGTGACGTCATGGTTGACAGGCATTTAGAAAAAAAATCAGCCTACGATATTCAAAAGCCCCTGGAGCCTCTCCCTTCCAATCTTTCTCGATGAAACTTGGCACCAACAAAGCCCAAGGTCTAGGCTTTCCAACAACACCACAACGGTCGGCCTACGTGGCCCAGGAGGGGAGCTATGGGTGTTTAAGTGACGTCATGGTTGACAGGTATTTAGAAAAAAAAAATCAGCCTACGATATTTAAAAGCCCCTGGAGCCTCTCCCTTTCATTCTTTCTCGATGAAACATGGCACCAACAAAGCCCAAGGTCTAGGCTTTCCAACAATACCACACCGGTCAGCCTACGTGGTCCTGGAGAGGAGCTATGGGTGTTTAAGTGACGTCATGGTTGACAGGCATTTAGAAAAAAAACTCAGCCTACGATATTTAAAAGTCCCTGGAGCCTCTCCCTTTCATTCTTTCTCGATGAAACTTGGCACCAACAAAGCCCAAGGGATAGGCTTTCCAACAATACCACAACGGTCAGCCTACGTGGCCCTGGAGGGGAGCTATGGGGGTTTAAGTGACGTCATGGTTGACAGGCATTTAGAAAAAAAATCAGCCTACGATATTCAAAAGCCCCTGGAGCCTCTCCCTTCCATTCTTTCTCGATGAAACTTGGCACCAACAAAGCCCAAGGTCTAGGCTTTCCAACAACACCACAACGGTCGGCCTACGTGGCCCAGGAGGGGAGCTATGGGTATTTAGGTGACGTCATGGTTGACAGGCATTTAGAAAAAAAAATCAGCCTACGATATTCAAAAGCCCCTGGAGCCTCTCCCTTTCATTCTTTCTCGATGAAGCTTGGCACCAACAAAGCCCAAGGTCTAGGCTTTCCAACAACACCACAACGGTCGGCCTACGTGGCCCAGGAGGGGAGCTATGGGTGTTTAAGTGACGTCATGGTTGACAGGCATTTAGAAAAAAAAATCAGCCTACGATATTTAAAAGCCCCTGGAGCCTCTCCCTTTCATTCTTTCTCGATGAAACTTGGCACCAACAAAGCCCAAGGTCTAGGCTTTCCAACAATACCACAACGGTCAGCCTACGTGGTCCTGGAGGGGAGCTATGGGGGTTTAAGTGACGTCATGGTTGACAGGCATTTAGAAAAAAAATCAGCCTACGATATTTAAAAGCCCCTGGAGCCTCTTCCTTTCACTCTTTCTCGATGAAACTTGGCACCAACAAAGCCCAAGGTCTAGGCTTTCCAACAATACCACACCGGTCAGCCTACGTGGTCCTGGAGAGGAGCTATGGGTGTTTAAGTGACGTCATGGTTGACAGGCATTTAGAAAAAAAATCAGCCTACGATATTCAAAAGCCCCTGGAGCCTCTCCCTTCCATTCTTTCTCGATGAAACTTGGCACCAACAAAGCCCAAGGTCTAGGCTTTCCAACAACACCACAACGGTCGGCCTACGTGGCCCAGGAGGGGAGCTATGGGTGTTTAAGTGACGTCATGGTTGACAGGTATTTAGAAAAAAAAAATCAGCCTACGATATTTAAAAGCCCCTGGAGCCTCTCCCTTTCATTCTTTCTCGATGAAACTTGGCACCAACAAAGCCCAAGGTCTAGGCTTTCCAACAATACCACACCGGTCAGCCTGCATGGTCCTGGAGAGGAGCTATGGGTGTTTAAGTGACGTCATGGTTGACAGGCATTTAGAAAAAAAACTCAGCCTACGATATTTAAAAGCCCCTGGAGCCTCTCCCTTTCATTCTTTCTCGATGAAACTTGGCACCAACAAAGCCCAAGGGATAGGCTTTCCAACAATACCACAACGGTCAGCCTACGTGGCCCTGGAGGGGAGCTATGGGGGTTTAAGTGACGTCATGGTTGACAGGCATTTAGAAAAAAAATCAACCTACGATATTCAAAAGCCCCTGGAGCCTCTCCCTTCCATTCTTTCTCGATGAAACTTGGCACCAACAAAGCCCAAGGTCTAGGCTTTCCAACAATACCACAACGGTCAGCCTACGTGGCCCTGGAGGGGAGCTATGGGGGTTTAAGTGACGTCATGGTTGACAGGCATTTAGAAAAAAAATCAGCCTACGATATTCAAAAGCCCCTGGAGCCTCTCCCTTCCATTCTTTCTCGATGAAACTTGGCACCAACAAAGCCCAAGGTCTAGGCTTTCCAACAACACCACAACGGTCGGCCTACGTGGCCCAGGAGGGGAGCTATGGGTGTTTAAGTGACGTCATGGTTGACAGGCATTTAGAAAAAAAAATCAGCCTACGATATTTAAAAGCCCCTGGAGCCTCTCCCTTTCATTCTTTCTCGATGAAACTTGGCACCAACAAAGCCCAAGGGATAGGCTTTCCAACAATACCACAACGGTCAGCCTACGTGGCCCTGGAGGGGAGCTATGGGGGTTTAAGTGACGTCATGGTTGACAGGCATTTAGAAAAATAATCAACCTACGATATTCAAAAGCCCCTGGAGCCTCTCCCTTCCATTCTTTCTCGATGAAACTTGGCACCAACAAAGCCCAAGGTCTAGGCTTTCCAACAATACCACAACGGTCAGCCTACGTGGCCCTGGAGGGGAGCTATGGGGGTTTAAGTGACGTCATGGTTGACAGGCATTTAGAAAAAAAATCAGCCTACGATATTCAAAAGCCCCTGGAGCCTCTCCCTTCCATTCTTTCTCGATGAAACTTGGCACCAACAAAGCCCAAGGTCTAGGCTTTCCAACAACACCACAACGGTCGGCCTACGTGGGCCAGGAGGGGAGCTATGGGTGTTTAAGCGACGTCATGGTTGACAGGCATTTAGAAAAAAAAATCAGCCTACGATATTTAAAAGCCCCTGGAGCCTCTCCCTTTCATTCTTTCTCGATGAAACTTGGCACCAACAAAGCCCAAGGTCTAGGCTTTCCAACAATACCACACCGGTCAGCCTACGTGGTCCTGGAGAGGAGCTATGGGTGTTTAAGTGACGTCATGGTTGACAGGCATTTAGAAAAAAAATCAGCCTACGATATTCAAAAGCCCCTGGAGCCTCTCCCTTCCATTCTTTCTCGATGAAACTTGGCACCAACAAAGCCCAAGGTCTAGGCTTTCCAACAACACCACAACGGTCGGCCTACGTGGCCCAGGAGGGGAGCTATGGGTGTTTAAGTGACGTCATGGTTGACAGGTATTTAGAAAAAAAAAATCAGCCTACGATATTTAAAAGCCCCTGGAGCCTCTCCCTTTCATTCTTTCTCGATGAAACTTGGCACCAACAAAGCCCAAGGTCTAGGCTTTCCAACAATACCACACCGATCAGCCTACGTGGTCCTGGAGAGGAGCTATGGGTGTTTAAGTGACGTCATGGTTGACAGGCATTTAGAAAAAAAACTCAGCCTACGATATTTAAAAGTCCCTGGAGCCTCTCCCTTTCATTCTTTCTCGATGAAACTTGGCACCAACAAAGCCCAAGGGATAGGCTTTCCAACAATACCACAACGGTCAGCCTACGTGGCCCTGGAGGGGAGCTATGGGGGTTTAAGTGACGTCATGGTTGACAGGCATTTAGAAAAAAAATCAGCCTACGATATTCAAAAGCCCCTGGAGCCTCTCCCTTCCATTCTTTCTCGATGAAACTTGGCACCAACAAAGCCCAAGGTCTAGGCTTTCCAACAACACCACAACGGTCGGCCTACGTGGCCCAGGAGGGGAGCTATGGGTATTTAAGTGACGTCATGGTTGACAGGCATTTAGAAAAAAAAATCAGCCTACGATATTCAAAAGCCCCTGGAGCCTCTCCCTTTCATTCTTTCTCGATGAAGCTTGGCACCAACAAAGCCCAAGGTCTAGGCTTTCCAACAACACCACAACGGTCGGCCTACGTGGCCCAGGAGGGGAGCTATGGGTGTTTAAGTGACGTCATGGTTGACAGGCATTTAGAAAAAAAAATCAGCCTACGATATTTAAAAGCCCCTGGAGCCTCTCCCTTTCATTCTTTCTCGATGAAACTTGGCACCAACAAAGCCCAAGGTCTAGGCTTTCCAACAATACCACAACGGTCAGCCTACGTGGTCCTGGAGGGGAGCTATGGGTGTTTAAGTGACGTCATGGTTGACTGGCATTTAGAAAAAAAATCAGCCTACGATGTTTAAAAGCCCCTGGAGCCTCTCCCTTTCATTCTTTCTCGATGAAACTTGGCACCAACAAAGCCCAAGGTCTAGGCTTTCTAACGACACCACAACGGTCAGCCTACGTGGCCCAGGAGGGGAGCTATGGGGGTTTAAGTGACGTCATGGTTGACAGGCATTTAGAAAAAAAAATCAGCCTACGATATTTAAAACCCCCTGGAGCCTCTCCCTTTCATTCTTTCTCGATGAAACTTGGCACCAACAAAGCCCAAGGTCTAGGCTTTCTAACGACACCACAACGGTCAGCCTACGTGATCCTGGAGGGGAGCTATGGGGGTTTAAGTGACGTCATGGTTGACAGGCATTTAGGAAAAAAAATCAGCCTACGATATTTAAAAGCCCCTGGAGCCTCTCCCTTTCATTCTTTCTCGATGAAACTTGGCACCAACAAAGCCCAAGGTCTAGGCTTTCCAACAATACCACAACGGTCAGCCTACGTGGCCCTGGAGGGGAGCTATGGGGGTTTAAGTGACGTCATGGTTGACAGGCATTTAGAAAAAAAATCAGCCTACGATATTTAAAAGCCCCTGGAGCCTCTCCCTTTCATTCTTTCTCGATGAAACTTGGCACCAACAAAGCCCAAGGTCTAGGCTTTCCAACAATACCATAACGGTCAGCCTACGTGGTCCTGGAGGGGAGCTATGGGGGTTTAAGTGACGTCATGGTTGACAGGCATTTAGAAAAAAAATCAGCCTACGATATTCAAAAGCCCCTGGAGCCTCTCCCTTCCATTCTTTCTCGATGAAACTTGGCACAAACAAAGCCCAAGGTCTAGGCTTTCCAACAACACCACAACGGTCGGCCTACGTGGCCCAGGAGGGGAGCTATGGGTATTTAAGTGACGTCATGGTTGACAGGCATTTAGAAAAAAAAATCAGCCTACGATATTCAAAAGCCCCTGGAGCCTCTCCCTTCCATTCTTTCTCGATGAAACTTGGCACCAACAAAGCCCAAGGTCTAGGCTTTCCAACAGCACCACAAGGGTCGGCCTACGTGGCCCAGGAGGGGAGCTATGGGTATTTAAGTGACGTCATGGTTGACAGGCATTTAGAAAAAAAAATCAGCCTACGATATTCAAAAGCCCCTGGAGCCTCTCCCTTTCATTCTTTCTCGATGAAACTTGGCACCAACAAAGCCCAAGGTCTAGGCTTTCCAACGATACAACAATGGTCAGCCTACGTGGTCCTGGAGGGGAGCTATGGGGGTTTAAGTGACGTCATTTAGAAAAAAAAATCAGCCTACGATGTTTAAAAGCCCCTGGAGCCTCTCCCTTTCATTCTTTCTCGATGAAACTTGGTACCAACAAAGCCCAAGGTCTAGGCTTTCTAACGACACCACAACGGTCAGCCTACGTGGCCCAGGAGGGGAGCTCTGGGGGTTTAAGTGACGTCATGGTTGACAGGCATTTAGAAAAAAAATCAGCCTACGATATTCAAAAGCCCCTGGAGCCTCTCCCTTCCATTCTTTCTCGATGAAACTTGGCACCAACAAAGCCCAAGGTCTAGGCTTTCCAACAACACCACAACGGTCGGCCTACGTGGCCCAGGAGGGGAGCTATGGGTATTTAAGTGACGTCATGGTTGACAGGCATTTAGAAAAAAAAATCAGCCTACGATATTCAAAAGCCCCTGGAGCCTCTCCCTTTCATTCTTTCTCGATGAAGCTTGGCACCAACAAAGCCCAAGGTCTAGGGTTTCCAACAACACCACAACGGTCGGCCTACGTGGCCCAGGAGGGGAGCTATGGGTGTTTAAGTGACGTCATGGTTGACAGGCATTTAGAAAAAAAAATCAGCCTACGATATTTAAAAGCCCCTGGAGCCTCTCCCTTTCATTCTTTCTCGATGAAACTTGGCACCAACAAAGCCCAAGGTCTAGGCTTTCCAACAATACCACAACGGTCAGCCTACGTGGTCCTGGAGGGGAGCTATGGGGGTTTAAGTGACGTCATGGTTGACAGGCATTTAGAAAAAAAATCAGCCTACGATATTTAAAAGCCCCTGGAGCCTCTCCCTTTCACTCTTTCTCGATGAAACTTGGCGCCAACAAAGCCCAAGGTCTAGGCTTTCCAACAATACCACACCGGTCAGCCTACGTGGTCCTGGAGAGGAGCTATGGGTGTTTAAGTGACGTCATGGTTGACAGGCATTTAGAAAAAAAATCAGCCTACGATATTCAAAAGCCCCTGGAGCCTCTCCCTTCCAATCTTTCTCGATGAAACTTGGCACCAACAAAGCCCAAGGTCTAGGCTTTCCAACAACACCACAAGGGTCGGCCTACGTGGCCCAGGAGGGGAGCTATGGGTATTTAAGTGACGTCATGGTTGACAGGCATTTAGAAAAAAAAATCAGCCTACGATATTCAAAAGCCCCTGGAGCCTCTCCCTTTCATTCTTTCTCGATGAAACTTGGCACCAACAAAGCCCAAGGTCTAGGCTTTCCAACGATACAACAATGGTCAGCCTACGTGGTCCTGGAGGGGAGCTATGGGGGTTTAAGTGACGTCATGGTTGACAGGCATTTAGAAAAAAAAATCAGCCTACGATGTTTAAAAGCCCCTGGAGCCTCTCCCTTTCATTCTTTCTCGATGAAACTTGGTACCAACAAAGCCCAAGGTCTAGGCTTTCTAACGACACCACAACGGTCAGCCTACGTGGCCCAGGAGGGGAGCTATGGGGGTTTAAGTGACGTCATGGTTGACAGGCATTTAGAAAAAAAATCAGCCTACGATATTCAAAAGCCCCTGGAGCCTCTCCCTTCCATTCTTTCTCGATGAAACTTGGCACCAACAAAGCCCAAGGTCTAGGCTTTTCAACGATACCACAACGGTCAGCCTACGTGGTCCTGGAGGGGAGCTATGGGGGTTTAAGTGACGTCATGGTTGACAGGCATTTAGAAAAAAAATCAGCCTACGATATTTAAAAGCCCCTGGAGCCTCTCCCTTTCATTCTTTCTCGATGAAGCTTGGCACCAACAAAGCCCAAGGTCTAGGCTTTCCAACAACACCACAACGGTCGGCCTACGTGGCCCAGGAGGGGAGCTATGGGGGTTTAAGTGACGTCATGGTTGACAGGCATTTAGAAAAAAAAATCAGCCTACGATATTCAAAAGCCCCTGGAGCCTCTCCCTTTCATTCTTTCTCGATGAAGCTTGGCACCAACAAAGCCCAAGGTCTAGGCTTTCCAACAACACCACAAGGGTCGGCCTACGTGGCCCAGGAGGGGAGCTATGGGTATTTAAGTGACGTCATGGTTGACAGGCATTTAGAAAAAAAAATCAGCCTACGATATTCAAAAGCCCCTGGAGCCTCTCCCTTTCATTCTTTCTCGATGAAACTTGGCACCAACAAAGCCCAAGGTCTAGGCTTTCCAACAACACCACAACGGTCGGCCTACGTGGCCCAGGAGGGGAGCTATGGGTATTTAAGTGACGTCATGGTTGACAGGCATTTAGAAAAAAAAATCAGCCTACGATATTCAAAAGCCCCTGGAGCCTCTCCCTTCCATTCTTTCTCGATGAAACTTGGCACCAACAAAGCCCAAGGTCTAGGCTTTCCAACAACACCACAAGGGTCGGCCTACGTGGCCCAGGAGGGGAGCTATGGGTATTTAAGTGACGTCATGGTTGACAGGCATTTAGAAAAAAAAATCAGCCTACGATATTCAAAAGCCCCTGGAGCCTCTCCCTTTCATTCTTTCTCGATGAAACTTGGCACCAACAAAGCCCAAGGTCTAGGCTTTCCAACGATACAGCAATGGTCAGCCTACGTGGTCCTGGAGGGGAGCTATGGGGGTTTAAGTGACGTCATGGTTGACAGGCATTTAGAAAAAAAAATCAGCCTACGATGTTTAAAAGCCCCTGGAGCCTCTCCCTTTCATTCTTTCTCGATGAAACTTGGCACCAACAAAGCCCAAGGTCTAGGCTTTCTAACGACACCACAACGGTCAGCCTACGTGATCCTGGAGGGGAGCTATGGGGGTTTAAGTGACGTCATGGTTGACAGGCATTTAGGAAAAAAAATCAGCCTACGATATTTAAAAGCCCCTGGAGCCTCTCCCTTTCATTCTTTCTCGATGAAACTTGGCACCAACAAAGCCCAAGGTCTAGGCTTTCCAACAATACCACAACGGTCAGCCTACGTGGCCCTGGAGGGGAGCTATGGGGGTTTAAGTGACGTCATGGTTGACAGGCATTTAGAAAAAAAATCAGCCTACGATATTTAAAAGCCCCTGGAGCCTCTCCCTTTCATTCTTTCTCGATGAAACTTGGCACCAACAAAGCCCAAGGTCTAGGCTTTCCAACAATACCATAACGGTCAGCCTACGTGGTCCTGGAGGGGAGCTATGGGGGTTTAAGTGACGTCATGGTTGACAGGCATTTAGAAAAAAAATCAGCCTACGATATTCAAAAGCCCCTGGAGCCTCTCCCTTCCATTCTTTCTCGATGAAACTTGGCACAAACAAAGCCCAAGGTCTAGGCTTTCCAACAACACCACAACGGTCGGCCTACTTGGCCCAGGAGGGGAGCTATGGGTATTTAAGTGACGTCATGGTTGACAGGCATTTAGAAAAAAAAATCAGCCTACGATATTCAAAAGCCCCTGGAGCCTCTCCCTTCCATTCTTTCTCGATGAAACTTGGCACCAACAAAGCCCAAGGTCTAGGCTTTCCAACAGCACCACAAGGGTCGGCCTACGTGGCCCAGGAGGGGAGCTATGGGTATTTAAGTGACGTCATGGTTGACAGGCATTTAGAAAAAAAAATCAGCCTACGATATTCAAAAGCCCCTGGAGCCTCTCCCTTTCATTCTTTCTCGATGAAACTTGGCACCAACAAAGCCCAAGGTCTAGGCTTTCCAACGATACAACAATGGTCAGCCTACGTGGTCCTGGAGGGGAGCTATGGGGGTTTAAGTGACGTCATTTAGAAAAAAAAATCAGCCTACGATGTTTAAAAGCCCCTGGAGCCTCTCCCTTTCATTCTTTCTCGATGAAACTTGGTACCAACAAAGCCCAAGGTCTAGGCTTTCTAACGACACCACAACGGTCAGCCTACGTGGCCCAGGAGGGGAGCTCTGGGGGTTTAAGTGACGTCATGGTTGACAGGCATTTAGAAAAAAAATCAGCCTACGATATTCAAAAGCCCCTGGAGCCTCTCCCTTCCATTCTTTCTCGATGAAACTTGGCACCAACAAAGCCCAAGGTCTAGGCTTTCCAACAACACCACAACGGTCGGCCTACGTGGCCCAGGAGGGGAGCTATGGGTATTTAAGTGACGTCATGGTTGACAGGCATTTAGAAAAAAAAATCAGCCTACGATATTCAAAAGCCCCTGGAGCCTCTCCCTTTCATTCTTTCTCGATGAAGCTTGGCACCAACAAAGCCCAAGGTCTAGGGTTTCCAACAACACCACAACGGTCGGCCTACGTGGCCCAGGAGGGGAGCTATGGGTGTTTAAGTGACGTCATGGTTGACAGGCATTTAGAAAAAAAAATCAGCCTACGATATTTAAAAGCCCCTGGAGCCTCTCCCTTTCATTCTTTCTCGATGAAACTTGGCACCAACAAAGCCCAAGGTCTAGGCTTTCCAACAATACCACAACGGTCAGCCTACGTGGTCCTGGAGGGGAGCTATGGGGGTTTAAGTGACGTCATGGTTGACAGGCATTTAGAAAAAAAATCAGCCTACGATATTTAAAAGCCCCTGGAGCCTCTCCCTTTCACTCTTTCTCGATGAAACTTGGCGCCAACAAAGCCCAAGGTCTAGGCTTTCCAACAATACCACACCGGTCAGCCTACGTGGTCCTGGAGAGGAGCTATGGGTGTTTAAGTGACGTCATGGTTGACAGGCATTTAGAAAAAAAATCAGCCTACGATATTCAAAAGCCCCTGGAGCCTCTCCCTTCCAATCTTTCTCGATGAAACTTGGCACCAACAAAGCCCAAGGTCTAGGCTTTCCAACAACACCACAAGGGTCGGCCTACGTGGCCCAGGAGGGGAGCTATGGGTATTTAAGTGACGTCATGGTTGACAGGCATTTAGAAAAAAAAATCAGCCTACGATATTCAAAAGCCCCTGGAGCCTCTCCCTTTCATTCTTTCTCGATGAAACTTGGCACCAACAAAGCCCAAGGTCTAGGCTTTCCAACGATACAACAATGGTCAGCCTACGTGGTCCTGGAGGGGAGCTATGGGGGTTTAAGTGACGTCATGGTTGACAGGCATTTAGAAAAAAAAATCAGCCTACGATGTTTAAAAGCCCCTGGAGCCTCTCCCTTTCATTCTTTCTCGATGAAACTTGGTACCAACAAAGCCCAAGGTCTAGGCTTTCTAACGACACCACAACGGTCAGCCTACGTGGCCCAGGAGGGGAGCTATGGGGGTTTAAGTGACGTCATGGTTGACAGGCATTTAGAAAAAAAATCAGCCTACGATATTCAAAAGCCCCTGGAGCCTCTCCCTTCCATTCTTTCTCGATGAAACTTGGCACCAACAAAGCCCAAGGTCTAGGCTTTCCAACAACACCACAAGGGTCGGCCTACGTGGCCCAGGAGGGGAGCTATGGGTATTTAAGTGACGTCATGGTTGACAGGCATTTAGAAAAAAAAATCAGCCTACGATATTCAAAAGCCCCTGGAGCCTCTCCCTTTCATTCTTTCTCGATGAAACTTGGCACCAACAAAGCCCAAGGTCTAGGCTTTCCAACAACACCACAACGGTCGGCCTACGTGGCCCAGGAGGGGAGCTATGGGTATTTAAGTGACGTCATGGTTGACAGGCATTTAGAAAAAAAAATCAGCCTACGATATTCAAAAGCCCCTGGAGCCTCTCCCTTCCATTCTTTCTCGATGAAACTTGGCACCAACAAAGCCCAAGGTCTAGGCTTTCCAACAACACCACAAGGGTCGGCCTACGTGGCCCAGGAGGGGAGCTATGGGTATTTAAGTGACGTCATGGTTGACAGGCATTTAGAAAAAAAAATCAGCCTACGATATTCAAAAGCCCCTGGAGCCTCTCCCTTTCATTCTTTCTCGATGAAACTTGGCACCAACAAAGCCCAAGGTCTAGGCTTTCCAACGATACAGCAATGGTCAGCCTACGTGGTCCTGGAGGGGAGCTATGGGGGTTTAAGTGACGTCATGGTTGACAGGCATTTAGAAAAAAAAATCAGCCTACGATGTTTAAAAGCCCCTGGAGCCTCTCCCTTTCATTTTTTCTCGATGAAACTTGGTACCAACAAAGCCCAAGGTCTAGGCTTTCTAACGACACCACAACGGTCAGCCTACGTGGCCCAGGAGGGGAGCTATGGGGGTTTAAGTGACGTCATGGTTGACAGGCATTTAGAAAAAAAATCAGCCTACGATATTCAAAAGCCCCTGGAGCCTCTCCCTTCCATTCTTTCTCGATGAAACTTGGCACCAACAAAGCCCAAGGTCTAGGCTTTCCAACAACACCACAAGGGTCGGCCTACGTGGCCCAGGAGGGGAGCTATGGGTGTTTAAGTGACGTCATGGTTGACAGGCATTTAGAAAAAAAATCAGCCTACGATATTCAAAAGCCCCTGGAGCCTCTCCCTTCCAATCTTTCTCGATGAAACTTGGCACCAACAAAGCCCAAGGTCTAGGCTTTCCAACAACACCACAAGGGTCGGCCTACGTGGCCCAGGAGGGGAGCTATGGGTATTTAAGTGACGTCATGGTTGACAGGCATTTAGAAAAAAAAATCAGCCTACGATATTCAAAAGCCCCTGGAGCCTCTCCCTTTCATTCTTTCTCGATGAAACTTGGCACCAACAAAGCCCAAGGTCTAGGCTTTCCAACGATACAACAATGGTCAGCCTACGTGGTCCTGGAGGGGAGCTATGGGGGTTTAAGTGACGTCATGGTTGACAGGCATTTAGAAAAAAAAATCAGCCTACGATGTTTAAAAGCCCCTGGAGCCTCTCCCTTTCATTCTTTCTCGATGAAACTTGGTACCAACAAAGCCCAAGGTCTAGGCTTTCTAACGACACCACAACGGTCAGCCTACGTGGCCCAGGAGGGGAGCTATGGGGGTTTAAGTGACGTCATGGTTGACAGGCATTTAGAAAAAAAATCAGCCTACGATATTCAAAAGCCCCTGGAGCCTCTCCCTTCCATTCTTTCTCGATGAAACTTGGCACCAACAAAGCCCAAGGTCTAGGCTTTTCAACGATACCACAACGGTCAGCCTACGTGGTCCTGGAGGGGAGCTATGGGGGTTTAAGTGACGTCATGGTTGACAGGCATTTAGAAAAAAAATCAGCCTACGATATTTAAAAGCCCCTGGAGCCTCTCCCTTTCATTCTTTCTCGATGAAGCTTGGCACCAACAAAGCCCAAGGTCTAGGCTTTCCAACAACACCACAACGGTCGGCCTACGTGGCCCAGGAGGGGAGCTATGGGGGTTTAAGTGACGTCATGGTTGACAGGCATTTAGAAAAAAAAATCAGCCTACGATATTCAAAAGCCCCTGGAGCCTCTCCCTTTCATTCTTTCTCGATGAAGCTTGGCACCAACAAAGCCCAAGGTCTAGGCTTTCCAACAACACCACAAGGGTCGGCCTACGTGGCCCAGGAGGGGAGCTATGGGTATTTAAGTGACGTCATGGTTGACAGGCATTTAGAAAAAAAAATCAGCCTACGATATTCAAAAGCCCCTGGAGCCTCTCCCTTTCATTCTTTCTCGATGAAACTTGGCACCAACAAAGCCCAAGGTCTAGGCTTTCCAACAACACCACAACGGTCGGCCTACGTGGCCCAGGAGGGGAGCTATGGGTATTTAAGTGACGTCATGGTTGACAGGCATTTAGAAAAAAAAATCAGCCTACGATATTCAAAAGCCCCTGGAGCCTCTCCCTTCCATTCTTTCTCGATGAAACTTGGCACCAACAAAGCCCAAGGTCTAGGCTTTCCAACAACACCACAAGGGTCGGCCTACGTGGCCCAGGAGGGGAGCTATGGGTATTTAAGTGACGTCATGGTTGACAGGCATTTAGAAAAAAAAATCAGCCTACGATATTCAAAAGCCCCTGGAGCCTCTCCCTTTCATTCTTTCTCGATGAAACTTGGCACCAACAAAGCCCAAGGTCTAGGCTTTCCAACGATACAGCAATGGTCAGCCTACGTGGTCCTGGAGGGGAGCTATGGGGGTTTAAGTGACGTCATGGTTGACAGGCATTTAGAAAAAAAAATCAGCCTACGATGTTTAAAAGCCCCTGGAGCCTCTCCCTTTCATTTTTTCTCGATGAAACTTGGTACCAACAAAGCCCAAGGTCTAGGCTTTCTAACGACACCACAACGGTCAGCCTACGTGGCCCAGGAGGGGAGCTATGGGGGTTTAAGTGACGTCATGGTTGACAGGCATTTAGAAAAAAAATCAGCCTACGATATTCAAAAGCCCCTGGAGCCTCTCCCTTCCATTCTTTCTCGATGAAACTTGGCACCAACAAAGCCCAAGGTCTAGGCTTTCCAACAACACCACAACGGTCGGCCTACGTGGCCCAGGAGGGGAGCTATGGGTATTTAAGTGACGTCATGGTTGACAGGCATTTAGAAAAAAAAATCAGCCTACGATATTCAAAAGCCCCTGGAGCCTCTCCCTTTCATTCTTTCTCGATGAAGCTTGGCACCAACAAAGCCCAAGGTCTAGGCTTTCCAACAACACCACAACGGTCGGCCTACGTGGCCCAGGAGGGGAGCTATGGGTGTTTAAGTGACGTCATGGTTGACAGGCATTTAGAAAAAAAAATCAGCCTACGATATTTAAAAGCCCCTGGAGCCTCTCCCTTTCATTCTTTCTCGATGAAACTTGGCACCAACAAAGCCCAAGGTCTAGGCTTTCCAACAATACCACAACGGTCAGCCTACGTGGTCCTGGAGGGGAGCTATGGGGGTTTAAGTGACGTCATGGTTGACAGGCATTTAGAAAAAAAATCAGCCTACGATATTTAAAAGCCCCTGGAGCCTCTCCCTTTCACTCTTTCTCGATGAAACTTGGCACCAACAAAGCCCAAGGTCTAGGCTTTCCAACAATACCACACCGGTCAGCCTACGTGGTCCTGGAGAGGAGCTATGGGTGTTTAAGTGACGTCATGGTTGACAGGCATTTAGAAAAAAAATCAGCCTACGATATTCAAAAGCCCCTGGAGCCTCTCCCTTCCAATCTTTCTCGATGAAACTTGGCACCAACAAAGCCCAAGGTCTAGGCTTTCCAACAACACCACAACGGTCGGCCTACGTGGCCCAGGAGGGGAGCTATGGGTGTTTAAGTGACGTCATGGTTGACAGGTATTTAGAAAAAAAAAATCAGCCTACGATATTTAAAAGCCCCTGGAGCCTCTCCCTTTCATTCTTTCTCGATGAAACTTGGCACCAACAAAGCCCAAGGTCTAGGCTTTCCAACAATACCACACCGGTCAGCCTACGTGGTCCTGGAGAGGAGCTATGGGTGTTTAAGTGACGTCATGGTTGACAGGCATTTAGAAAAAAAACTCAGCCTACGATATTTAAAAGTCCCTGGAGCCTCTCCCTTTCATTCTTTCTCGATGAAACTTGGCACCAACAAAGCCCAAGGGATAGGCTTTCCAACAATACCACAACGGTCAGCCTACGTGGCCCTGGAGGGGAGCTATGGGGGTTTAAGTGACGTCATGGTTGACAGGCATTTAGAAAAAAAATTAGCCTACGATATTCAAAAGCCCCTGGAGCCTCTCCCTTCCATTCTTTCTCGATGAAACTTGGCACCAACAAAGCCCAAGGTCTAGGCTTTCCAACAACACCACAACGGTCGGCCTACGTGGCCCAGGAGGGGAGCTATGGGTATTTAAGTGACGTCATGGTTGACAGGCATTTAGAAAAAAAAATCAGCCTACGATATTCAAAAGCCCCTGGAGCCTCTCCCTTTCATTCTTTCTCGATGAAGCTTGGCACCAACAAAGCCCAAGGTCTAGGCTTTCCAACAACACCACAACGGTCGGCCTACGTGGCCCAGGAGGGGAGCTATGGGTGTTTAAGTGACGTCATGGTTGACAGGCATTTAGAAAAAAAAATCAGCCTACGATATTTAAAAGCCCCTGGAGCCTCTCCCTTTCATTCTTTCTCGATGAAACTTGGCACCAACAAAGCCCAAGGTCTAGGCTTTCCAACAATACCACAACGGTCAGCCTACGTGGTCCTGGAGGGGAGCTATGGGGGTTTAAGTGACGTCATGGTTGACAGGCATTTAGAAAAAAAATCAGCCTACGATATTTAAAAGCCCCTGGAGCCTCTCCCTTTCACTCTTTCTCGATGAAACTTGGCACCAACAAAGCCCAAGGTCTAGGCTTTCCAACAATACCACACCGGTCAGCCTACGTGGTCCTGGAGAGGAGCTATGGGTGTTTAAGTGACGTCATGGTTGACAGGCATTTAGAAAAAAAATCAGCCTACGATATTCAAAAGCCCCTGGAGCCTCTCCCTTCCATTCTTTCTCGATGAAACTTGGCACCAACAAAGCCCAAGGTCTAGGCTTTCCAACAATACCACACCGGTCAGCCTACGTGGTCCTGGAGAGGAGCTATGGGTATTTAAGTGACGTCATGGTTGACAGGCATTTAGAAAAAAAAATCAGCCTACGATATTCAAAAGCCCCTGGAGCCTCTCCCTTTCATTCTTTCTCGATGAAGCTTGGCACCAACAAAGCCCAAGGTCTAGGCTTTCCAACAACACCACAACGGTCGGCCTACGTGGCCCAGGAGGGGAGCTATGGGTGTTTAAGTGACGTCATGGTTGACAGGCATTTAGAAAAAAAAATCAGCCTACGATATTTAAAAGCCCCTGGAGCCTCTCCCTTTCATTCTTTCTCGATGAAACTTGGCACCAACAAAGCCCAAGGTCTAGGCTTTCCAACAACACGACAACGGTCGGCCTACGTGGCCCAGGAGGGGAGCTATGGGTGTTTAAGTGACGTCATGGTTGACAGGTATTTAGAAAAAAAAAATCAGCCTACGATATTTAAAAGCCCCTGGAGCCTCTCCCTTTCATTCTTTCTCGATGAAACTTGGCACCAACAAAGCCCAAGGTCTAGGCTTTCCAACAATACCACACCGGTCAGCCTGCATGGTCCTGGAGAGGAGCTATGGGTGTTTAAGTGACGTCATGGTTGACAGGCATTTAGAAAAAAAACTCAGCCTACGATATTTAAAAGTCCCTGGAGCCTCTCCCTTTCATTCTTTCTCGATGAAACTTGGCACCAACAAAGCCCAAGGGATAGGCTTTCCAACAATACCACAACGGTCAGCCTACGTGGTCCTGGAGGGGAGCTATGGGGGTTTAAGTGACGTCATGGTTGACAGGCATTTAGAAAAAAAATCAACCTACGATATTCAAAAGCCCCTGGAGCCTCTCCCTTCCATTCTTTCTCGATGAAACTTGGCACCAACAAAGCCCAAGGTCTAGGCTTTCCAACAATACCACAACGGTCAGCTTACGTGGCCCTGGAGGGGAGCTATGGGGGTTTAAGTGACGTCATGGTTGACAGGCATTTAGAAAAAAAATCAGCCTACGATATTCAAAAGCCCCTGGAGCCTCTCCCTTCCATTCTTTCTCGATGAAACTTGGCACCAACAAAGCCCAAGGTCTAGGCTTTCCAACAACACCACAACGGTCGGCCTACGTGGCCCAGGAGGGGAGCTATGGGTGTTTAAGTGACGTCATGGTTGACAGGCATTTAGAAAAAAAAATCAGCCTACGATATTTAAAAGCCCCTGGAGCCTCTCCCTTTCATTCTTTCTCGATGAAACTTGGCACCAACAAAGCCCAAGGTCTAGGCTTTCCAACAATACCACAACGGTCAGCCTACGTGGTCCTGGAGGAGAGCTATGGGGGTTTAAGTGACGTCATGGTTGACAGGCATTTAGAAAAAAAAATCAGCCTACGATATTTAAAAGCCCCTGGAGCCTCTCCCTTTCATTCTTTCTCGATGAAACTTGGCACCAACAAAGCCCAAGGTCTAGGCTTTCCAACAATACCAGAACGGTCAGCCTACGTGGCCCTGGAGGGGAGCTATGGGGGTTTAAGTGACGTCATGGTTGACAGGCATTTAGAAAAAAAATCAGCCTACGATATTTAAAAGCCCCTGGAGCCTCTCCCTTTCATTCTTTCTCGATGAAACTTGGCACCAACAAAGCCCAAGCTCTAGGCTTTCCAACAATACCACAACGGTCAGCCTACGTGGTCCTGGAGGGGAGCTATGGGGGTTTAAGTGACGTCATGGTTGACAGGCATTTAGAAAAAAAATCAGCCTACGATATTCAAAAGCCCCTGGAGCCTCTCCCTTCTATTCTTTCTCGATGAAACTTGGCACAAACAAAGCCCAAGGTCTAGGCTTTCCAACAACACCACAACGGTCGGCCTACGTGGCCCAGGAGGGGAGCTATGGGTATTTAAGTGACGTCATGGTTGACAGGCATTTAGAAAAAAAAATCAGCCTACGATATTCAAAAGCCCCTGGAGCCTCTTCCTTCCATTCTTTCTCGATGAAACTTGGCACCAACAAAGCCCAAGGTCTAGGCTTTCCAACAACACCACAACGGTCGGCCTACGTGGCCCAGGAGGGGAGCTATGGGTATTTAAGTGACGTCATGGTTGACAGGCATTTAGAAAAAAAACTCAGCCTACGATATTTAAAAGCCCCTGGAGCCTCTCCCTTTCATTCTTTCTCGATGAAACTTGGCACCAACAAAGCCCAAGGTCTAGGCTTTCCAACAATACCACAACTGTCAGCCTACGTGGTCCTGGAGGGGAGCTATGGGGGTTTAAGTGACGTCATGGTTGACAGGCATTTAGAAAAAAAAATCAGCCTACGATGTTTAAAAGCCCCTGGAGCCTCTCCCTTTCATTTTTTCTCGATGAAACTTGGCACCAACAAAGCCCAAGGTCTAGGCTTTCCAACAATACCACCACGGTCAGCCTACGTGGTCCTGAAGGGGAGCTATGGGGGTTTAAGTGACGTCATGGTTGACAGGCATTTAGAAAAAAAAATCAGCCTACGATGTTTAAAAGCCCCTGGAGCCTCTCCCTTTCATTCTTTCTCGATGAAACTTGGCACCAACAAAGCCCAAGGTCTAGGCTTTCTAACGACACCACAACCGTCAGCCTACGTGGCCCAGGAGGGGAGCTATGGGGGTTTAAGTGACGTCATGGTTGACAGGCATTTAGAAAAAAAAATCAGCCTACGATATTTAAAAGCCCCTGGAGCCTCTCCCTTTCATTCTTTCTCGATGAAACTTGGCACCAACAAAGCCCAAGGTCTAGGCTTTCCAACAATACCACAACGGTCAGCCTACGTGGTCCTGGAGGGGAGCTATGGGGGTTTAAGTGACGTCATGGTTGACAGGCATTTAGAAAAAAAACTCAGCCTACGATATTTAAAAGCCCCTGGAGCCTCTCCCTTTCATTCTTTCTCGATGAAACTTGGCACCAACAAAGCCCAATGTCTAGGCTTTCCAACGATACCACAACGGTCAGCCTACGTGGTCCTGGAGGGGAGCTATGGGGGTTTAAGTGACGTCATGGTTGACAGGCATTTAGAAAAAAAAATCAGCCTACGATATTCAAAAGCCCCTGGAGCCTCTCCCTTCCATTCTTTCTCGATGAAACTTGGCACCAACAAAGCCCAAGGTCTAGGCTTTCCAACAACACCACAACGGTCGGCCTACGTGGCCCAGGAGGGGAGCTATGGGTATTTAAGTGACGTCATGGTTGACAGGCATTTAGAAAAAAAACTCAGCCTACGATATTTAAAAGCCCCTGGAGCCTCTCCCTTTCATTCTTTCTCGATGAAACTTGGCACCAACAAAGCCCAAGGTCTAGGCTTTCCAACAATGCCACAACTGTCAGCCTACGTGGTCCTGGAGGGGAGCTATGGGGGTTTAAGTGACGTCATGGTTGACAGGCATTTAGAAAAAAAAATCAGCCTACGATGTTTAAAAGCCCCTGGAGCCTCTCCCTTTCATTTTTTCTCGATGAAACTTGGCACCAACAAAGCCCAAGGTCTAGGCTTTCCAACAATACCACCACGGTCAGCCTACGTGGTCCTGAAGGGGAGCTATGGGGGTTTAAGTGACGTCATGGTTGACAGGCATTTAGAAAAAAAAATCAGCCTACGATGTTTAAAAGCCCCTGGAGCCTCTCCCTTTCATTCTTTCTCGATGAAACTTGGCACCAACAAAGCCCAAGGTCTAGGCTTTCTAACGACACCACAACCGCCAGCCTACGTGGCCCAGGAGGGGAGGTATGGGGGTTTAAGTGACGTCATGGTTGACAGGCGTTTAGAAAAAAAAATCAGCCTACGATATTTAAAACCCCCTGGAGCCTCTCCCTTTCATTCTTTCTCGATGAAACTTGGCACCAACAAAGCCCATAGTCTAGGCTTTCCAACAACACCACACCGGTCAGCCTACGTGGTCCTGGAGAGGAGCTATGGGTGTTTAAGTGACGTCATGGTTGACAGGCATTTAGAAAAAAAACTCAGCCTACGATATTTAAAAGCCCCTGGAGCCTCTCCCTTTCATTCTTTCTCGATGAAACTTGGCACCAACAAAGCCCAATGTCTAGGCTTTCCAACGATACCACAACGGTCAGCCTACGTGGTCCTGGAGGGGAGCTATGGGGGTTTAAGTGACGTCATGGTTGACAGGCATTTAGAAAAAAAATCAGCCTACGATATTTAAAAGCCCCTGGAGCCTCTCCCTTTTATTCTTTCTCGATGAAACTTGGCACCAACAAAGCCCAAGGTCTAGGCTTTCCAACAACACCACAAGGGTCGGCCTACGTGGCCCAGGAGGGGAGCTATGGGTATTTAAGTGACGTCATGGTTGACAGGCATTTAGAAAAAAAAATCAGCCTACGATATTCAAAAGCCCCTGGAGCCTCTCCCTTTCATTCTTTCTCGATGAAACTTGGCACCAACAAAGCCCAAGGTTTAGGCTTTCCAACGATACAACAATGGTCAGCCTACGTGGTCCTGGAGGGGAGCTATGGGGGTTTAAGTGACGTCATGGTTGACAGGCATTTAGAAAAAAAAATCAGCCTACGATGTTTAAAAGCCCCTGGAGCCTCTCCCTTTCATTCTTTCTCGATGAAACTTGGTACCAACAAAGCCCAAGGTCTAGGCTTTCTAACGACACCACAACGGTCAGCCTACGTGGCCCAGGAGGGGAGCTATGGGGGTTTAAGTGACGTCATGGTTGACAGGCATTTAGAAAAAAAAATCAGCCTACGATATTTAAAACCCCCTGGAGCCTCTCCCTTTCATTCTTTCTCGATGAAACTTGGCACCAACAAAGCCCAAGGTCTAGGCTTTCCAACAACACCACAACGGTCGGCCTACGTGGCCCAGGAGGGGAGCTATGGGTGTTTAAGTGACGTCATGGTTGACAGGCATTTAGAAAAAAAAATCAGCCTACGATATTTAAAAGCCGCTGGAGCCTCTCCCTTTCATTCTTTCTCGATGAAACTTGGCACCAACAAAGCCCAAGGTCTAGGCTTTCCAACAATACCACAACGGTCAGTCTACGTGGTCCTGGAGGGGAGCTATGGGGGTTTAAGTGACGTCATGGTTGACAGGCATTTAGAAAAAAAATCAGCCTACGATATTTAAAAGCCCCTGGAGCCTCTCCCTTTCACTCTTTCTCGATGAAACTTGGCACCAACAAAGCCCAAGGTCTAGGCTTTCCAACAATACCACACCGGTCAGCCTACGTGGTCCTGGGGAGGAGCTATGGGTGTTTAAGTGACGTCATGGTTGACAGGCATTTAGAAAAAAAATCAGCCTACGATATTCAAAAGCCCCTGGAGCCTCTCCCTTCCATTCTTTCTCGATGAAACTTGGCACCAACAAAGCCCAAGGTCTAAGCTTTCCAACAACACCACAACGGTCGGCCTACGTGGCCCAGGAGGGGAGCTATGGGTGTTTAAGTGACGTCATGGTTGACAGGTATTTAGAAAAAAAAATCAGCCTACGATATTTAAAAGCCCCTGGAGCCTCTCCCTTTCATTCTTTCTCGATGAAACTTGGCACGAACAAAGCCCAAGGTCTAGGCTTTCCAACAATACCACACCGGTCAGCCTACGTGGTCCTGGAGAGGAGCTATGGGTGTTTAAGTGACGTCATGGTTGACAGGCATTTAGAAAAAAAACTCAGCCTACGATATTTAAAAGCCCCTGGAGCCTCTCCCTTTTATTCTTTCTCGATGAAACTTGGCACCAACAAAGCCCAAGGTCTAGGCTTTCCAACAACACCACAAGGGTCGGCCTACGTGGCCCAGGAGGGGAGCTATGGGTATTTAAGTGACGTCATGGTTGACAGGCATTTAGAAAAAAAAATCAGCCTACGATATTCAAAAGCCCCTGGAGCCTCTCCCTTTCATTCTTTCTCGATGAAACTTGGCACCAACAAAGCCCAAGGTTTAGGCTTTCCAACGATACAACAATGGTCAGCCTACGTGGTCCTGGAGGGGAGTATGGGGGTTTAAGTGACGTCATGGTTGACAGGCATTTAGAAAAAAAAATCAGCCTACGATGTTTAAAAGCCCCTGGAGCCTCTCCCTTTCATTCTTTCTCGATGAAACTTGGTACCAACAAAGCCCAAGGTCTAGGCTTTCTAAGGACACCACAACGGTCAGCCTACGTGGCCCAGGAGGGGAGCTATGGGGGTTTAAGTGACGTCATGGTTGACAGGCATTTAGAAAAAAAAATCAGCCTACGATATTTAAAACCCCCTGGAGCCTCTCCCTTTCATTCTTTCTCGATGAAACTTGGCACCAACAAAGCCCAAGGTCTAGGCTTTCCAACAACACCACAACGGTCGGCCTACGTGGCCCAGGAGGGGAGCTATGGGTGTTTAAGTGACGTCATGGTTGACAGGCATTTAGAAAAAAAAATCAGCCTACGATATTTAAAAGCCGCTGGAGCCTCTCCCTTTCATTCTTTCTCGATGAAACTTGGCACCAACAAAGCCCAAGGTCTAGGCTTTCCAACAATACCACACCGGTCAGCCTACGTGGTCCTGGAGAGGAGCTATGGGTGTTTAAGTGACGTCATGGTTGACAGGCATTTAGAAAAAAAACTCAGCCTACGATATTTAAAAGCCCCTGGAGCCTCTCCCTTTTATTCTTTCTCGATGAAACTTGGCACCAACAAAGCCCAAGGTCTAGGCTTTCCAACAACACCACAAGGGTCGGCCTACGTGGCCCAGGAGGGGAGCTATGGGTATTTAAGTGACGTCATGGTTGACAGGCATTTAGAAAAAAAAATCAGCCTACGATATTCAAAAGCCCCTGGAGCCTCTCCCTTTCATTCTTTCTCGATGAAACTTGGCACCAACAAAGCCCAAGGTTTAGGCTTTCCAACGATACAACAATGGTCAGCCTACGTGGTCCTGGAGGGGAGTATGGGGGTTTAAGTGACGTCATGGTTGACAGGCATTTAGAAAAAAAAATCAGCCTACGATGTTTAAAAGCCCCTGGAGCCTCTCCCTTTCATTCTTTCTCGATGAAACTTGGTACCAACAAAGCCCAAGGTCTAGGCTTTCTAAGGACACCACAACGGTCAGCCTACGTGGCCCAGGAGGGGAGCTATGGGGGTTTAAGTGACGTCATGGTTGACAGGCATTTAGAAAAAAAAATCAGCCTACGATATTTAAAACCCCCTGGAGCCTCTCCCTTTCATTCTTTCTCGATGAAACTTGGCACCAACAAAGCCCAAGGTCTAGGCTTTCCAACAACACCACAACGGTCGGCCTACGTGGCCCAGGAGGGGAGCTATGGGTGTTTAAGTGACGTCATGGTTGACAGGCATTTAGAAAAAAAAATCAGCCTACGATATTTAAAAGCCGCTGGAGCCTCTCCCTTTCATTCTTTCTCGATGAAACTTGGCACCAACAAAGCCCAAGGTCTAGGCTTTCCAACAATACCACAACGGTCAGTCTACGTGGTCCTGGAGGGGAGCTATGGGGGTTTAAGTGACGTCATGGTTGACAGGCATTTAGAAAAAAAAATCAGCCTACGATATTTAAAAGCCCCTGGAGCCTCTCCCTTTCACTCTTTCTCGATGAAACTTGGCACCAACAAAGCCCAAGGTCTAGGCTTTCCAACAATACCACACCGGTCAGCCTACGTGGTCCTGGGGAGGAGCTATGGGTGTTTAAGTGACGTCATGGTTGACAGGCATTTAGAAAAAAAATCAGCCTACGATATTCAAAAGCCCCTGGAGCCTCTCCCTTCCATTCTTTCTCGATAAAACTTGGCACCAACAAAGCCCAAGGTCTAAGCTTTCCAACAACACCACAACGGTCGGCCTACGTGGCCCAGGAGGGGAGCTATGGGTGTTTAAGTGACGTCATGGTTGACAGGTATTTAGAAAAAAAAATCAGCCTACGATATTTAAAAGCCCCTGGAGCCTCTCCCTTTCATTCTTTCTCGATGAAACTTGGCACGAACAAAGCCCAAGGTCTAGGCTTTCCAACAATACCACACCGGTCAGCCTACGTGGTCCTGGAGAGGAGCTATGGGTGTTTAAGTGACGTCATGGTTGACAGGCATTTAGAAAAAAAACTCAGCCTACGATATTTAAAAGCCCCTGGAGCCTCTCCCTTTCATTCTTTCTCGATGAAACTTGGCAACAACAAAGCCCAAGGTCTAGGCTTTCCAACAATACCACAACGGTCAGCCTACGTGGCCCTGGAGGGGAGCTATGGGGGTTTAAGTGACGTCATGGTTGACAGGCATTTAGAAAAAAAATCAGCCTACGATATTTAAAAGCCCCTGGAGCCTCTCCCTTTCATTCTTTCTCGATGAAGCTTGGCACCAACAAAGCCCAAGGTCTAGGCTTTCCAACAATACCACAACGGTCAGCCTACGTGGTCCTGGAGGGGAGCTATGGGGGTTTAAGTGACGTCATGGTTGACAGGCATTTAGAAAAAAAATCAGCCTACGATATTCAAAAGCCCCTGGAGCCTCTCCCTTCCATTCTTTCTCGATGAAACATGGCACCAACAAAGCCCAAGGTCTAGGCTTTCCAACAGTACCACAACGGTCAGCCTACCTGGCCCTGGAGGGGAGCTATGGGGGTTTAAGTGACGTCATGGTTGACAGGCATTTAGAAAAAAAATCAGCCTACGATATTTAAAAGCCCCTGGAGCCTCTTCCTTTCATTCTTTCTCGATGAAACTTGGCACCAACAAAGCCCAAGGTCTAGGCTTTCCAACAATACCACAACGGTCAGCCTACGTGGCCCTGGAGGGGAGCTATGGGGGTTTAAGTGACGTCATGGTTGACAGGCATTTAGAAAAAAAATCAGCCTACGATATTTAAAAGCCCCTGGAGCCTCTCCCTTTCATTCTTTCTCGATGAAACTTGGCACCAACAAAGCCCAAGGTCTAGGCTTTCCAACAGTACCACAACGGTCAGCCTACGTGGTCCTGGAGGGGAGCTATGGGGGTTTAAGTGACGTCATGGTTGACAGGCATTTAGAAAAAAAATCAGCCTACGATATTCAAAAGCCCCTGGAGCCTCTCCCTTTCATTCTTTCTCGATGAAACTTGGCACCAACAAAGCCCAAGGTCTAGGCTTTCCAACAATACCAGAACGGTCAGCCTACGTGGTCCTGGAGGGGAGCTATGGGGGTTTAAGTGACGTCATGGTTGACAGGCATTTAGAAAAAAAATCAGCCTACGATATTTAAAACCCCCTGGAGCCTCTCCCTTTCATTCTTTCTCGATGAAACTTGGCACCAACAAAGCCCAAGGTCTAGGCTTTCCAACAACACCACAACGGTCGGCCTACGTGGCCCAGGAGGGGAGCTATGGGTGTTTAAGTGACGTCATGGTTGACAGGCATTTAGAAAAAAAAATCAGCCTACGATATTTAAAAGCCGCTGGAGCCTCTCCCTTTCATTCTTTCTCGATGAAACTTGGCACCAACAAAGCCCAAGGTCTAGGCTTTCCAACAATACCACACCGGTCAGCCTACGTGGTCCTGGAGAGGAGCTATGGGTGTTTAAGTGACGTCATGGTTGACAGGCATTTAGAAAAAAAACTCAGCCTACGATATTTAAAAGCCCCTGGAGCCTCTCCCTTTTATTCTTTCTCGATGAAACTTGGCACCAACAAAGCCCAAGGTCTAGGCTTTCCAACAACACCACAAGGGTCGGCCTACGTGGCCCAGGAGGGGAGCTATGGGTATTTAAGTGACGTCATGGTTGACAGGCATTTAGAAAAAAAAATCAGCCTACGATATTCAAAAGCCCCTGGAGCCTCTCCCTTTCATTCTTTCTCGATGAAACTTGGCACCAACAAAGCCCAAGGTTTAGGCTTTCCAACGATACAACAATGGTCAGCCTACGTGGTCCTGGAGGGGAGTATGGGGGTTTAAGTGACGTCATGGTTGACAGGCATTTAGAAAAAAAAATCAGCCTACGATGTTTAAAAGCCCCTGGAGCCTCTCCCTTTCATTCTTTCTCGATGAAACTTGGTACCAACAAAGCCCAAGGTCTAGGCTTTCTAAGGACACCACAACGGTCAGCCTACGTGGCCCAGGAGGGGAGCTATGGGGGTTTAAGTGACGTCATGGTTGACAGGCATTTAGAAAAAAAAATCAGCCTACGATATTTAAAACCCCCTGGAGCCTCTCCCTTTCATTCTTTCTCGATGAAACTTGGCACCAACAAAGCCCAAGGTCTAGGCTTTCCAACAACACCACAACGGTCGGCCTACGTGGCCCAGGAGGGGAGCTATGGGTGTTTAAGTGACGTCATGGTTGACAGGCATTTAGAAAAAAAAATCAGCCTGCGATATTTAAAAGCCGCTGGAGCCTCTCCCTTTCATTCTTTCTCGATGAAACTTGGCACCAACAAAGCCCAAGGTCTAGGCTTTCCAACAATACCACAACGGTCAGTCTACGTGGTCCTGGAGGGGAGCTATGGGGGTTTAAGTGACGTCATGGTTGACAGGCATTTAGAAAAAAAAATCAGCCTACGATATTTAAAAGCCCCTGGAGCCTCTCCCTTTCACTCTTTCTCGATGAAACTTGGCACCAACAAAGCCCAAGGTCTAGGCTTTCCAACAATACCACACCGGTCAGCCTACGTGGTCCTGGGGAGGAGCTATGGGTGTTTAAGTGACGTCATGGTTGACAGGCATTTAGAAAAAAAATCAGCCTACGATATTCAAAAGCCCCTGGAGCCTCTCCCTTCCATTCTTTCTCGATAAAACTTGGCACCAACAAAGCCCAAGGTCTAAGCTTTCCAACAACACCACAACGGTCGGCCTACGTGGCCCAGGAGGGGAGCTATGGGTGTTTAAGTGACGTCATGGTTGACAGGTATTTAGAAAAAAAAATCAGCCTACGATATTTAAAAGCCCCTGGAGCCTCTCCCTTTCATTCTTTCTCGATGAAACTTGGCACGAACAAAGCCCAAGGTCTAGGCTTTCCAACAATACCACACCGGTCAGCCTACGTGGTCCTGGAGAGGAGCTATGGGTGTTTAAGTGACGTCATGGTTGACAGGCATTTAGAAAAAAAACTCAGCCTACGATATTTAAAAGCCCCTGGAGCCTCTCCCTTTCATTCTTTCTCGATGAAACTTGGCAACAACAAAGCCCAAGGTCTAGGCTTTCCAACAATACCACAACGGTCAGCCTACGTGGCCCTGGAGGGGAGCTATGGGGGTTTAAGTGACGTCATGGTTGACAGGCATTTAGAAAAAAAATCAGCCTACGATATTTAAAAGCCCCTGGAGCCTCTCCCTTTCATTCTTTCTCGATGAAGCTTGGCACCAACAAAGCCCAAGGTCTAGGCTTTCCAACAATACCACAACGGTCAGCCTACGTGGTCCTGGAGGGGAGCTATGGGGGTTTAAGTGACGTCATGGTTGACAGGCATTTAGAAAAAAAATCAGCCTACGATATTCAAAAGCCCCTGGAGCCTCTCCCTTCCATTCTTTCTCGATGAAACATGGCACCAACAAAGCCCAAGGTCTAGGCTTTCCAACAATACCACAACGGTCAGCCTACCTGGCCCTGGAGGGGAGCTATGGGGGTTTAAGTGACGTCATGGTTGACAGGCATTTAGAAAAAAAATCAGCCTACGATATTTAAAAGCCCCTGGAGCCTCTTCCTTTCATTCTTTCTCGATGAAACTTGGCACCAACAAAGCCCAAGGTCTAGGCTTTCCAACAATACCACAACGGTCAGCCTACGTGGCCCTGGAGGGGAGCTATGGGGGTTTAAGTGACGTCATGGTTGACAGGCATTTAGAAAAAAAATCAGCCTACGATATTTAAAAGCCCCTGGAGCCTCTCCCTTTCATTCTTTCTCGATGAAACTTGGCACCAACAAAGCCCAAGGTCTAGGCTTTCCAACAGTACCACAACGGTCAGCCTACGTGGTCCTGGAGGGGAGCTATGGGGGTTTAAGTGACGTCATGGTTGACAGGCATTTAGAAAAAAAATCAGCCTACGATATTCAAAAGCCCCTGGAGCCTCTCCCTTCCATTCTTTCTCGATGAAACTTGGCACAAACAAAGCCCAAGGTCTAGGCTTTCCAACAACACCACAATGGTCGGCCTACGTGGCCCAGGAGGGGAGCTATGGGTATTTAAGTGACGTCATGGTTGACAGGCATTTAGAAAAAAAAATCAGCCTACGATATTCAAAAGCCCCTGGAGCCTCTCCCTTCCATTCTTTCTCGATGAAACTTGGCACCAACAAAGCCCAAGGTCTAGGCTTTCCAACAACACCACAACGGTCGGCCTACGTGGCCCAGGAGGGGAGCTATGGGTATTTAAGTGACGTCATGGTTGACAGGCATTTAGAAAAAAAACTCAGCCTACGATATTTAAAAGCCTCTGGAGCCTCTCCCTTTCATTCTTTCTCGATGAAACTTGGCACCAACAAAGCCCAAGGTCTAGGCTTTCCAACAATACCACAACGGTCAGCCTACGTGGTCCTGGAGGGGAGCTATGGGGGTTTAAGTGACGTCATGGTTGACAGGCATTTAGAAAAAAAATCAGCCTACGATATTCAAAAGCCCCTGGAGCCTCTCCCTTCCATTCTTTCTCGATGAAACTTGGCACCAACAAAGCCCAAGGTCTAGGCTTTCCAACAACACCACAACGGTCGGCCTACGTGGCCCAGGAGGGGAGCTATGGGTATTTAAGTGACGTCATGGTTGACAGGCATTTAGAAAAAAAAATCAGCCTACGATATTCAAAAGCCCCTGGAGCCTCTCCCTTTCATTCTTTCTCGATGAAACTTGGCACCAACAAAGCCCAAGGTCTAGGCTTTCCAACAACACCACAACGGTCGGCCTACGTGGCCCAGGAGGGGAGCTATGGGTGTTTAAGTGACGTCATGGTTGACAGGCATTTAGAAAAAAAAATCAGCCTACGATATTTAAAAGCCCCTGGAGCCTCTCCCTTTCATTCTTTCTCGATGAAACTTGGCACCAACAAAGCCCAAGGTCTAGGCTTCCCAACAACACCACAGCGGTCAACCTACGTGGCCCAGGAGGGGAGCTATGGGGGTTTAAGTGACGTCATGGTTGACAGGCATTTAGAAAAAAAATCAGCCTACGATGTTTAAAAGCCCCTGGAGCCTCTCCCTTTCATTATTTCTCGATGAAACTTGGCGCCAACAAAGCCCAAGGTTAAGGCTTTCCAACAACATCACTACGGTCAGCCTACGTGGCCCAGGAGGGGAGCTATGGGGGTTTAAGTGACGTCATGGTTAACAGGCATTTAGAAAAAAAAATCAGCCTACGATATTTAAAAGCCCCTGGAGCCTCTCCCTTTCATTCTTTCTCGATGAAGCTTGGCACCAACAAAGCCCAAGGTCTAGACTTTCTAACAACACCACAACAGTCGGCCTACGTGGCCCAGGAGGGGAGCTATGGGTGTTTAAGTGACGTCATGGTTGACAGGCATTTAGAAAAAAAAATCAGCCTACGATGTTTAAAAGCCCCCGGAGCCTCTCCCTTTCATTCTTTCTCGATGAAACGTGGCACCAACAAAGCCCAAGGTCTAGGCTTTCCAACGATATAACAACGGTCAGCCTACGTGGTCCTGGAGGGGAGCTATGGGGGTTTAAGTGACGTCATGGTTCACAGGCATTTAGAAAAAAAATCAGCCTACGATATTTAAAAGCCCCTGGAGCCTCTCCCTTTCATTCTTTCTCGATAAAGCTTGGCACCAACAAAGCCCAAGGTCTAGGCTTTCTAACAACACCACAACAGTCGGCCTACGTGGCCCAGGAGGGGAGCTATGGGTGTTTAAGTGACGTCATGGTTGACAGGCATTTAGAAAAAAAAATCAGCCTACGATGTTTAAAACCCCCTGGAGCCTCTCCCTTTCATTCTTTCTCGATGAAACTTGGCAACAACAAAGCCCAAGGTCTAGGCTTTCCAACGATACAACAACGGTCAGCCTACGTGGTCCTGGAGGGGAGCTATGGGGGTTTAAGTGACGTCATGGTTGACAGGCATTTAGAAAAAAAATCAGCCTACGATATTTAAAAGCCCCTGGAGCCTCTCCCTTTCATTCTTTCTCGATGAAACTTGGCACCAACAAATCCCAAGGTCTAGGCTTTCCAACAACACCACAACGTTCGGCCTACGTGGCCCAGGAGGGGAGCTATGGGTGTTTAAGTGACGTCATGGTTGACAGGCATTTAGAAAAAAAATCAGCCTACGATATTTAAAAGCCCCTGGAGCCTCTCCCTTTCATTATTTCTCGATAAAACTTGGCACCAACAAAGCCCAAAGTCTAGGCTTTCCAACAACACCACAGCGGTCAACCTACGTGGCCCAGGAGGGGAGCTATGGGGGTTTAAGTGACGTCATGGTTGACAGGCATTTAGAAAAAAAATCAGCCTACGATGTTTAAAAGCCCCTGGAGCCTCTCCCTTTCATTATTTCTCGATGAAACTTGGCACCAACAAAGCCCAAGGTTAAGGCTTTACAACAACATCACTACGGTCAGCCTACGTGGCCCAGGAGGTGAGCTATGGGGGTTTAAGTGACGTCATGGTTGACAGGCATTTAGAAAAAAAATCAGCCTACGACATTTAAAAGCCCCTGGAGCCTCTCCCTTTCATTCTTTCTCGATGAAACTTGGCACCAACAAAGCCCAAGGTCTAGGCTTTCCAACGATACAACAACGGTCAGCCTACGTGGTCCTGGAGGGGAGCTATGGGGGTTTAAGTGACGTCATGGTTCACAGGCATTTAGAAAAAAAATCAGCCTACGATATTTAAAAGCCCCTGGAGCCTCTCCCTTTCATTCTTTCTCGATGAAGCTTGGCACCAACAAAGCCCAAGGTCGAGGCTTCCTAACAACACCACAACGGTCGGCCTACGTGGCCCAGGAGGGGAGCTATGGGGGTTTAAGTGACGTCATGGTTGACAGGCATTTAGAAAAAAAAATCAGCCTACGATGTTTAAAAGCCCCCGGAGCCTCTCCCTTTCATTCTTTCTCGATGAAACTTGGCACCAACAAAGCCCAAGGTCTAGGCTTTCCAACGATATAACAACGGTCAGCCTACGTGGTCCTGGAGGGGAGCTATGGGGGTTTAAGTGACGTCATGGTTCACAGGCATTTAGAAAAAAAATCAGCCTACGATATTTAAAAGCCCCTGGAGCCTCTCCCTTTCATTCTTTCTCGATGAAGCTTGGCACCAACAAAGCCCAAGGTCTAGGCTTTCTAACAACACCACAACAGTCGGCCTACGTGGCCCAGGAGGGGAGCTATGGGTGTTTAAGTGACGTCATGGTTGACAGGCATTTAGAAAAAAAATCAGCCTACGATGTTTAAAACCCCCTGGAGCCTCTCCCTTTCATTCTTTCTCGATGAAACTTGGCACCAACAAAGCCCAAGGTCTAGGCTTTCCAACAACACCACAACGGTCGGCCACGTGGCCCAGGAGAGGAGCTATAGAGGTTTAAGTGACGTCATGGTTGACAGGCATTTGGAAAAAAAAAATCAGCCTACGATGTTTAAAAGCCCCTGGAGCCTCTCCCTTTCATTCTTTCTCGATGAAACTTGGCACCAACAAAGCCCAAGGTCTAGGCTTTCCAACAACACCACAGCAGTCAACCTACGTGGCCCAGGAGGGGAGCTATGGGGGTTTAAGTGACGTCATGGTTGACAGGCGTATAGGGAAAAAAAATCAGCCTACGATGTTTAAAAGCCCCTGGAGCCTCTCCCTTTCATTCTTTCTCGATGAAACTTGGCACCAACAAAGCCCAAGGTCTAGGCTTTCCAACAACATCACAACGGTCGGCCTACGTGTCCCAGGAGGGGAGCTATGGGTGTTTAAGTGACGTCATGGTTGACAGGCATTTAGAAAAAAAAATCAGCCTACGATATTTAAAAGCCCCTGAAGCCTCTCCCTTTCATTCTTTCTCGATGAAGCTTAGCACCAACAAAGCCCAAGGTCTAGGCTTTCCAACAAGACCACAGCGGTCAACCTACGTGACCCAGGAGGGGAGCTATGGGGGTTTAAGTGACGTCATGGTTGACAGGCATTTAGAAAAAAAAATCAGCCTACGATGTTTAAAAGCCCCTGGAGCCTCTCCCTTTCATTCTTTCTCGATGAAACTTGGCACCAACAAAGCCCAAGGTCTAGGCTTTCCAACAACACCACAACGGTCGGCCACGTGGCCCAGGAGAGGAGCTATAGGGGTTTAAGTGACGTCATGGTTGACAGGCATTTAGAAAAAAAAAATCAGCCTACGATGTTTAAAAGCCCCTCGAGCCTCTTCCTTTCATTCTTTCTCGATCAAACTTGGCACCAACAAAGCCCAAGGTCTAGGCTTTCCAACAACACCACAACGGTCGGCCTACGTGGCCCAGGAGGGGAGCTATGGGTATTTAAGTGACGTCATGGTTGACAGGCATTTAGAAAAAAAAATCAGCCTACGATATTCAAAAGCCCCTGGAGCCTCTCCCTTTCATTCTTTCTCGATGAAACTTGGCACCAACAAAGCCCAAGGTCTAGGCTTTCCAACAACACCACAACGGTCGGCCTACGTGGCCCAGGAGGGGAGCTATGGGTGTTTAAGTGACGTCATGGTTGACAGGCATTTAGAAAAAAAAATCAGCCTACGATATTCAAAAGCCCCTGGAGCCTCTCCCTTCCATTCTTTCTCGATGAAACTTGGCACAAACAAAGCCCAAGGTCTAGGCTTTCCAACAACACCACAACGGTCGGCCTACGTGGCCCAGGAGGGGAGCTGTGGGTATTTAAGTGACGTCATGGTTGACAGGCATTTAGAAAAAAAAATCAGCCTACGATATTCAAAAGCCCCTGGAGCCTCTCCCTTCCATTCTTTCTCGATGAAACTTGGCACCAACAAAGCCCAAGGTCTAGGCTTTCCAACAACACCACAACGGTCGGCCTACGTGGCCCAGGAGGGGAGCTATGGGTATTTAAGTGACGTCATGGTTGACAGGCATTTAGAAAAAAAACTCAGCCTACGATATTTAAAAGCCTCTGGAGCCTCTCCCTTTCATTCTTTCTCGATGAAACTTGGCAACAACAAAGCCCAAGGTCTAGGCTTTCCAACAATACCACAACGGTCAGCCTACGTGGTCCTGGAGGGGAGCTATGGGGGTTTAAGTGACGTCATGGTTGACAGGCATTTAGAAAAAAAATCAGCCTACGATATTCAAAAGCCCCTGGAGCCTCTCCCTTCCATTCTTTCTCGATGAAACTTGGCACCAACAAAGCCCAAGGTCTAGGCTTTCCAACAACACCACAACGGTCGGCCTACGTGGCCCAGGAGGGGAGCTATGGGTATTTAAGTGACGTCATGGTTGACAGGCATTTAGAAAAAAAAATCAGCCTACGATATTCAAAAGCCCCTGGAGCCTCTCCCTTTCATTCTTTCTCGATGAAACTTGGCACCAACAAAGCCCAAGGTCTAGGCTTTCCAACAACACCACAACGGTCGGCCTACGTGGCCCAGGAGGGGAGCTATGGGTGTTTAAGTGACGTCATGGTTGACAGGCATTTAGAAAAAAAAATCAGCCTACGATATTTAAAAGCCCCTGGAGCCTCTCCCTTTCATTCTTTCTCGATGAAACTTGGCACCAACAAAGCCCAAGGTCTAGGCTTCCCAACAATACCACAACGGTCAGCCTACGTGGTCCTGGAGGGGAGCTATGGGGGTTTAAGTGACGTCATGGTTGACAGGCATTTAGAAAAAAAAATCAGCCTACGATGTTTAAAAGCCCCTGGAGCCTCTCCCTTTCATTCTTTCTCGATGAAACTTGGCACCAACAAAGCCCAAGGTCTAGGCTTTCCAACGATACAACAACGGTCAGCCTATGTGTTCCTGGAGGGGAGCTATGGGGGTTTAAGTGACGTCATGGTTCACAGGCATTTAGAAAAAAAAATCAGCCTACGATGTTTAAAAGCCCCTGGAGCCTCTCCCTTTCATTCTTTCTCGATGAAACTTGGCACCAACAAAGCCCAAGGTCTAGGCTTTCCAACAACACCACAACGGTCGGCCACGTGGCCCAGGAGAGGAGCTATAGGGGTTTAAGTGACGTCATGGTTGACAGGCATTTAGAAAAAAAAAATCAGCCTACGATGTTTAAAAGCCCCTCGAGCCTCTTCCTTTCATTCTTTCTCGATCAAACTTGGCACCAACAAAGCCCAAGGTCTAGGCTTTCCAACAACACCACAACGGTCGGCCTACGTGGCCCAGGAGGGGAGCTATGGGTATTTAAGTGACGTCATGGTTGACAGGCATTTAGAAAAAAAAAATCAGCCTACGATGTTTAAAAGCCCCTGGAGCCTCTCCCTTTCATTCTTTCTCGATGAAACTTGGCACCAACAAAGCCCAAGGTCTAGGCTTTCCAACAAGACCACAGCGGTCAACCTACGTGACCCAGGAGGGGAGCTATGGGGGTTTAAGTGACGTCATGGTTGACAGGCATTTAGAAAAAAAAATCAGCCTACGATGTTTAAAAGCCCCTGGAGCCTCTCCCTTTCATTCTTTCTCGATGAAACTTGGCACCAACAAAGCCCAAGGTCTAGGCTTTCCAACAACACCACAACGGTCGGCCACGTGGCCCAGGAGAGGAGCTATAGGGGTTTAAGTGACGTCATGGTTGACAGGCATTTAGAAAAAAAAAAATCAGCCTACGATGTTTAAAAGCCCCTCGAGCCTCTTCCTTTCATTCTTTCTCGATCAAACTTGGCACCAACAAAGCCCAAGGTCTAGGCTTTCCAACAACACCACAACGGTCGGCCTACGTGGCCCAGGAGGGGAGCTATGGGTATTTAAGTGACGTCATGGTTGACAGGCATTTAGAAAAAAAAATCAGCCTACGATATTCAAAAGCCCCTGGAGCCTCTCCCTTTCATTCTTTCTCGATGAAACTTGGCACCAACAAAGCCCAAGGTCTAGGCTTTCCAACAACACCACAACGGTCGGCCTACGTGGCCCAGGAGGGGAGCTATGGGTGTTTAAGTGACGTCATGGTTGACAGGCATTTAGAAAAAAAAATCAGCCTACGATATTCAAAAGCCCCTGGAGCCTCTCCCTTCCATTCTTTCTCGATGAAACTTGGCACAAACAAAGCCCAAGGTCTAGGCTTTCCAACAACACCACAACGGTCGGCCTACGTGGCCCAGGAGGGGAGCTGTGGGTATTTAAGTGACGTCATGGTTGACAGGCATTTAGAAAAAAAAATCAGCCTACGATATTCAAAAGCCCCTGGAGCCTCTCCCTTCCATTCTTTCTCGATGAAACTTGGCACCAACAAAGCCCAAGGTCTAGGCTTTCCAACAACACCACAACGGTCGGCCTACGTGGCCCAGGAGGGGAGCTATGGGTATTTAAGTGACGTCATGGTTGACAGGCATTTAGAAAAAAAACTCAGCCTACGATATTTAAAAGCCTCTGGAGCCTCTCCCTTTCATTCTTTCTCGATGAAACTTGGCAACAACAAAGCCCAAGGTCTAGGCTTTCCAACAATACCACAACGGTCAGCCTACGTGGTCCTGGAGGGGAGCTATGGGGGTTTAAGTGACGTCATGGTTGACAGGCATTTAGAAAAAAAATCAGCCTACGATATTCAAAAGCCCCTGGAGCCTCTCCCTTCCATTCTTTCTCGATGAAACTTGGCACCAACAAAGCCCAAGGTCTAGGCTTTCCAACAACACCACAACGGTCGGCCTACGTGGCCCAGGAGGGGAGCTATGGGTATTTAAGTGATGTCATGGTTGACAGGCATTTAGAAAAAAAAATCAGCCTACGATATTCAAAAGCCCCTGGAGCCTCTCCCTTTCATTCTTTCTCGATGAAACTTGGCACCAACAAAGCCCAAGGTCTAGGCTTTCCAACAACACCACAACGGTCGGCCTACGTGGCCCAGGAGGGGAGCTATGGGTGTTTAAGTGACGTCATGGTTGACAGGCATTTAGAAAAAAAAATCAGCCTACGATATTTAAAAGCCCCTGGAGCCTCTCCCTTTCATTCTTTCTCGATGAAACTTGGCACCAACAAAGCCCAAGGTCTAGGCTTCCCAACAATACCACAACGGTCAGCCTACGTGGTCCTGGAGGGGAGCTATGGGGGTTTAAGTGACGTCATGGTTGACAGGCATTTAGAAAAAAAAATCAGCCTACGATGTTTAAAAGCCCCTGGAGCCTCTCCCTTTCATTCTTTCTCGATGAAACTTGGCACCAACAAAGCCCAAGGTCTAGGCTTTCCAACGATACAACAACGGTCAGCCTATGTGTTCCTGGAGGGGAGCTATGGGGGTTTAAGTGACGTCATGGTTCACAGGCATTTAGAAAAAAAATCAGCCTACGATATTTAAAAGCCCCTGGAGCCTCTCCCTTTCATTATTTCTCGATAAAACTTGGCACCAACAAAGCCCAAAGTCTAGGCTTTCCAACGATACAACAACGGTCAGCCTACGTGGTCCTGGAGGGGAGCTATGGGGGTTTAAGTGACGTCATGGTTGACAGGCATTTAGAAAAAAAATCAGCCTACGATATTTAAAAGCCCCTGGAGCCTCTCCCTTTCATTCTTTCTCGATAAAACTTGGCACCAACAAAGCGCAAGGTCTAGGCTTCCCAACAACACCACAGCGGTAAACCTACGTGGCCCAGGAGGTGAGCTATGGGGGTTTAAGTGACGTCATGGTTGACAGGCATTTAGAAAAAAAATCAGCCTACGACATTTAAAAGCCCCTGGAGCCTCTCCCTTTCATTCTTTCTCGATGAAACTTGGCACCAACAAAGCCCAAGGTCTAGGCTTTCCAACGATACAACAACGGTCAGCCTACGTGGTCCTGGAGGGGAGCTATGGGGGTTTAAGTGACGTCATGGTTCACAGGCATTTAGAAAAAAAATCAGCCTACGATATTTAAAAGCCCCTGGAGCCTCTCCCTTTCATTCTTTCTCGATGAAGCTTGGCACCAACAAAGCCCAAGGTCTAGGCTTCCTAACAACACCACAACGGTCGGCCTACGTGGCCCAGGAGGGGAGCTATGGGGGTTTAAGTGACGTCATGGTTGACAGGCATTTAGAAAAAAAAATCAGCCTACGATGTTTAAAAGCCCCCGGAGCCTCTCCCTTTCATTCTTTCTCGATGAAACTTGGCACCAACAAAGCCCAAGGTCTAGGCTTTCCAACGATATAACAACGGTCAGCCTACGTGGTCCTGGAGGGGAGCTATGGGGGTTTAAGTGACGTCATGGTTCACAGGCATTTAGAAAAAAAATCAGCCTACGATATTTAAAAGCCCCTGGAGCCTCTCCCTTTCATTCTTTCTCGATGAAGCTTGGCACCAACAAAGCCCAAGGTCTAGGCTTCCTAACAACACCACAACGGTCGGCCTACGTGGCCCAGGAGGGGAGCTATGGGGGTTTAAGTGACGTCATGGTTGACAGGCATTTAGAAAAAAAAATCAGCCTACGATGTTTAAAAGCCCCTGGAGCCTCTCCCTTTCATTCTTTCTCGATGAAGCTTGGCACCAACAAAGCCCAAGGTCTAGGCTTCCTAACAACACCACAACGGTCGGCCTACGTGGCCCAGGAGGGGAGCTATGGGGGTTTAAGTGACGTCATGGTTGACAGGCATTTAGAAAAAAAAATCAGCCTACGATGTTTAAAAGCCCCCGGAGCCTCTCCCTTTCATTCTTTCTCGATGAAGCTTGGCACCAACAAAGCCCAAGGTCTAGGCTTCCTAACAACACCACAACGGTCGGCCTACGTGGCCCAGGAGGGGAGCTATGGGGGTTGAAGTGACGTCATGGTTGACAGGCATTTAGAAAAAAAATCAGCCTACGATGTTAAAAAGCCCCTGGAGCCTCTCCCTTTCATTATTTCTCGATGAAACTTGGCACCAACAAAGCCCAAGGTCTAGGCTTTCTAACAACACCACAACAGTCGGCCTACGTGGCCCAGGAGGGGAGCTATGGGTGTTTAAGTGACGTCATGGTTGACAGGCATTTAGAAAAAAAATCAGCCTACGATGTTTAAAACCCCCTGGAGCCTCTCCCTTTCATTCTTTCTCGATGAAACTTGGCACCAACAAAGCCCAAGGTCTAGGCTTTCCAACAACACCACAACGGTCGGCCACGTGGCCCAGGAGAGGAGCTATAGAGGTTTAAGTGACGTCATGGTTGACAGGCATTTGGAAAAAAAAAATCAGCCTACGATGTTTAAAAGCTCCTGGAGCCTCTCCCTTTCATTCTTTCTCGATGAAACTTGGCACCAACAAAGCCCAAGGTCTAGGCTTTCCAACAACACCACAGCAGTCAACCTACGTGGCCCAGGAGGGGAGCTATGGGGGTTTAAGTGACGTCATGGTTGACAGGGGTATAGGGAAAAAAAATCAGCCTACGATGTTTAAAAGCCCCTGGAGCCTCTCCCTTTCATTCTTTCTCGATGAAACTTGGCACCAACAAAGCCCAAGGTCTAGGCTTTCCAACAACATCACAACGGTCGGCCTACGTGTCCCAGGAGGGGAGCTATGGGTGTTTAAGTGACGTCATGGTTGACAGGCATTTAGAAAAAAAAATCAGCCTACGATATTTAAAAGCCCCTGAAGCCTCTCCCTTTCATTCTTTCTCGATGAAACTTGGCACCAACAAAGCCCAAGGTCTAGGCTTTCCAACAACACCACAACGGTCGGCCTACGTGGCCCAGGAGGGCAGCTATGGGTGTTTAAGTGACGTCCTGGTTGACAGGCATTTAGAAAAAAAAATCAGCCTACGATATTTAAAAGCCCCTGGAGCCTCTCCCTTTCATTCTTTCTCGATGAAACTTGGCACCAACAAAGCCCAAGGTCTAGGCTTTCCAACAACACCACAACAGTCGGCCTACGTGACCCAGGAGGGGAGCTATGGGTGTTTAAGTGACGTCATGGTTGACAGGCATTTAGAAAAAAAATCAGCCTACGATATTTAAAAGCCCCTGGTGCCTCTCGCTTTCATTCCTTCTCGATGAAGCTTGGCACCAACAAAGCCCAAGGTCTAGGCTTTTCAACAACACCACAACGGTCGGCCTACGTGGCCCAGGAAGGGAGCTATGGGTGTTTAAGTGACGTCATGGTTGACAGGCATTTAGAAAAAAAAATCAGCCTACGATGTTCAAAAGCCCCTGGAGCCTCTCCCTTTCATTCTTTCTCGATGACGCTTGGCACCAACAAAGCCCAAGGTCTAGGCTTTCCAACAACATCACAACGGTCGGCCTACGTGGCCCAGGAGGGGAGCTATGGGCGTTTAAGTGACGTCATGGTTGACAGGCATTTAGAAAAAAAATCAGCCTACGATATTTAAAAGCCCCTGGAGCCTCTCCCTTTCATTCTTTCTCGATGAAACTTGGCACCAACAAAGCCCAAGGTCTAGGCTTTCCAACAACACCACAACGGTCGGCCTACGTGGCCCAGGAGGGGAGCTATGGGTGTTTAAGTGACGTCATGGTTGACAGGCATTTAGAAAAAAAAATCAGCCTACGATGTTTAAAGCCCCTGGAGCCTCTCCCTTTCATTCTTTCTCGATGAAACTTGGCACCAACAAAGCCCAAGGTCTAGGCTTTCTAACAACACCACAACGGTCGGCCTACGTGGCCCAGGAGGGGAGCTATGGGTGTTCAAGTGACGTCATGGTTGACAGGCATTTAGAAAAAAAATCAGCCTACGATATTTAAAAGCCCCTGGAGCCTCTCTCTTTCATTATTTCTCGATAAAACTTGGCACCAACAAAGCCCAAGGTCTAGGCTTTCCAACAACATCACAGCGGTCAACCTACGTGGCCCAGGAGGGGAGCTATGGGGGTTTAAGTGACGTCATGGTTGACAGGCATTTAGAAAAAAAAATCAGCCTACGATGTTTAAAAGCCCCTGGAGCCTCTCCCTTTCATTCTTTCTCGATGAAACTTGGCACCAACAAAGCCCAAGGTCTAAGCTTTCCAACAACACCACAACGGTCGGCCTAAGTGGCCCAGGAAGGGAGCTATGGGGGTTTAAGTGACGTCATGGTTGACAGGCATTTAGAAAAAAATATCAGCCTACGATATTTAAAAGCCCCTGGAGCCTCTCCCTTTCATTCTTTCTCGATGAAACTTGGCACCAACAAAGCTCAAGGTCTAGGCTTTCCAACAATACCACAACGGTCAGCCTACGTGGTCCTGAAGGGGAGCTATGGGTGTTTAAGTGACGTCATGGTTGACAGGCATTTAGAAAAAAAAATAAGCCTACGATATTTAAAAGCCCCTGGTGCCTCTCCCTTTCATTCCTTCTCGATGAAGCTTGGCACCAACAAAGCCCAAGCTCTAGGCTTCCCAACAACACCACAACGGTCGGCCTACGTGGCCCAGGAAGGGAGCTATGGGGGTTTATGTGACGTCATGGTTGACAGGCATTTAGAAAAAAAAATCAGCCTACGATATTTAAAAGCCCCTGGAGCCTCTCCCTTTCATTCTTTCTCGATGAAACTTGGCAGCAACAAAGCCCAAGGTCTAGGCTTTTCAACAACACCACAACAGTCAGCCTACGTGGCCCAGGAGGGGAGCTATGGGTGTTTAAGTGACGTCATGGTTGACAGGAATTTAGAAAAAAAATCAGGCTACGATATTTAAAAGCCCCTGGAGCCTCTCCCTTTCATTCTTTCTCGATGAAGCTTGGCACCGACAAAGCCCAAGGTCTAGGCTTTCCAACAACACCACAACGGTCGGCCTACGTGGCCCAGGAGGGGAGCTATGGGTGCTTAAGTGACGTCATGGTCATGTTTAAAAGCCCCTGGAGCCTCTCCCTTTCATTCTTTCTCGATGAAGCTTGGCACCAACAAAGCCCAAGGTCTAGGCTTTCCAACAACACCACAACGGTCGGCCACGTGGCCCAGGAGAGGAGCTATAGGGGTTTAAGTGACGTCATGGTTGACAGGCATTTAGAAAAAAAAAATCAGCCTACGATATTTAAAAGCCCCTGGAGCCTCTCCCTTTCATGCTTTCTCGATGAAGCTTGGCACCAACAAAGCCCAAGGTCTAGGCTTTCCAACAATACCACAACGGTCAGCCTACGTGGTCCTGAAGGGGAGCTATGGGTGTTTAAGTGACGTCATGGTTGACAGGCATTTAGAAAAAAAAATCAGCCTACGATGTTTAAAAGCCCCTGGAGCCTCTCCCTTTCATTCTTTCTCGATGAAACTTGGCACCAACAAAGCCCAAGGTCTAGGCTTTCCAACAACATCACAACGGTCGGCCTACGTGTCCCAGGAGGAGAGCTATGGGTGTTTAAGTGACGTCATGGTTGACAGGCATTTAGAAAAAAAAATCAGCCTACGATATTTAAAAGCCCCTGAGTCCTCTCCCTTTCATTCTTTCTCGATGAAGCTTGGCACCAACAAAGCCCAAGGTCTAGGCTTTCCAACAACACCACAGCGAACAAACTAACGTGACCCAGGAGGGGAGCTATGGGGGTTTAAGTGACGTCATGGTTGACAGGCATTTAGAAAAAAAAATCAGCCTACGATGTTTAAAAGCCCCTGGAGCCTCTCCCTTTCATTCTTTCTCGATGAAACTTGGCACCAACAAAGCCCAAGGTCTAGGCTTTCCAACAACACCACAACGGTCGGCCACGTGGCCCAGGAGAGGAGCTATAGAGGTTTAAGTGACGTCATGGTTGACAGGCATTTAGAAAAAAAAAATCAGCCTACGATGTTTAAAAGCCCCTGGAGCCTCTCCCTTTCATTCTTTCTCGATGAAACTTGGCACCAACAAAGCCCAAGGTCTAGGCTTTCCAACAACACCACAGCGGTCAACCTACGTGGCATAGGAGGGGAGCTATGGGGGTTTAAGTGACGTCATGGTTGACAGGCGTATAGGGAAAAAAAATCAGCCTACGATGTTTAAAAGGCCCTGGAGCCTCTCCCTTTCATTCTTTCTCGATGAAACTTGGCACCAACAAAGCCCAAGGTCTAGGCTTTCCAACAACATCACAACGGTCGGCCTACGTGTCCCAGGAGGGGAGCTATGGGTGTTTAAGTGACGTCATGGTTGACAGGCATTTAGAAAAAAAAATCAGCCTACGATATTTAAAAGCCCCTGAAGCCTCTCCCTTTCATTCTTTCTCGATGAAGCTTGGCACCAACAAAGCCCAAGGTCTAGGCTTTCCAACAAGACCACAGCGGTCAACCTACGTGAGCCAGGAGGGGAGCTATGGGGGTTTAAGTGACGTCATGGTTGACAGGCATTTAGAAAAAAAAATCAGCCTACGATGTTTAAAAGCCCCTGGAGCCTCTCCCTTTCATTCTTTCTCGATGAAACTTGGCAGCAACAAAGCCCAAGGTCTAGGCTTTCCAACAACACCACAACGGTCGGCCACGTGGCCCAGGAGAGGAGCTATAGGGGTTTAAGTGACGTCATGGTTGACAGGCATTTAGAAAAAAAAAATCAGCCTACGATGTTTAAAAGCCCCTGGAGCCTCTTCCTTTCATTCTTTCTCGATCAAACTTGGCACCAACAAAGCCCAAGGTCTAGGCTTTCCAACAACACCACAACGGTCGGCCTACGTGGCCCAGGAGGGCAGCTATGGGTGTTTAAGTGACGTCCTGGTTGACAGGCATTTAGAAAAAAAAATCAGCCTACGATATTTAAAAGCCCCTGGAGCCTCTCCCTTTCATTCTTTCTCGATGAAACTTGGCACCAACAAAGCCCAAGGTCTAGGCTTTCCAACAACACCACAACAGTCGGCCTACGTGACCCAGGAGGGGAGCTATGGGTGTTTAAGTGACGTCATGGTTGACAGGCATTTAGAAAAAAAATCAGCCTACGATATTTAAAAGCCCCTGGTGCCTCTCCCTTTCATTCCTTCTCGATGAAGCTTGGCACCAACAAAGCCCAAGGTCTAGGCTTTTCAACAACACCACAACGGTCGGCCTACGTGGCCCAGGAAGGGAGCTATGGGTGTTTAAGTGACGTCATGGTTGACAGGCGTTTAGAAAAAAAAATCAGCCTACGATGTTCAAAAGCCCCTGGAGCCTCTCCCTTTCATTCTTTCTCGATGACGCTTGGCACCAACAAAGCCCAAGGTCTAGGCTTTCCAACAACATCACAACGGTCGGCCTACGTGGCCCAGGAGGGGAGCTATGGGCGTTTAAGTGACGTCATGGTTGACAGGCATTTAGAAAAAAAATCAGCCTACGATATTTAAAAGCCCCTGGAGCCTCTCCCTTTCATTCTTTCTCGATGAAACTTGGCACCAACAAAGCCCAAGGTCTAGGCTTTCCAACAACACCACAACGGTCGGCCTACGTGGCCCAGGAGGGGAGCTATGGGTGTTTAAGTGACGTCATGGTTGACAGGCATTTAGAAAAAAAAATCAGCCTACGATGTTTAAAGCCCCTGGAGCCTCTCCCTTTCATTCCTTCTCGATGAAACTTGGCACCAACAAAGCCCAAGGTCTAGGCTTTCTAACAACACCACAACGGTCGGCCTACGTGGCCCAGGAGGGGAGCTATGGGTGTTTAAGTGACGTCATGGTTGACAGGCATTTAGAAAAAAAATCAGCCTACGATATTTAAAAGCCCCTGGAGCCTCTCTCTTTCATTATTTCTCGATAAAACTTGGCACCAACAAAGCCCAAGGTCTAGGCTTTCCAACAACACCACAGCGGTCAACCTACGTGGCCCAGGAGGGGAGCTATGGGGGTTTAAGTGACGTCATGGTTGACAGGCATTTAGAAAAAAAAATCAGCCTACGATGTTTAAAAGCCCCTGGAGCCTCTCCCTTTCATTCTTTCTCGATGAAACTTGGCAACAACAAAGCCCAAGGGATAAGCTTTCCAACAACACCACAACGGTCGGCCTAAGTGGCCCAGGAAGGGAGCTATGGGGGTTTAAGTGACGTCATGGTTGACAGGCATTTAGAAAACAATATCAGCCTACGATATTTAAAAGCCCCTGGAGCCTCTCCCTTTCATTCTTTCTCGATGAAACTTGGCACCAACAAAGCTCAAGGTCTAGGCTTTCCAACAATACCACAACGGTCAGCCTACGTGGTCCTGAAGGGGAGCTATGGGTGTTTAAGTGACGTCATGGTTGACAGGCATTTAGAAAAAAAAATAAGCCTACGATATTTAAAAGCCCCTGGTGCCTCTCTCTTTCATTATTTCTCGATAAAACTTGGCACCAACAAAGCCCAAGGTCTAGGCTTTCCAACAACACCACAATGGTCGGCTTACGTGGCCCAGGAGGGGAGCTATGGGTGTTTAAGTGACGTCATGGTTGACAGGCATTTAGAAAAAAAAATCAGCCTACGATGTTTAAAGCCCCTGGAGCCTCTCCCTTTCATTCTTTCTCGATGAAACTTGGCACCAACAAAGCCCAAGGTCTAGGCTTTCTAACAACACCACAACGGTCGGCCTACGTGGCCCAGGAGGGGAGCTATGGGTGTTCAAGTGACGTCATGGTTGACAGGCATTTAGAAAAAAAATCAGCCTACGATATTTAAAAGCCCCTGGAGCCTCTCTCTTTCATTATTTCTCTATAAAACTTGGCACCAACAAAGCCCAAGGTCTAGGCTTTCCAACAACATCACAGCGGTCAACCTACGTGGCCCAGGAGGGGAGCTATGGGGGTTTAAGTGACGTCATGGTTGACAGGCATTTAGAAAAAAAAATCAGCCTACGATGTTTAAAAGCCCCTGGAGCCTCTCCCTTTCATTCTTTCTCGATGAAACTTGGCACCAACAAAGCCCAAGGTCTAAGCTTTCCAACAACACCACAACGGTCGGCCTAAGTGGCCCAGGAAGGGAGCTATGGGGGTTTAAGTGACGTCATGGTTGACAGGCATTTAGAAAAAAATATCAGCCTACGATATTTAAAAGCCCCTGGAGCCTCTCCCTTTCATTCTTTCTCGATGAAACTTGGCACCAACAAAGCCCAAGGTCTAGGCTTTCCAACAACACCACAGCGGTCAACCTACGTGGCATAGGAGGGGAGCTATGGGGGTTTAAGTGACGTCATGGTTGACAGGCATTTAGAAAAAAATATCAGCCTACGATATTTAAAAGCCCCTGGAGCCTCTCCCTTTCATTCTTTCTCGATGAAACTTGGCACCAACAAAGCTCAAGGTCTAGGCTTTCCAACAATACCACAACGGTCAGCCTACGTGGTCCTGAAGGGGAGCTATGGGTGTTTAAGTGACGTCATGGTTGACAGGCATTTAGAAAAAAAAATAAGCCTACGATATTTAAAAGCCCCTGGTGCCTCTCCCTTTCATTCCTTCTCGATGAAGCTTGGCACCAACAAAGCCCAAGCTCTAGGCTTCCCAACAACACCACAACGGTCGGCCTACGTGGCCCAGGAAGGGAGCTATGGGGGTTTATGTGACGTCATGGTTGACAGGCATTTAGAAAAAAAAATCAGCCTACGATATTTAAAAGCCCCTGGAGCCTCTCCCTTTCATTCTTTCTCGATGAAACTTGGCAGCAACAAAGCCCAAGGTCTAGGCTTTTCAACAACACCACAACAGTCAGCCTACGTGGCCCAGGAGGGGAGCTATGGGTGTTTAAGTGACGTCATGGTTGACAGGAATTTAGAAAAAAAATCAGGCTACGATATTTAAAAGCCCCTGGAGCCTCTCCCTTTCATTCTTTCTCGATGAAGCTTGGCACCGACAAAGCCCAAGGTCTAGGCTTTCCAACAACACCACAACGGTCGGCCTACGTGGCCCAGGAGGGGAGCTATGGGTGTTTAAGTGACGTCATGGTCATGTTTAAAAGCCCCTGGAGCCTCTCCCTTTCATTCTTTCTCGATGAAGCTTGGCACCAACAAAGCCCAAGGTCTAGGCTTTCCAACAACACCACAACGGTCGGCCACGTGGCCCAGGAGAGGAGCTATAGGGGTTTAAGTGACGTCATGGTTGACAGGCATTTAGAAAAAAAAAATCAGCCTACGATATTTAAAAGCCCCTGGAGCCTCTCCCTTTCATGCTTTCTCGATGAAGCTTGGCACCAACAAAGCCCAAGGTCTAGGCTTTCCAACAATACCACAACGGTCAGCCTACGTGGTCCTGAAGGGGAGCTATGGGTGTTTAAGTGACGTCATGGTTGACAGGCATTTAGAAAAAAAAATCAGCCTACGATGTTTAAAAGCCCCTGGAGCCTCTCCCTTTCATTCTTTCTCGATGAAACTTGGCACCAACAAAGCCCAAGGTCTAGGCTTTCCAACAACATCACAACGGTCGGCCTACGTGTCCCAGGAGGAGAGCTATGGGTGTTTAAGTGACGTCATGGTTGACAGGCATTTAGAAAAAAAAATCAGCCTACGATATTTAAAAGCCCCTGAGTCCTCTCCCTTTCATTCTTTCTCGATGAAGCTTGGCACCAACAAAGCCCAAGGTCTAGGCTTTCCAACAACACCACAGCGAACAAACTAACGTGACCCAGGAGGGGAGCTATGGGGGTTTAAGTGACGTCATGGTTGACAGGCATTTAGAAAAAAAAATCAGCCTACGATGTTTAAAAGCCCCTGGAGCCTCTCCCTTTCATTCTTTCTCGATGAAACTTGGCACCAACAAAGCCCAAGGTCTAGGCTTTCCAACAACACCACAACGGTCGGCCACGTGGCCCAGGAGAGGAGCTATAGAGGTTTAAGTGACGTCATGGTTGACAGGCATTTAGAAAAAAAAAATCAGCCTACGATGTTTAAAAGCCCCTGGAGCCTCTCCCTTTCATTCTTTCTCGATGAAACTTGGCACCAACAAAGCCCAAGGTCTAGGCTTTCCAACAACACCACAGCGGTCAACCTACGTGGCATAGGAGGGGAGCTATGGGGGTTTAAGTGACGTCATGGTTGACAGGCGTATAGGGAAAAAAAATCAGCCTACGATGTTTAAAAGGCCCTGGAGCCTCTCCCTTTCATTCTTTCTCGATGAAACTTGGCACCAACAAAGCCCAAGGTCTAGGCTTTCCAACAACATCACAACGGTCGGCCTACGTGTCCCAGGAGGGGAGCTATGGGTGTTTAAGTGACGTCATGGTTGACAGGCATTTAGAAAAAAAAATCAGCCTACGATATTTAAAAGCCCCTGAAGCCTCTCCCTTTCATTCTTTCTCGATGAAGCTTGGCACCAACAAAGCCCAAGGTCTAGGCTTTCCAACAAGACCACAGCGGTCAACCTACGTGAGCCAGGAGGGGAGCTATGGGGGTTTAAGTGACGTCATGGTTGACAGGCATTTAGAAAAAAAAATCAGCCTACGATGTTTAAAAGCCCCTGGAGCCTCTCCCTTTCATTCTTTCTCGATGAAACTTGGCAGCAACAAAGCCCAAGGTCTAGGCTTTCCAACAACACCACAACGGTCGGCCACGTGGCCCAGGAGAGGAGCTATAGGGGTTTAAGTGACGTCATGGTTGACAGGCATTTAGAAAAAAAAAATCAGCCTACGATGTTTAAAAGCCCCTGGAGCCTCTTCCTTTCATTCTTTCTCGATCAAACTTGGCACCAACAAAGCCCAAGGTCTAGGCTTTCCAACAACACCACAACGGTCGGCCTACGTGGCCCAGGAGGGCAGCTATGGGTGTTTAAGTGACGTCCTGGTTGACAGGCATTTAGAAAAAAAAATCAGCCTACGATATTTAAAAGCCCCTGGAGCCTCTCCCTTTCATTCTTTCTCGATGAAACTTGGCACCAACAAAGCCCAAGGTCTAGGCTTTCCAACAACACCACAACAGTCGGCCTACGTGACCCAGGAGGGGAGCTATGGGTGTTTAAGTGACGTCATGGTTGACAGGCATTTAGAAAAAAAATCAGCCTACGATATTTAAAAGCCCCTGGTGCCTCTCCCTTTCATTCCTTCTCGATGAAGCTTGGCACCAACAAAGCCCAAGGTCTAGGCTTTTCAACAACACCACAACGGTCGGCCTACGTGGCCCAGGAAGGGAGCTATGGGTGTTTAAGTGACGTCATGGTTGACAGGCGTTTAGAAAAAAAAATCAGCCTACGATGTTCAAAAGCCCCTGGAGCCTCTCCCTTTCATTCTTTCTCGATGACGCTTGGCACCAACAAAGCCCAAGGTCTAGGCTTTCCAACAACATCACAACGGTCGGCCTACGTGGCCCAGGAGGGGAGCTATGGGCGTTTAAGTGACGTCATGGTTGACAGGCATTTAGAAAAAAAATCAGCCTACGATATTTAAAAGCCCCTGGAGCCTCTCCCTTTCATTCTTTCTCGATGAAACTTGGCACCAACAAAGCCCAAGGTCTAGGCTTTCCAACAACACCACAACGGTCGGCCTACGTGGCCCAGGAGGGGAGCTATGGGTGTTTAAGTGACGTCATGGTTGACAGGCATTTAGAAAAAAAAATCAGCCTACGATGTTTAAAGCCCCTGGAGCCTCTCCCTTTCATTCCTTCTCGATGAAACTTGGCACCAACAAAGCCCAAGGTCTAGGCTTTCTAACAACACCACAACGGTCGGCCTACGTGGCCCAGGAGGGGAGCTATGGGTGTTTAAGTGACGTCATGGTTGACAGGCATTTAGAAAAAAAATCAGCCTACGATATTTAAAAGCCCCTGGAGCCTCTCTCTTTCATTATTTCTCGATAAAACTTGGCACCAACAAAGCCCAAGGTCTAGGCTTTCCAACAACACCACAGCGGTCAACCTACGTGGCCCAGGAGGGGAGCTATGGGGGTTTAAGTGACGTCATGGTTGACAGGCATTTAGAAAAAAAAATCAGCCTACGATGTTTAAAAGCCCCTGGAGCCTCTCCCTTTCATTCTTTCTCGATGAAACTTGGCAACAACAAAGCCCAAGGGATAAGCTTTCCAACAACACCACAACGGTCGGCCTAAGTGGCCCAGGAAGGGAGCTATGGGGGTTTAAGTGACGTCATGGTTGACAGGCATTTAGAAAACAATATCAGCCTACGATATTTAAAAGCCCTGGAGCCTCTCCCTTTCATTCTTTCTCGATGAAACTTGGCACCAACAAAGCTCAAGGTCTAGGCTTTCCAACAATACCACAACGGTCAGCCTACGTGGTCCTGAAGGGGAGCTATGGGTGTTTAAGTGACGTCATGGTTGACAGGCATTTAGAAAAAAAAATAAGCCTACGATATTTAAAAGCCCCTGGTGCCTCTCTCTTTCATTATTTCTCGATAAAACTTGGCACCAACAAAGCCCAAGGTCTAGGCTTTCCAACAACACCACAATGGTCGGCCTACGTGGCCCAGGAGGGGAGCTATGGGTGTTTAAGTGACGTCATGGTTGACAGGCATTTAGAAAAAAAAATCAGCCTACGATGTTTAAAGCCCCTGGAGCCTCTCCCTTTCATTCTTTCTCGATGAAACTTGGCACCAACAAAGCCCAAGGTGTAGGCTTTCTAACAACACCACAACGGTCGGCCTACGTGGCCCAGGAGGGGAGCTATGGGTGTTCAAGTGACGTCATGGTTGACAGGCATTTAGAAAAAAAATCAGCCTACGATATTTAAAAGCCCCTGGAGCCTCTCTCTTTCATTATTTCTCGATAAAACTTGGCACCAACAAAGCCCAAGGTCTAGGCTTTCCAACAACATCACAGCGGTCAACCTACGTGGCCCAGGAGGGGAGCTATGGGGGTTTAAGTGACGTCATGGTTGACAGGCATTTAGAAAAAAAAATCAGCCTACGATGTTTAAAAGCCCCTGGAGCCTCTCCCTTTCATTCTTTCTCGATGAAACTTGGCACCAACAAAGCCCAAGGTCTAAGCTTTCCAACAACACCACAACGGTCGGCCTAAGTGGCCCAGGAAGGGAGCTATGGGGGTTTAAGTGACGTCATGGTTGACAGGCATTTAGAAAAAAATATCAGCCTACGATATTTAAAAGCCCCTGGAGCCTCTCCCTTTCATTCTTTCTCGATGAAACTTGGCACCAACAAAGCTCAAGGTCTAGGCTTTCCAACAATACCACAACGGTCAGCCTACGTGGTCCTGAAGGGGAGCTATGGGTGTTTAAGTGACGTCATGGTTGACAGGCATTTAGAAAAAAAAATAAGCCTACGATATTTAAAAGCCCCTGGTGCCTCTCCCTTTCATTCCTTCTCGATGAAGCTTGGCACCAACAAAGCCCAAGCTCTAGGCTTCCCAACAACACCACAACGGTCGGCCTACGTGGCCCAGGAAGGGAGCTATGGGGGTTTATGTGACGTCATGGTTGACAGGCATTTAGAAAAAAAAATCAGCCTACGATATTTAAAAGCCCCTGGAGCCTCTCCCTTTCATTCTTTCTCGATGAAACTTGGCAGCAACAAAGCCCAAGGTCTAGGCTTTTCAACAACACCACAACAGTCAGCCTACGTGGCCCAGGAGGGGAGCTATGGGTGTTTAAGTGACGTCATGGTTGACAGGAATTTAGAAAAAAAATCAGGCTACGATATTTAAAAGCCCCTGGAGCCTCTCCCTTTCATTCTTTCTCGATGAAGCTTGGCACCGACAAAGCCCAAGGTCTAGGCTTTCCAACAACACCACAACGGTCGGCCTACGTGGCCCAGGAGGGGAGCTATGGGTGTTTAAGTGACGTCATGGTCATGTTTAAAAGCCCCTGGAGCCTCTCCCTTTCATTCTTTCTCGATGAAGCTTGGCACCAACAAAGCCCAAGGTCTAGGCTTTCCAACAACACCACAACGGTCGGCCACGTGGCCCAGGAGAGGAGCTATAGGGGTTTAAGTGACGTCATGGTTGACAGGCATTTAGAAAAAAAAAATCAGCCTACGATATTTAAAAGCCCCTGGAGCCTCTCCCTTTCATGCTTTCTCGATGAAGCTTGGCACCAACAAAGCCCAAGGTCTAGGCTTTCCAACAATACCACAACGGTCAGCCTACGTGGTCCTGAAGGGGAGCTATGGGTGTTTAAGTGACGTCATGGTTGACAGGCATTTAGAAAAAAAAATCAGCCTACGATGTTTAAAAGCCCCTGGAGCCTCTCCCTTTCATTCTTTCTCGATGAAACTTGGCACCAACAAAGCCCAAGGTCTAGGCTTTCCAACAACATCACAACGGTCGGCCTACGTGTCCCAGGAGGAGAGCTATGGGTGTTTAAGTGACGTCATGGTTGACAGGCATTTAGAAAAAAAAATCAGCCTCCGATATTTAAAAGCCCCTGAGTCCTCTCCCTTTCATTCTTTCTCGATGAAGCTTGGCACCAACAAAGCCCAAGGTCTAGGCTTTCCAACAACACCACAGCGAACAAACTAACGTGACCCAGGAGGGGAGCTATGGGGGTTTAAGTGACGTCATGGTTGACAGGCATTTAGAAAAAAAAATCAGCCTACGATGTTTAAAAGCCCCTGGAGCCTCTCCCTTTCATTCTTTCTCGATGAAACTTGGCACCAACAAAGCCCAAGGTCTAGGCTTTCCAACAACACCACAACGGTCGGCCACGTGGCCCAGGAGAGGAGCTATAGAGGTTTAAGTGACGTCATGGTTGACAGGCATTTAGAAAAAAAAAATCAGCCTACGATGTTTAAAAGCCCCTGGAGCCTCTCCCTTTCATTCTTTCTCGATGAAACTTGGCACCAACAAAGCCCAAGGTCTAGGCTTTCCAACAACACCACAGCGGTCAACCTACGTGGCATAGGAGGGGAGCTATGGGGGTTTAAGTGACGTCATGGTTGACAGGCGTATAGGGAAAAAAAATCAGCCTACGATGTTTAAAAGGCCCTGGAGCCTCTCCCTTTCATTCTTTCTCGATGAAACTTGGCACCAACAAAGCCCAAGGTCTAGGCTTTCCAACAACATCACAACGGTCGGCCTACGTGTCCCAGGAGGGGAGCTATGGGTGTTTAAGTGACGTCATGGTTGACAGGCATTTAGAAAAAAAAATCAGCCTACGATATTTAAAAGCCCCTGAAGCCTCTCCCTTTCATTCTTTCTCGATGAAGCTTGGCACCAACAAAGCCCAAGGTCTAGGCTTTCCAACAAGACCACAGCGGTCAACCTACGTGAGCCAGGAGGGGAGCTATGGGGGTTTAAGTGACGTCATGGTTGACAGGCATTTAGAAAAAAAAATCAGCCTACGATGTTTAAAAGCCCCTGGAGCCTCTCCCTTTCATTCTTTCTCGATGAAACTTGGCAGCAACAAAGCCCAAGGTCTAGGCTTTCCAACAACACCACAACGGTCGGCCACGTGGCCCAGGAGAGGAGCTATAGGGGTTTAAGTGACGTCATGGTTGACAGGCATTTAGAAAAAAAAAATCAGCCTACGATGTTTAAAAGCCCCTGGAGCCTCTTCCTTTCATTCTTTCTCGATCAAACTTGGCACCAACAAAGCCCAAGGTCTAGGCTTTCCAACAACACCACAACGGTCGGCCTACGTGGCCCAGGAGGGCAGCTATGGGTGTTTAAGTGACGTCCTGGTTGACAGGCATTTAGAAAAAAAAATCAGCCTACGATATTTAAAAGCCCCTGGAGCCTCTCCCTTTCATTCTTTCTCGATGAAACTTGGCACCAACAAAGCCCAAGGTCTAGGCTTTCCAACAACACCACAACAGTCGGCCTACGTGACCCAGGAGGGGAGCTATGGGTGTTTAAGTGACGTCATGGTTGACAGGCATTTAGAAAAAAAATCAGCCTACGATATTTAAAAGCCCCTGGTGCCTCTCCCTTTCATTCCTTCTCGATGAAGCTTGGCACCAACAAAGCCCAAGGTCTAGGCTTTTCAACAACACCACAACGGTCGGCCTACGTGGCCCAGGAAGGGAGCTATGGGTGTTTAAGTGACGTCATGGTTGACAGGCGTTTAGAAAAAAAAATCAGCCTACGATGTTCAAAAGCCCCTGGAGCCTCTCCCTTTCATTCTTTCTCGATGACGCTTGGCACCAACAAAGCCCAAGGTCTAGGCTTTCCAACAACATCACAACGGTCGGCCTACGTGGCCCAGGAGGGGAGCTATGGGCGTTTAAGTGACGTCATGGTTGACAGGCATTTAGAAAAAAAATCAGCCTACGATATTTAAAAGCCCCTGGAGCCTCTCCCTTTCATTCTTTCTCGATGAAACTTGGCACCAACAAAGCCCAAGGTCTAGGCTTTCCAACAACACCACAACGGTCGGCCTACGTGGCCCAGGAGGGGAGCTATGGGTGTTTAAGTGACGTCATGGTTGACAGGCATTTAGAAAAAAAAATCAGCCTACGATGTTTAAAGCCCCTGGAGCCTCTCCCTTTCATTCCTTCTCGATGAAACTTGGCACCAACAAAGCCCAAGGTCTAGGCTTTCTAACAACACCACAACGGTCGGCCTACGTGGCCCAGGAGGGGAGCTATGGGTGTTTAAGTGACGTCATGGTTGACAGGCATTTAGAAAAAAAATCAGCCTACGATATTTAAAAGCCCCTGGAGCCTCTCTCTTTCATTATTTCTCGATAAAACTTGGCACCAACAAAGCCCAAGGTCTAGGCTTTCCAACAACACCACAGCGGTCAACCTACGTGGCCCAGGAGGGGAGCTATGGGGGTTTAAGTGACGTCATGGTTGACAGGCATTTAGAAAAAAAAATCAGCCTACGATGTTTAAAAGCCCCTGGAGCCTCTCCCTTTCATTCTTTCTCGATGAAACTTGGCAACAACAAAGCCCAAGGGATAAGCTTTCCAACAACACCACAACGGTCGGCCTAAGTGGCCCAGGAAGGGAGCTATGGGGGTTTAAGTGACGTCATGGTTGACAGGCATTTAGAAAACAATATCAGCCTACGATATTTAAAAGCCCCTGGAGCCTCTCCCTTTCATTCTTTCTCGATGAAACTTGGCACCAACAAAGCTCAAGGTCTAGGCTTTCCAACAATACCACAACGGTCAGCCTACGTGGTCCTGAAGGGGAGCTATGGGTGTTTAAGTGACGTCATGGTTGACAGGCATTTAGAAAAAAAAATCAGCCTACGATATTTAAAAGCCCCTGGTGCCTCTCCCTTTCATTCCTTCTCGATGAAGCTTGGCACCAACAAAGCCCAAGCTCTAGGCTTCCCAACAACACCACAACGGTCGGCCTACGTGGCCCAGGAAGGGAGCTATGGGGGTTTATGTGACGTCATGGTTGACAGGCATTTAGAAAAAAAAATCAGCCTACGATATTTAAAAGCCCCTGGAGCCTCTCCCTTTCATTCTTTCTCGATGAAACTTGGCAGCAACAAAGCCCAAGGTCTAGGCTTTCCAACAACACCACAACGGTCAGCCTACGTGGCCCAGGAGGGGAGCTATGGGTGTTTAAGTGACGTCATGGTTGACAGGAATTTAGAAAAAAAATCAGCCTACGATATTTAAAAGCCCCTGGAGCCTCTCCCTTTCATTCTTTCTCGATGAAGCTTGGCACCGACAAAGCCCAAGGTCTAGGCTTTCCAACAACACCACAACGGTCGGCCTACGTGGCCCAGGAGGGGAGCTATGGGTGTTTAAGTGACGTCATGGTCATGTTTAAAAGCCCCTGGAGCCTCTCCCTTTCATTCTTTCTCGATGAAACTTGGCACCAACAAAGCCCAAGGTCTAGGCTTTCCAACAACACCACAACGGTCGGCCACGTGGCCCAGGAGAGGAGCTATAGGGGTTTAAGTGACGTCATGGTTGACAGGCATTTAGAAAAAAAAAATCAGCCTACGATATTTAAAAGCCCCTGGAGCCTCTCCCTTTCATGCTTTCTCGATGAAGCTTGGCACCAACAAAGCCCAAGGTCTAGGCTTTCCAACAATACCACAACGGTCAGCCTACGTGGTCCTGAAGGGGAGCTATGGGTGTTTAAGTGACGTCATGGTTGACAGGCATTTAGAAAAAAAAATCAGCCTACGATGTTTAAAAGCCCCTGGAGCCTCTCCCTTTCATTCTTTCTCGATGAAACTTGGCACCAACAAAGCCCAAGGTCTAGGCTTTCCAACAACATCACAACGGTCGGCCTACGTGTCCCAGGAGGAGAGCTATGGGTGTTTAAGTGACGTCATGGTTGACAGGCATTTAGAAAAAAAAATCAGCCTACGATATTTAAAAGCCCCTGAGTCCTCTCCCTTTCATTCTTTCTCGATGAAGCTTGGCACCAACAAAGCCCAAGGTCTAGGCTTTCCAACAACACCACAGCGAACAAACTAACGTGACCCAGGAGGGGAGCTATGGGGGTTTAAGTGACGTCATGGTTGACAGGCATTTAGAAAAAAAAATCAGCCTACGATGTTTAAAAGCCCCTGGAGCCTCTCCCTTTCATTCTTTCTCGATGAAACTTGGCACCAACAAAGCCCAAGGTCTAGGCTTTCCAACAACACCACAACGGTCGGCCACGTGGCCCAGGAGAGGAGCTATAGAGGTTTAAGTGACGTCATGGTTGACAGGCATTTAGAAAAAAAAAATCAGCCTACGATGTTTAAAAGCCCCTGGAGCCTCTCCCTTTCATTCTTTCTCGATGAAACTTGGCACCAACAAAGCCCAAGGTCTAGGCTTTCCAACAACACCACAGCGGTCAACCTACGTGACACAGGAGGGGAGCTATGGGGGTTTAAGTGACGTCATGGTTGACAGGCGTATAGGGAAAAAAAATCAGCCTACGATGTTTAAAAGGCCCTGGAGCCTCTCCCTTTCATTCTTTCTCGATGAAACTTGGCACCAACAAAGCCCAAGGTCTAGGCTTTCCAACAACATCACAACGGTCGGCCTACGTGTCCCAGGAGGGGAGCTATGGGTGTTTAAGTGACGTCATGGTTGACAGGCATTTAGAAAAAAAAATCAGCCTACGATATTTAAAAGCCCCTGAAGCCTCTCCCTTTCATTCTTTCTCGATGAAGCTTGGCACCAACAAAGCCCAAGGTCTAGGCTTTCCAACAAGACCACAGCGGTCAACCTACGTGACCCAGGAGGGGAGCTATGGGGGTTTAAGTGACGTCATGGTTGACAGGCATTTAGAAAAAAAAATCAGCCTACGATGTTTAAAAGCCCCTGGAGCCTCTCCCTTTCATTCTTTCTCGATGAAACTAGGCACCAACAAAGCCCAAGGTCTAGGCTTTCCAACAACACCACAACGGTCGGCCACGTGGCCCAGGAGAGGAGCTATAGGGGTTTAAGTGACGTCATGGTTGACAGGCATTTAGAAAAAAAAAAATCAGCCTACGATCTTTAAAAGCCCCTGGAGCCTCTTCCTTTCATTCTTTCTCGATCAAACTTGGCACCAACAAAGCCCAAGGTCTAGGCTTTCCAACAACACCACAACGGTCGGCCTACGTGGCCGAGGAGGGGAGCTATGGGTGTTTAAGTGACGTCATGGTTGACAGGCATTTAGAAAAAAAAATCAGCCTACGATGTTTAAAGCCCCTGGAGCCTCTCCCTTTCATTCTTTCTCGATGAAACTTGGCACCAACAAAGCCCAAGGTCTAGGCTTTCTAACAACACCACAAGGGTCGGCCTACGTGGCCCAGGAGGGGAGCTATGGGTGTTTAAGTGACGTCATGGTTGACAGGCATTTAGAAAAAAAATCAGCCTACGATATTTAAAAGCCCCTGGAGCCTCTCTCTTTCATTATTTCTCGATAAAACTTGGCACCAACAAAGCCCAAGGTCTAGGCTTTCCAACAACACCACAGCGGTCAACCTACGTGGCCCAGGAGGGGAGCTATGGGGGTTTAAGTGACGTCATGGTTGACAGGCATTTAGAAAAAAAAATCAGCCTACGATGTTTAAAAGCCCCTGGAGCCTCTCCCTTTCATTCTTTCTCGATGAAACTTGGCACCAACAAAGCCCAAGGTCTAAGCTTTCCAACAACACCACAACGGTCGGCCTAAGTGGCCCAGGAAGGGAGCTATGGGGGTTTAAGTGACGTCATGGTTGACAGGCATTTAGAAAAAAATATCAGCCTACGATATTTAAAAGCCCCTGGAGCCTCTCCCTTTCATTCTTTCTCGATGAAACTTGGCACCAACAAAGCTCAAGGTCTAGGCTTTCCAACAATACCACAACGGTCAGCCTACGTGGTCCTGAAGGGGAGCTATGGGTGTTTAAGTGACGTCATGGTTGACAGGCATTTAGAAAAAAAAATCAGCCTACGATATTTAAAAGCCCCTGGTGCCTCTCCCTTTCATTCCTTCCCGATGAAGCTTGGCACCAACAAAGCCCAAGCTCTAGGCTTTCCAACAACACCACAACGGTCGGCCTACGTGGCCCAGGAAGGGAGCTATGGGGGTTTATGTGACGTCATGGTTGACAGGCATTTAGAAAAAAAAATCAGCCTACGATATTTAAAAGCCCCTGAAGCCTCTCCCTTTCATTCTTTCTCGATGAAGCTTGGCACCAACAAAGCCCAAGGTCTAGGCTTTCCAACAAGACCACAGCGGTCAACCTACGTGACCCAGGAGGGGAGCTATGGGGGTTTAAGTGACGTCATGGTTGACAGGCATTTAGAAAAAAAAATCAGCCTACGATGTTTAAAAGCCCCTGGAGCCTCTCCCTTTCATTCTTTCTCGATGAAACTTGGCACCAACAAAGCCCAAGGTCTAGGCTTTCCAACAACACCACAACGGTCGGCCACGTGGCCCAGGAGAGGAGCTATAGGGGTTTAAGTGACGTCATGGTTGACAGGCATTTAGAAAAAAAAAAATCAGCCTACGATGTTTAAAAGCCCCTGGAGCCTCTTCCTTTCATTCTTTCTCGATCAAACTTGGCACCAACAAAGCCCAAGGTCTAGGCTTTCCAACAACACCACAACGGTCGGCCTACGTGGCCCAGGAGGGGAGCTATGGGTGTTTAAGTGACGTCATGGTTGACAGGCATTTAGAAAAAAAAATCAGCCTACGATGTTTAAAGCCCCTGGAGCCTCTCCCTTTCATTCTTTCTCGATGAAACTTGGCACCAACAAAGCCCAAGGTCTAGGCTTTCTAACAACACCACAACGGTCGGCCTACGTGGCCCAGGAGGGGAGCTATGGGTGTTTAAGTGACGTCATGGTTGACAGGCATTTAGAAAAAAAATCAGCCTACGATATTTAAAAGCCCCTGGAGCCTCTCTCTTTCATTATTTCTCGATAAAACTTGGCACCAACAAAGCCCAAGGTCTAGGCTTTCCAAGAACACCACAGCGGTCAACCTACGTGGCCCAGGAGGGGAGCTATGGGGGTTTAAGTGACGTCATGGTTGACAGGCATTTAGAAAAAAAATCAGCCTACGATGTTTAAAAGCCCCTGGAGCCTCTCCCTTTCATTCTTTCTCGATGAAACTTGGCACCAACAAAGCCCAAGGTCTAAGCTTTCCAACAACACCACAACGGTCGGCCTAAGTGGCCCAGGAAGGGAGCTATGGGGGTTTAAGTGACGTCATGGTTGACAGGCATTTAGAAAAAAATATCAGCCTACGATATTTAAAAGCCCCTGGAGCCTCTCCCTTTCATTCTTTCTCGATGAAACTTGGCACCAACAAAGCTCAGGGTCTAGGCTTTCCAACAATACCACAACGGTCAGCCTACGTGGTCCTGAAGGGGAGCTATGGGTGTTTAAGTGACGTCATGGTTGACAGGCATTTAGAAAAAAAAATCAGCCTACGATATTTAAAAGCCCCTGGTGCCTCTCCCTTTCATTCCTTCTCGATGAAGCTTGGCACCAACAAAGCCCAAGCTCTAGGCTTTCCAACAACACCACAACGGTCGGCCTACGTGGCCCAGGAAGGGAGCTATCGGGGTTTATGTGACGTCATGGTTGACAGGCATTTAGAAAAAAAAATCAGCCTACGATATTTAAAAGCCCCTGGAGCCTCTCCCTTTCATTCTTTCTCGATGAAACTTGGCACCAACAAAGCCCAAGGTCTAGGCTTTCCAACAACACCACAACGGTCAGCCTACGTGGCCCAGGAGGGGAGCTACGGGTGTTTAAGTGACGTCATGGTTGACAGGAATTTAGAAAAAAAATCAGCCTACGATATTTAAAAGCCCCTGGAGCCTCTCCCTTTCATTCTTTCTCGATGAAGCTTGGCACCGACAAAGCCCAAGGTCTAGGCTTTCCAACAACACCACAACGGTCGGCCTACGGGGCCCAGGAGGGGAGCTATGGGTGTTTAAGTGACGTCATGGTCATGTTTAAAAGCCCCTGGAGCCTCTCCCTTTCATTCTTTCTCGATGAAACTTGGCACCAACAAAGCCCAAGGTCTAGGCTTTCCAACAACACCACAACGGTCGGCCACGTGGCCCAGGAGAGGAGCTATAGGGGTTTAAGTGACGTCATGGTTGACAGGCATTTAGAAACACCACAGCGGTCAACCTACGTGACCCAGGAGGGGAGCTATGGGGGTTTAAGTGACGTCATGGTTGACAGGCATTTAGAAAAAAAAATCAGCCTACGATGTTTAAAAGCCCCTGGAGCCTCTCCCTTTCATTCTTTCTCGATGAAACTTGGCACCAACAAAGCCCAAGGTCTAGGCTTTCCAACAACACCACAACGGTCGGCCACGTGGCCCAGGAGAGGAGCTATAGGGGTTTAAGTGACGTCATGGTTGACAGGCATTTAGAAAAAAAAAATCAGCCTACGATGTTTAAAAGCCCCTGGAGCCTCTCCCTTTCATTCTTTCTCGATGAAACTTGGCACCAACAAAGCCCAAGGTCTAGGCTTTCCAACAACACCACAACGGTCGGCCTACGTGGCCCAGGAGGGCAGCTATGGGTGTTTAAGTGACGTCATGGTTGACAGGCATTTAGAAAAAAAAATCAGCCTACGATATTTAAAAGCCCCTGGTGCCTCTCCCTTTCATTCCTTCTCGATGAAACTTGGCACCAACAAAGCCCAAGGTCTAGGCTTTTCAACAACACCACAACGGTCGGCCTACGTGGCCCAGGAAGGGAGCTATGGGTGTTTAAGTGACGTCATGGTTGACAGGCATTTAGAAAAAAAAATCAGCCTACGATGTTCAAAAGCCCCTGGAGCCTCTCCCTTTCATTCTTTCTCGATGAAGCTTGGCACCAACAAAGCCCAAGGTCTAGGCTTTCCAACAACATCACAACGGTCGGCCTACGTGGCCCAGGAGGGGAGCTATGGGTGTTTAAGTGACGTCATGGTTGACAGGCATTTAGAAAAAAAATCAGCCTACGATATTTAAAAGCCCCTGGAGCCTCTCCCTTTCATTCTTTCTCGATGAAACTTGGCACCAACAAAGCCCAAGGTCTAGGCTTTCCAACAACACCACAACGGTCGGCCTACGTGGCCCAGGAGGGGAGCTATGGGTGTTTAAGTGACGTCATGGTTGACAGGCATTTAGAAAAAAAAATCAGCCTACGATGTTTAAAAGCCTCTGGAGCCTCTCCCTTTCATTCTTTCTCGATGAAACTTGGCACCAACAAAGCCCAAGGTCTAGGCTTCCTAACAACACCACAACGGTCGGCCTACGTGGCCCAGGAGGGGAGCTATGGGTGTTTAAGTGACGTCATGGTTGACAGGCATTTAGAAAAAAAATCAGCCTACGATATTTAAAAGCCCCTGGAGCCTCTCTCTTTCATTATTTCTCGATAAAACTTGGCACCAACAAAGCCCAAGGTCTAGGCTTTCCAACAACACCACAGCGGTCAACCTACGTGGCCCAGGAGGGGAGCTATGGGGGTTTAAGTGACGTCATGGTTGACAGGCATTTAGAAAAAAAAATCAGCCTACGATGTTTAAAAGCCCCTGGAGCCTCTCCCTTTCATTCTTTCTCGATGAAACTTGACACCAACAAAGCCCAAGGTCTAGGCTTTCCAACAACACCACAACGGTCGGCCTAAGTGGCCCAGGAAGGGAGCTATGGGGGTTTAAGTGACGTCATGGTTGACAGGCATTTAGAAAAAAATATCAGCCTACGATATTTAAAAGCCCCTGGAGCCTCTCCCTTTCATTCTTTCTCGATGAAACTTGGCACCAACAAAGCTCAAGGTCTAGGCTTTCCAACAATACCACAACGGTCAGCCTACGTGGTCCTGAAGGGGAGCTATGGGTGTTTAAGTGACGTCATGGTTGACAGGCATTTAGAAAAAAAAATCAGCCTACGATATTTAAAAGCCCCTGGTGCCTCTCCCTTTCATTCCTTCTCGATGAAGCTCGGCATTAACAAAGCCCAAGGTCTAGGCTTTCCAACAACACCATAACGGTCGGCCTACGTGGCCCAGGAAGGGAGCTATGGGGGTTTATGTGACGTCATGGTTGACAGGCATTTAGAAAAAAAAATCAGCCTACGATATTTAAAAGCCCCTGGAGCCTCTCCCTTTCATTCTTTCTCGATGAAACTTGGCACCAACAAAGCCCAAGGTCTAGGCTTTCCAACAACACCACAACGGTCAGCCTACGTGGCCCAGGAGGGGAGCTATGGGTGTTTAAGTGACGTCATGGTTGACAGGAATTTAGAAAAAAAATCAGCCTACGATATTTAAAAGCCCCTGGAGCCTCTCCCTTTCATTTTTTCTCGATGAAGCTTGGCACCGACAAAGCTTAAGGTCTAGGCTTTCCAACAACACCACAACAGTCGGCCTACGTGGCCCAGGAGGGGAGCTATGGGTGTTTAAGTGACGTCATGGTTGACAGGCATTTAGAAAAAAAAATCAGCCTACGATGTTTAAAAGCCCCTGGAGCCTCTCCCTTTCATTCTTTCTCGATGAAACTTGGCACCAACAAAGCCCAAGGTCTAGGCTTTTTAACAGCACCACAACGGTTGGCCTACGTGGCCCAGGAGGGGAGCTATGGGTGTTTAAGTGACGTCATGGTTGACAGGCATTTAGAAAAAAATCAGCCTACGATATTTAAAAGCCCCTGGAGCCTCTTCCTTTCATTATTTCTCGATAAAACTTTGCACCAACAAAGCCCAAGGTCTAGGCTTTCCAACAACACCACAGCGGTCAACCTACGTGGCCCAGGAGGGGAGCTATGGGGGTTTAAGTGACGTCATGGTTGACAGGCATTTAGAAAAAAAAATCAGCCTACGATGTTTAAAAGACCCCGGAGCCTCTTCCTTTCATTCTTTCTCGATGAAGCTTGGCACAAACAAAGCCCAAGGTCTTGGCTTTCCAACAACACCACAACGGTTGGCCTACGTGGCCCAGGAGGGCAGCTATGGGTGTTTAAGTGACGTCATGGTTGACAGGCATTTAGAAAAAAAAATCAGCCTACGATATTTAAAAGCCCCTGGAGCCTCTCCCTTTCATTCTTTCTCGATGAAACTTGGCACCAACAAAGCCCAAGGTCTAGGCTTTCCAACAACACCACAACGGTCGGCCTACGTGGCCCAGGAGGGGAGCTATGGGTGTTTAAGTGACGTCATGGTTGACAGGCATTTAGAAAAAAAAATCAGCCTACGATGTTTAAAAGCCCCTGGAGCCTCTCCCTTTTATTCTTTCTCGATGAAACTTGGCACCAACAAAGCCCAAGGTCTAGGCTTTCCAACAACACCACAACGGTCGGCCTACGTGGCCCAGGAGGGGAGCTATGGGTGTTTAAGTGACGTCATGGTTGACAGGCATTTAGAAAAAAAATCAGCCTACGATATTTAAAAGCCCCTGGAGCCTCTCCCTTTCATTATTTCTCGATAAAACTTGGCACCAACAAAGCCCAAGGTCTAGCCTTTCCAACAACCCCACAGCGGTCAACCTGCGTGGCCCAGGAGGGGAGCTATGGGGGTTTAAGTGACGTCATGGTTGACAGGCATTTAGAAAAAAAAATCAGCCTACGACGTTTAAAAGCCCCTGGAGCCTCTCCCTTTCATTCTTTCTCGATGAAACTTGGCACCAACAAAGCCCAAGGTCTAGGCTTTCCAACAACACCACAACGGTCGGCCTAAGTGGCCCAGGAAGAAAGCTTTCATTCTTTCTCGATGAAACTTGGCACCAACAAAGCCCACGGTCTAGGCTTTCCAACAACACCACAACGGTCGGCCTACGTGGTCCAGGAGGAGAGCTATGGGGGTTTAAGTGACGTCATGGTTGACAGGCATTTAGAAAAAAAAATCAGCCTACGATATTTAAAAGCCCCCGGAGACTCTCCCTTTCATTCTTTCTCGATGAAGCTTGGCACCAACAAAGCCCAAGGTCTAGGCTTTCCAACAACACCACAGCGGTCAACCTACGTGGCCCAGGAGGGGAGCTATGGGGGTTTAAGTGACGTCATGGTTGACAGGCATTTAGAAAAAAAAATCAGCCTACGACGTTTAAAAGCCCCTGGAGCCTCTCCCTTTCATTCTTTCTCGATGAAACTTGGCACCAACAAAGCCCAAGGTCTAGGCTTTCCAACAACACCACAACGGTCGGCCTAAGTGGCCCAGGAAGAAAGCTTTCATTCTTTCTCGATGAAACTTGGCACCAACAAAGCCCACGGTCTAGGCTTTCCAACAACACCACAACGGTCGGCCTACGTGGTCCAGGAGGAGAGCTATGGGGGTTTAAGTGACGTCATGGTTGACAGGCATTTAGAAAAAAAAATCAGCCTACGATATTTAAAAGCCCCCGGACCCTCTCCCTTTCATTCTTTCTCGATGAAGCTTGGCACCAACAAAGCCCAAGGTCTAGGCTTTCCAACAACACCACAACGGTTGGCCTACGTGGCCCAGGAGGGGAGCTATGGGTGTTTAAGTGACGTCATGGTTGACAGGCATTTAGAAAAAAAAATCAGCCTACGATATTTAAAAGCCCCTGGAGCCTCTCCCTTTCATTGTTTCTCGATGAAACTTGGCACCAACAAAGCCCACGGTCTAGGCTTTCCAACAACACCACAACGGTCGGCCTACGTGGCCCAGGAGAGGAGCTATAGGAGTTTAAGTGACGTCATGGTTGACAGGCATTTAGAAAAAAAAAATCAGCCTACGATGTTTAAAAGCCCCTGGAGCCTCTCCCTTTCATTCTTTCTCGATGAAACTTGGCACCAACAAAGCCCAAGGTCTAGGCTTTCTAACAACACCACAACGGTCGGTCTACGTGGCCCAGGAGGGGAGCTATGGGTGTTTAAGTGACGTAATGGTTGACAGGCATTTAGAAAAAAAATCAGCCTACGATATTTAAAAGCCCCTGGAGCCTCTCTCTTTCATTATTTCTCGATAAAACTTGGCACCAACAAAGCCCAAGGTCTAGGCTTTCCAACAACACCACAGCGGTCAACCTACGTGGCCCAGGAGGGGAGCTATGGGGGTTTAAGTGACGTCATGGTTGACAGGCATTTAGAAAAAAAAATCAGCCTCCGATGTTTAAAAGCCCCTGGAGCCTCTACCTTTCATTCTTTCTCGATGAAGCTTGGCACACACAAAGCCCAAGGTCTAGGCTTTCCAACAACACCACAACGGTCGGCCTACGTGGCCCAGGAGGGCAGCTATGGGTGTTTAAGTGACGTCCTGGTTGACAGGCATTTAGAAAAAAAAATCAGCCTACGATATTTAAAAGCCCCTGGAGCCTCTCCCTTTCATTCTTTCTCGATGAAGCTTGGCACCAACAAAGCCCAAGGTCTAGGCTTTCCAACAACACCACAACGGTCGGCCTACGTGGCCCAGGAGGGGAGCTATGGGTGTTTAAGTGACGTCATGGTTGACAGGCATTTAGAAAAAAAAATCAGCCTACGATATTTAAAAGCCCCTGGAGCCTCTCCCTTTCAATCTTTCTCGATGAAACTTGGCACCAACAAAGCCCAAGGTCTAGGCTTTCCAACAATACCACAACGGTCAGCCTACGTGGTCCTGAAGGGGAGCTATGGGTGTTTAAGTGACGTCATGGTTGACAGGCATTTAGAAAAAAAAATCAGCCTACGATATTTAAAAGCCCCTGGTGCCTCTCCCTTTCATTCCTTCTCGATGAAGCTTGGCACCAACAAAGCCCAAGGTCCAGGCTTTCCAACAACACCACAACGGTCAGCCTACGTGGCCCAGGAGGGGAGCTATGGGTGTTTAAGTGACGTCATGGTTGACAGGCATTTAGAAAGAAAAATCAGCCTACGATATTTAAAAGCCCCTGGAGCCTCTCCCTTTCATTCTTTCTCGATGAAACTTGGCACCAACAAAGCCCAAGGTCTAGGCTTTCCAACAACACCACAGCGGTCAACCTACGTGGCCCAGGAGGGGAGCTATGGGGGTTTAAGTGACGTCATGGTTGACAGGCATTTAGAAAAAAAAATCAGCCTACGATGTTTAAAAGACCCCGGAGCCTCTTCCTTTCATTCTTTCTCGATGAAGCTTGGCACAAACAAAGCCCAAGGTCTTGGCTTTCCAACAACACCACAACGGTTGGCCTACGTGGCCCTGGAGGGCAGCTATGGGTGTTTAAGTGACGTCATGGTTGACAGGCATTTAGAAAAAAAAATCAGCCTACGATATTTAAAAGCCCCTGGAGCCTCTCCCTTTCATTCTTTCTCGATGAAACTTGGCACCAACAAAGCCCAAGGTCTAGGCTTTCCAACAACACCACAACGGTCGGCCTACGTGGCCCAGGAGGGGAGCTATGGGTGTCTAAGTGACGTCATGGTTGACAGGCATTTAGAAAAAAAAATCAGCCTACGATGTTTAAAAGCCCCTGGAGCCTCTCCCTTTCATTCTTTCTCGATGAAACTTGGCACCAACAAAGCCCAAGGTCTAGGCTTTCCAACAACACCACAACGGTCGGCCTACGTGGCCCAGGAGGGGAGCTATGGGTGTTTAAGTGACGTCATGGTTGACAGGCATTTAGAAAAAAAATCAGCCTACGATATTTAAAAGCCCCTGGAGCCTCTCCCTTTCATTATTTCTCGATAAAACTTGGCACCAACAAAGCCCAAGGTCTAGCCTTTCCAACAACCCCACAGCGGTCAACCTGCGTGGCCCAGGAGGGGAGCTATGGGGGTTTAAGTGACGTCATGGTTGACAGGCATTTAGAAAAAAAAATCAGCCTACGATATTTAAAAGCCCCCGGAGCCTCTCCCTTTCATTCTTTCTCGATGAAACTTGGCACCAACAAAGCCCAAGGTCTAGGCTTTCCAACAACATCACAACGGTCGGCCTACGTGGCCCAGGAGGGGAGCTATGGGTGTTTAAGTGACGTCATGGTTGACAGGCATTTAGAAAAAAAAATCAGCCTACGATGTTTAAAAGCCCCTGGAGCCTCTCCCTTTCATTCTTTCTCGATGAAGCTTGGCACCAACAAAGCCCAAGGTCTAGGCTTTCCAACAACACCACAACGGTCGGCCTACGTGGCCCAGGAGGGGAGCTATGGGTGTTTAAGTGATGTCATGGTTGACAGGCATTTAGAAAAAAAATCAGCCTACGATATTTAAAAGCCCCTGGAGCCTCTCCCTTTCATTATTTCTCGATAAAACTTGGCACCAACAAAGCTCAAGGTCTAGGCTTTCCAACAATACCACAACGGTCAGCCTACGTGGTCCTGAAGGGGAGCTATGGGTGTTTAAGTGACGTCATGGTTGACAGGCATTTAGAAAAAAAAATCAGCCTACGATATTTAAAAGCCCCTGGTGCCTCTCCCTTTCATTCCTTCTCGATGAAGCTTGGCACCAACAAAGCCCAAGCTCTAGGCTTTCCAACAACACCACAACGGTCGGCCTACGTGGCCCAGGAAGGGAGCTATGGGGGTTTATGTGACGTCATGGTTGACAGGCATTTAGAAAAAAAAATCAGCCTACGATATTTAAAAGCCCCTGGAGCCTCTCCCTTTCATTCTTTCTCGATGAAACTTGGCACCAACAAAGCCCAAGGTCTAGGCTTTCCAACAACACCACAACGGTCAGCCTACGTGGCCCAGGAGGGGAGCTATGGGTGTTTAAGTGACGTCATGGTTGACAGGAATTTAGAAAAAAAATCAGCCTACGATATTTAAAAGCCCCTGGAGCCTCTCCCTTTCATTCTTTCTCGATGAAGCTTGGCACCGACAAAGCCCAAGGTCTAGGCTTTCCAACAACACCACAACGGTCGGCCTACGTGGCCCAGGAGGGGAGCTATGGGTGTTTAAGTGACGTCATGGTCATGTTTAAAAGCCCCTGGAGCCTCTCCCTTTCATTCTTTCTCGATGAAACTTGGCACCAACAAAGCCCAAGGTCTAGGCTTTCCAACAACACCACAACGGTCGGCCACGTGGCCCAGGAGAGGAGCTATAGGGGTTCAAGTGACGTCATGGTTGACAGGCATTTAGAAACACCACAGCGGTCAACCTACGTGACCCAGGAGGGGAGCTATGGGGGTTTAAGTGACGTCATGGTTGACAGGCATTTAGAAAAAAAAATCAGCCTACGATGTTTAAAAGCCCCTGGAGCCTCTCCCTTTCATTCTTTCTCGATGAAACTTGGCACCAACAAAGCCCAAGGTCTAGGCTTTCCAACAACACCACAACGGTCGGCCACGTGGCCCAGGAGAGGAGCTATAGGGGTTTAAGTGACGTCATGGTTGACAGGCATTTAGAAAAAAAAAATCAGCCTACGATGTTTAAAAGCCCCTGGAGCCTCTCCCTTTCACTCTTTCTCGATGAAACTTGGCACCAACAAAGCCCAAGGTCTAGGCTTTCCAACAACACCACAACGGTCGGCCTACGTGGCCCAGGAGGGCAGCTATGGGTGTTTAAGTGACGTCATGGTTGACAGGCATTTAGAAAAAAAAATCAGCCTACGATATTTAAAAGCCCCTGGTGCCTCTCCCTTTCATTCCTTCTCGATGAAACTTGGCACCAACAAAGCCCAAGGTCTAGGCTTTTCAACAACACCACAACGGTCGGCCTACGTGGCCCAGGAAGGGAGCTATGGGTGTTTAAGTGACGTCATGGTTGACAGGCATTTAGAAAAAAAAATCAGCCTACGATGTTCAAAAGCCCCTGGAGCCTCTCCCTTTCATTCTTTCTCGATGAAGCTTGGCACCAACAAAGCCCAAGGTCTAGGCTTTCCAACAACATCACAACGGTCGGCCTACGTGGCCCAGGAGGGGAGCTATGGGTGTTTAAGTGACGTCATGGTTGACAGGCATTTAGAAAAAAAATCAGGCTACGATATTTAAAAGCCCCTGGAGCCTCTCCCTTTCATTCTTTCTCGATGAAACTTGGCACCAACAAAGCCCAAGGTCTAGGCTTTCCAACAACACCACAACGGTCGGCCTACGTGGCCCAGGAGGGGAGCTATGGGTGTTTAAGTGACGTCATGGTTGACAGGCATTTAGAAAAAAAAATCAGCCTACGATGTTTAAAAGCCCCTGGAGCCTCTCCCTTTCATTCTTTCTCGATGAAACTTGGCACCAACAAAGCCCAAGGTCTAGGCTTCCTAACAACACCACAACGGTCGGCCTACGTGGCCCAGGAGGGGAGCTATGGGTGTTTAAGTGACGTCATGGTTGACAGGCATTTAGAAAAAAAATCAGCCTACGATATTTAAAAGCCCCTGGAGCCTCTCTCTTTCATTATTTCTCGATAAAACTTGGCACCAACAAAGCCCAAGGTCTAGGCTTTCCAACAACACCACAGCGGTCAACCTACGTGGCCCAGGAGGGGAGCTATGGGTGTTTAAGTGACGTCATGGTTGACAGGCATTTAGAAAAAAAAATCAGCCTACGATATTTAAAAGCCCCTGAAGCCTCTCCCTTTCATTCTTTCTCGATGAAGCTTGGCACCAACAAAGCCCAAGGTCTAGGCTTTCCAACAAGACCACAGCGGTCAACCTACGTGACCCAGGAGGGGAGCTATGGGGGTTTAAGTGACGTCATGGTTGACAGGCATTTAGAAAAAAAAATCAGCCTACGATGTTTAAAAGCCCCTGGAGCCTCTCCCTTTCATTCTTTCTCGATGAAACTTGGCACCAACAAAGCCCAAGGTCTAGGCTTTCCAACAACACCACAACGGTCGGCCACGTGGCCCAGGAGAGGAGCTATAGGGGTTTAAGTGACGTCATGGTTGACAGGCATTTAGAAAAAAAAAAATCAGCCTACGATGTTTAAAAGCCCCTGGAGCCTCTTCCTTTCATTCTTTCTCGATCAAACTTGGCACCAACAAAGCCCAAGGTCTAGGCTTCCTAACAACACCACAACGGTCGGCCTACGTGGCCCAGGAGGGGAGCTATGGGTGTTTAAGTGACGTCATGGTTGACAGGCATTTAGAAAAAAAAATCAGCCTACGATGTTTAAAGCCCCTGGAGCCTCTCCCTTTCATTCTTTCTCGATGAAACTTGGCACCAACAAAGCCCAAGGTCTAGGCTTCCTAACAACACCACAACGGTCGGCCTACGTGGCCCAGGAGGGGAGCTATGGGTGTTTAAGTGACGTCATGGTTGACAGGCATTTAGAAAAAAAAATCAGCCTACGATGTTTAAAGCCCCTGGAGCCTCTCCCTTTCATTCTTTCTCGATGAAACTTGGCACCAACAAAGCCCAAGGTCTAGGCTTTCTAACAACACCACAACGGTCGGCCTACGTGGCCCAGGAGGGGAGCTATGGGTGTTTAAGTGACGTCATGGTTGACAGGCATTTAGAAAAAAAATCAGCCTACGATATTTAAAAGCCCCTGGAGCCTCTCTCTTTCATTATTTCTCGATAAAACTTGGCACCAACAAAGCCCAAGGTCTAGGCTTTCCAAGAACACCACAGCGGTCAACCTACGTGGCCCAGGAGGGGAGCTATGGGTGTTTAAGTGACGTCATGGTTGACAGGCATTTAGAAAAAAAATCAGCCTACGATGTTTAAAAGCCCCTGGAGCCTCTCCCTTTCATTCTTTCTCGATGAAACTTGGCACCAACAAAGCCCAAGGTCTAGGCTTTCCAACAACACCACAACGGTCGGCCACGTGGCCCAGGAGAGGAGCTATAGGGGTTTAAGTGACGTCATGGTTGACAGGCATTTAGAAAAAAAAATCAGCCTACGATGTTTAAAAGCCCCTGGAGCCTCTCCCTTTCATTCTTTCTCGATGAAACTTGGCACCAACAAAGCCCAAGGTCTAGGCTTCCTAACAACACCACAACGGTCGGCCTACGTGGCCCAGGAGGGGAGCTATGGGTGTTTAAGTGACGTCATGGTTGACAGGCATTTAGAAAAAAAAATCAGCCTACGATGTTTAAAGCCCCTGGAGCCTCTCCCTTTCATTCTTTCTCGATGAAACTTGGCACCAACAAAGCCCAAGGTCTAGGCTTTCTAACAACACCACAACGGTCGGCCTACGTGGCCCAGGAGGGGAGCTATGGGTGTTTAAGTGACGTCATGGTTGACAGGCATTTAGAAAAAAAATCAGCCTACGATATTTAAAAGCCCCTGGAGCCTCTCTCTTTCATTATTTCTCGATAAAACTTGGCACCAACAAAGCCCAAGGTCTAGGCTTTCCAAGAACACCACAGCGGTCAACCTACGTGGCCCAGGAGGGGAGCTATGGGTGTTTAAGTGACGTCATGGTTGACAGGCATTTAGAAAAAAAATCAGCCTACGATATTTAAAAGCCCCTGGAGCCTCTCTCTTTCATTATTTCTCGATAAAACTTGGCACCAACAAAGCCCAAGGTCTAGGCTTTCCAACAACACCACAGCGGTCAACCTACGTGGCCCAGGAGGGGAGCTATGGGTGTTTAAGTGACGTCATGGTTGACAGGCATTTAGAAAAAAAAATCAGCCTACGATATTTAAAAGCCCCTGAAGCCTCTCCCTTTCATTCTTTCTCGATGAAGCTTGGCACCAACAAAGCCCAAGGTCTAGGCTTTCCAACAAGACCACAGCGGTCAACCTACGTGACCCAGGAGGGGAGCTATGGGGGTTTAAGTGACGTCATGGTTGACAGGCATTTAGAAAAAAAAATCAGCCTACGATGTTTAAAAGCCCCTGGAGCCTCTCCCTTTCATTCTTTCTCGATGAAACTTGGCACCAACAAAGCCCAAGGTCTAGGCTTTCCAACAACACCACAACGGTCGGCCACGTGGCCCAGGAGAGGAGCTATAGGGGTTTAAGTGACGTCATGGTTGACAGGCATTTAGAAAAAAAAAAATCAGCCTACGATGTTTAAAAGCCCCTGGAGCCTCTTCCTTTCATTCTTTCTCGATCAAACTTGGCACCAACAAAGCCCAAGGTCTAGGCTTTCCAACAACACCACAACGGTCGGCCTACGTGGCCCAGGAGGGGAGCTATGGGTGTTTAAGTGACGTCATGGTTGACAGGCATTTAGAAAAAAAAATCAGCCTACGATGTTTAAAGCCCCTGGAGCCTCTCCCTTTCATTCTTTCTCGATGAAACTTGGCACCAACAAAGCCCAAGGTCTAGGCTTTCTAACAACACCACAACGGTCGGCCTACGTGGCCCAGGAGGGGAGCTATGGGTGTTTAAGTGACGTCATGGTTGACAGGCATTTAGAAAAAAAATCAGCCTACGATATTTAAAAGCCCCTGGAGCCTCTCTCTTTCATTATTTCTCGATAAAACTTGGCACCAACAAAGCCCAAGGTCTAGGCTTTCCAAGAACACCACAGCGGTCAACCTACGTGGCCCAGGAGGGGAGCTATGGGGGTTTAAGTGACGTCATGGTTGACAGGCATTTAGAAAAAAATATCAGCCTACGATGTTTAAAAGCCCCTGGAGCCTCTCCCTTTCATTCTTTCTCGATGAAACTTGGCACCAACAAAGCCCAAGGTCTAAGCTTTCCAACAACACCACAACGGTCGGCCTAAGTGGCCCAGGAAGGGAGCTATGTGGGTTTAAGTGACGTCATGGTTGACAGGCATTTAGAAAAAAATATCAGCCTACGATATTTAAAAGCCCCTGGAGCCTCTCCCTTTCATTCTTTCTCGATGAAACTTGGCACCAACAAAGCCCAAGGTCTAGGCTTTCTAACAACACCACAACGGTCGGCCTACGTGGCCCAGGAGGGGAGCTATGGGTGTTTAAGTGACGTCATGGTTGACAGGCATTTAGAAAAAAAAATCAGCCTACGATGTTCAAAAGCCCCTGGAGCCTCTCGCTTTCATTCTTTCTCGATGAAGCTTGGCACCAACAAAGCCCAAGGTCTAGGCTTTCTAACAACACCACAACGGTCGGCCTACGTGGCCCAGGAGGGGAGCTATGGGTGTTTAAGTGACGTCATGGTTGACAGGCATTTAGAAAAAAAATCAGCCTACGATATTTAAAAGCCCCTGGTGCCTCTCCCTTTCATTCCTTCTCGATGAAACTTGGCACCAACAAAGCCCAAGGTCTAGGCTTTTCAACAACACCACAACGGTCGGCCTACGTGGCCCAGGAAGGGAGCTATGGGTGTTTAAGTGACGTCATGGTTGACAGGCATTTAGAAAAAAAAATCAGCCTACGATGTTCAAAAGCCCCTTGAGCCTCTCGCTTTCATTCTTTCTCGATGAAGCTTGGCACCAACAAAGCCCAAGGTCTAGGCTTTCTAACAACACCACAACGGTCGGCCTACGTGGCCCAGGAGGGGAGCTATGGGTGTTTAAGTGACGTCATGGTTGACAGGCATTTAGAAAAAAAAATCAGCCTACGATATTTAAAAGCCCCTGGTGCCTCTCTCTTTCATTATTTCTCGATAAAACTTGGCACCAACAAAGCCCAAGGTCTAGGCTTTCTAACAACACCACAACGGTCGGCCTACGTGGCCCAGGAGGGGAGCTATGGGTGTTTAAGTGACGTCATGGTTGACAGGCATTTAGAAAAAAAATCAGCCTACGATATTTAAAAGCCCCTGGAGCCTCTCCCTTTCATTCTTTCTCGATGAAACTTGGCACCAACAAAGCCCAAGGTCTAGGCTTTCCAACAACACCACAACGGTCGGCCACGTGGCCCAGGAGAGGAGCTATAGGGGTTTAAGTGACGTCATGGTTGACAGGCATTTAGAAAAAAAAAAATCAGCCTACGATGTTTAAAAGCCCCTGGAGCCTCTCCCTTTCATTCTTTCTCGATGAAACTTGGCACCAACAAAGCCCAAGGTCTAGGCTTTCCAACAACACCACAACGGTCGGCCTACGTGGCCCAGGAGGGCAGCTATGGGTGTTTAAGTGACGTCATGGTTGACAGGCATTTAGAAAAAAAAATCAGCCTACGATATTTAAAAGCCCCTGGTGCCTCTCCCTTTCATTCCTTCTCGATGAAACTTGGCACCAACAAAGCCCAAGGTCTAGGCTTTTCAACAACACCACAACGGTCGGCCTACGTGGCCCAGGAAGGGAGCTATGGGTGTTTAAGTGACGTCATGGTTGACAGGCATTTAGAAAAAAAAATCAGCCTACGATGTTCAAAAGCCCCTTGAGCCTCTCGCTTTCATTCTTTCTCGATGAAGCTTGGCACCAACAAAGCCCAAGGTCTAGGCTTTCTAACAACACCACAACGGTCGGCCTACGTGGCCCAGGAGGGGAGCTATGGGTGTTTAAGTGACGTCATGGTTGACAGGCATTTAGAAAAAAAATCAGCCTACGATATTTAAAAGCCCCTGGAGCCTCTCTCTTTCATTATTTCTCGATAAAACTTGGCACCAACAAAGCCCAAGGTCTAGGCTTTCCAAGAACACCACAGCGGTCAACCTACGTGGCCCAGGAGGGGAGCTATGGGGGTTTAAGTGACGTCATGGTTGACAGGCATTTAGAAAAAAAAATCAGCCTACGATGTTTAAAAGCCCCTGGAGCCTCTCCCTTTCATTCTTTCTCGATGAAGCTTGGCACCAACAAAGCCCAAGGTCTAGGCTTTCCAACAAGACCACAGCGGTCAACCTACGTGACCCAGGAGGGGAGCTATGGGGGTTTAAGTGACGTCATGGTTGACAGGCATTTAGAAAAAAAAATCAGCCTACGATGTTTAAAAGCCCCTGGAGCCTCTCCCTTTCATTCTTTCTCGATGAAACTTGGCACCAACAAAGCCCAAGGTCTAGGCTTTCCAACAACACCACAACGGTCGGCCACGTGGCCCAGGAGAGGAGCTATAGGTGTTTAAGTGACGTCATGGTTGACAGGCATTTAGAAAAAAAAAAATCAGCCTACGATGTTTAAAAGCCCCTGGAGCCTCTTCCTTTCATTCTTTCTCGATCAAACTTGGCACCAACAAAGCCCAAGGTCTAGGCTTTCCAACAACACCACAACGGTCGGCCTACGTGGCCCAGGAGGGGAGCTATGGGTGTTTAAGTGACGTCATGGTTGACAGGCATTTAGAAAAAAAAATCAGCCTACGATGTTTAAAGCCCCTGGAGCCTCTCCCTTTCATTCTTTCTCGATGAAACTTGGCACCAACAAAGCCCAAGGTCTAGGCTTTCTAACAACACCACAACGGTCGGCCTACGTGGCCCAGGAGGGGAGCTATGGGTGTTTAAGTGACGTCATGGTTGACAGGCATTTAGAAAAAAAATCAGCCTACGATATTTAAAAGCCCCTGGTGCCTCTCCCTTTCATTCCTTCTCGATGAAACTTGGCACCAACAAAGCCCAAGGTCTAGGCTTTTCAACAACACCACAACGGTCGGCCTACGTGGCCCAGGAAGGGAGCTATGGGTGTTTAAGTGACGTCATGGTTGACAGGCATTTAGAAAAAAAAATCAGCCTACGATGTTCAAAAGCCCCTGGAGCCTCTCGCTTTCATTCTTTCTCGATGAAGCTTGGCACCAACAAAGCCCAAGGTCTAGGCTTTCTAACAACACCACAACGGTCGGCCTACGTGGCCCAGGAGGGGAGCTATGGGTGTTTAAGTGACGTCATGGTTGACAGGCATTTAGAAAAAAAATCAGCCTACGATATTTAAAAGCCCCTGGAGCCTCTCTCTTTCATTATTTCTCGATAAAACTTGGCACCAACAAAGCCCAAGGTCTAGGCTTTCCAAGAACACCACAGCGGTCAACCTACGTGGCCCAGGAGGGGAGCTATGGGGGTTTAAGTGACGTCATGGTTGACAGGCATTTAGAAAAAAAAAATCAGCCTACGATGTTTAAAAGCCCCTGGAGCCTCTCCCTTTCATTCTTTCTCGATGAAGCTTGGCACCAACAAAGCCCAAGGTCTAGGCTTTCCAACAAGACCACAGCGGTCAACCTACGTGACCCAGGAGGGGAGCTATGGGGGTTTAAGTGACGTCATGGTTGACAGGCATTTAGAAAAAAAAATCAGCCTACGATGTTTAAAAGCCCCTGGAGCCTCTCCCTTTCATTCTTTCTCGATGAAACTTGGCACCAACAAAGCCCAAGGTCTAGGCTTTCCAACAACACCACAACGGTCGGCCACGTGGCCCAGGAGAGGAGCTATAGGTGTTTAAGTGACGTCATGGTTGACAGGCATTTAGAAAAAAAAAAATCAGCCTACGATGTTTAAAAGCCCCTGGAGCCTCTTCCTTTCATTCTTTCTCGATCAAACTTGGCACCAACAAAGCCCAAGGTCTAGGCTTTCCAACAACACCACAACGGTCGGCCTACGTGGCCCAGGAGGGGAGCTATGGGTGTTTAACACTAGAAGGGTCAGGAATTTTATATACCTAAAAGGGTCACAGCCGTCAATTTGACGGCAAGGTGTTTACAGCTGAAATGGTACTAATATACATGTAAAATGTTAATGTAAATCAAGACATAAGACATGATCTTACTTTAAATAAGAACTTAAAGTATTTCTGATTATTTTTTTAGTGAAATTTGTAAAACAATTATTTTTTTTTTGAGTATGACTGATAGCACATTTTTCTCAAACAGCATTTTAAAGATGGTAAAAAGTAATAGTTTAATTATTTTCCAGTCGTCCTGAAATGCATGTTTACACTGATATCCTCCAGCAATCCTTTTTACTTGTTGCTTTAGCTTTAGCCAGGTATACAGGGTGAAGGTGTTTAGTAATAAAAACAAACCGCCCAGTAGCTAAGAGCGTATCCTGAGTGCTCCTCAAACCTAAGCCTATTCGGTTTTGGGTAATACTATTTATGCATTTGTGACATCTACTATTCAGGCCTCTGTGTAGTTTCAAGTATGAAATGTAGAAGTCAATGTTACTCCTAGTGACACACCCAATGATTATAAAACAATCGGAGCTCAACGAATCAAGTACGAACTGTGATTCGAGCATGAAGATTTACACAACTTCGGACAGCTAAATTAGTATCGTTTTGTAAAAATGCAAAATTTCCTCGGAAGGATATCAACTAAATATATGAATTCCACTCGTTCGGTAGGACTGGCAACGGTTCAATTTGTGGTCACGTAGCTGTCTTATCACCAACAAGACATTGCAAGCGTCATGGATTTGGTATTGATACTCTACCCATTACACGGAGCGATATGATACTTTCCACAAGCGACAACGATGCCCGGCAAAAATTCAGAACTATGGGATTTATTCATATAGCAGGGCTGATCGCGGCGCTAGTTTCGTATGTGCCAGCCAGTCTTACTGCTCGATAGGGAATTATGGTATTGGAGTTCTCAAGCTCTTTCAGAGTATCTTAGTATTTTACAATACTTTAGTTACTCATTGGCTGCCAGTTATTTCAGCATAAGTAACATCATTTTTTCCAACCCGTTGTCTTGAACGTTTCATTGTGCATTGTGCTATCTCGACATTACTCTTAGTACCTGCCGTGGATTAATTTTAGGAAAAGTAGCATTACTGACGGAACCCTACCTACCCTTTGTTGCATTACAACAGATCATAACTAGACAAACACGCACGCCAAAGACCGTGTAACCGACAAAGGCCGTACCCTGGGCTAGCGAACACGGGCGCTGCAAAAACGGACAATATCACAAAAAAGTTCAAGTGTGAAGCTGATGTTAACGATTATTTTCTTTTACGAGCACTCTAATCATAAACAAAAATGTTTGACCACGGATTTATCGATTTTTTGCCTTGACCGTCAATTTGACGGTTCTGACCCTAATAGGTATAACAAGAAATATCTCACAAACTAATTTTTTTTATTTTTATTTCTATTCAAATATATGATCAAATACGTATTTTAGGCCTCCATTACACAGTCATATTTATATTATAATATCTATTATAATAGATATGATCATATCTATCATGGAAAATCAAATTTTAACATATTACACTACATCATATTTATATCATAATATCTATTGTTTATTCAAGTGTCAAATACAAAATTTGTTTTCTAGGCCAAGCAATGAACGCATAAAAAGTGGGTGTAGAGAACATCGAAGGAGGACGATTTTTTTCTTCAGTGTTTTGTTAGGAGTTGACAGGAGGTAAGGCTACTAATTTTACTCGGAGCTGAGGGGTGCGCTAACGCGGGGAGGGGGGTTTAAATGTGCAATTTAGTGCTATTTTTTGTGTTTTGGGCCAAATCTCAAAAACGGTGAGTCGTAGAGAAAACGTTTTGAGTAAACATTAAAGCTTTCTAAATGTCTTATTTATTTGCCCATACATATGCAAAACTCCTAACGGTTCTTCAGATATTGTTTATGTATATGTGTTTACTCCGAACCATCCATTATGGATCCATGAAATAAAAACAGTCACCCCCCCCCCTTCCCCTCCCTCTTTATCACAGCGTTTGTCTTTATCCTTGTAAATAGAGAAAATTGAAAATGTTCGACTTTTAATAAACAATATTGGAAGAACCGTTAGCAAGTACGGACAAATAAATAGGACATTTACAAAGCTTAAATGCTTACTCACAACTTTTTTCTCTGCGACTCACCGTTTTCGAGATATAGCCCAAAACACAAAAAATTGCACCTTTAACTCCCCACGTTAGCGCACCACTCAGCTCCGAGTAAAATTAGTACCTCCTAACTACTCCTAACAAAATACCGAAAAAAAAAATAGTCACCCCCTTCGATGTTCTCTATAATGTCTTCTTTGATTGGCCTATTCCTTTAGTCGCGGAAATGCATCAAATAATGGCGAATTGTGCGTTTTTCGGGTCGCTTATTACTTTCTATTTGATTCTAAGAAAGAAGAACAGGTATAAAAAGCCTCTTTGGGTACGTCCCTGGGTCGCCAGACGCGAAGAACACGGAATTGTGACGAATTTTTATTTTGACGTTTAGATATGATGATAGGTTCTATTTATAGTACATATGATAATATCTATTATGAAATGCCATTACACGGTCATATATATGATAATATTTCTATTTCATAATAGATATTATAATAGAAATATGACTGTGTAATGGAGCCCTTAGGAAAAGTCAATAAATATGAAAGCTGAAATCATTGCGGCTTAGAAGATATAGATGATTTAAATCACGAAACCGTCAAATTGACGGCTCTGACCCTTCTAGTGTTAAGTGACGTCATGGTTGACAGGCATTTAGAAAAAAAAATCAGCCTACGATGTTTAAAGCCCCTGGAGCCTCTCCCTTTCATTCTTTCTCGATGAAACTTGGCACCAACAAAGCCCAAGGTCTAGGCTTTCTAACAACACCACAACGGTCGGCCTACGTGGCCCAGGAGGGGAGCTATGGGTGTTTAAGTGACGTCATGGTTGACAGGCATTTAGAAAAAAAATCAGCCTACGATATTTAAAAGCCCCTGGAGCCTCTCTCTTTCATTATTTCTCGATAAAACTTGGCACCAACAAAGCCCAAGGTCTAGGCTTTCCAAGAACACCACAGCGGTCAACCTACGTGGCCCAGGAGGGGAGCTATGGGGGTTTAAGTGACGTCATGGTTGACAGGCATTTAGAAAAAAAATCAGCCTACGATGTTTAAAAGCCCCTGGAGCCTCTCCCTTTCATTCTTTCTCGATGAAACTTGGCACCAACAAAGCCCAAGGTCTAAGCTTTCCAACAACACCACAACGGTCGGCCTAAGTGGCCCAGGAAGGGAGCTATGGGGGTTTAAGTGACGTCATGGTTGACAGGCATTTAGAAAAAAATATCAGCCTACGATATTTAAAAGCCCCTGGAGCCTCTCCCTTTCATTCTTTCTCGATGAAACTTGGCACCAACAAAGCTTAAGGTCTAGGCTTTCCAACAATACCACAACGGTCAGCCTACGTGGTCCTGAAGGGGAGCTATGGGTGTTTAAGTGACGTCATGGTTGACAGGCATTTAGAAAAAAAAATCAGCCTACGATATTTAAAAGCCCCTGGTGCCTCTCCCTTTCATTCCTTCTCGATGAAGCTTGGCACCAACAAAGCCCAAGCTCTAGGCTTTCCAACAACACCACAACGGTCGGCCTACGTGGCCCAGGAAGGGAGCTATGGGGGTTTATGTGACGTCATGGTTGACAGGCATTTAGAAAAAAAAATCAGCCTACGATATTTAAAAGCCCCTGGAGCCTCTCCCTTTCATTCTTTCTCGATGAAACTTGGCACCAACAAAGCCCAAGGTCTAGGCTTTCCAACAACACCACAACGGTCAGCCTACGTGGCCCAGGAGGGGAGCTATGGGTGTTTAAGTGACGTCATGGTTGACAGGAATTTAGAAAAAAAATCAGCCTACGATATTTAAAAGCCCCTGGAGCCTCTCCCTTTCATTCTTTCTCGATGAAGCTTGGCACCGACAAAGCCCAAGGTCTAGGCTTTCCAACAACACCACAACGGTCGGCCTACGTGGCCCAGGAGGGGAGCTATGGGTGTTTAAGTGACGTCATGGTCATGTTTAAAAGCCCCTGGAGCCTCTCCCTTTCATTCTTTCTCGATGAAACTTGGCACCAACAAAGCCCAAGGTCTAGGCTTTCCAACAACACCACAACGGTCGGCCACGTGGCCCAGGAGAGGAGCTATAGGGGTTTAAGTGACGTCATGGTTGACAGGCATTTAGAAACACCACAGCGGTCAACCTACGTGACCCAGGAGGGGAGCTATGGGGGTTTAAGTGACGTCATGGTTGACAGGCATTTAGAAAAAAAAATCAGCCTACGATGTTTAAAAGCCCCTGGAGCCTCTCCCTTTCATTCTTTCTCGATGAAACTTGGCACCAACAAAGCCCAAGGTCTAGGCTTTCCAACAACACCACAACGGTCGGCCACGTGGCCCAGGAGAGGAGCTATAGGGGTTTAAGTGACGTCATGGTTGACAGGCATTTAGAAAAAAAAAATCAGCCTACGATGTTTAAAAGCCCCTGGAGCCTCTCCCTTTCATTCTTTCTCGATGAAACTTGGCACCAACAAAGCCCAAGGTCTAGGCTTTCCAACAACACCACAACGGTCGGCCTACGTGGCCCAGGAGGGCAGCTATGGGTGTTTAAGTGACGTCATGGTTGACAGGCATTTAGAAAAAAAAATCAGCCTACGATATTTAAAAGCCCCTGGTGCCTCTCCCTTTCATTCCTTCTCGATGAAACTTGGCACCAACAAAGCCCAAGGTCTAGGCTTTTCAACAACACCACAACGGTCGGCCTACGTGGCCCAGGAAGGGAGCTATGGGTGTTTAAGTGACGTCATGGTTGACAGGCATTTAGAAAAAAAAATCAGCCTACGATGTTTAAAGCCCCTGGAGCCTCTCCCTTTCATTCTTTCTCGATGAAACTTGGCACCAACAAAGCCCAAGGTCTAGGCTTTCTAACAACACCACAACGGTCGGCCTACGTGGCCCAGGAGGGGAGCTATGGGTGTTTAAGTGACGTCATGGTTGACAGGCATTTAGAAAAAAAATCAGCCTACGATATTTAAAAGCCCCTGGAGCCTCTCTCTTTCATTATTTCTCGATAAAACTTGGCACCAACAAAGCCCAAGGTCTAGGCTTTCCAAGAACACCACAGCGGTCAACCTACGTGGCCCAGGAGGGGAGCTATGGGGGTTTAAGTGACGTCATGGTTGACAGGCATTTAGAAAAAAAATCAGCCTACGATGTTTAAAAGCCCCTGGAGCCTCTCCCTTTCATTCTTTCTCGATGAAACTTGGCACCAACAAAGCCCAAGGTCTAAGCTTTCCAACAACACCACAACGGTCGGCCTAAGTGGCCCAGGAAGGGAGCTATGGGGGTTTAAGTGACGTCATGGTTGACAGGCATTTAGAAAAAAATATCAGCCTACGATATTTAAAAGCCCCTGGAGCCTCTCCCTTTCATTCTTTCTCGATGAAACTTGGCACCAACAAAGCTTAAGGTCTAGGCTTTCCAACAATACCACAACGGTCAGCCTACGTGGTCCTGAAGGGGAGCTATGGGTGTTTAAGTGACGTCATGGTTGACAGGCATTTAGAAAAAAAAATCAGCCTACGATATTTAAAAGCCCCTGGTGCCTCTCCCTTTCATTCCTTCTCGATGAAGCTTGGCACCAACAAAGCCCAAGCTCTAGGCTTTCCAACAACACCACAACGGTCGGCCTACGTGGCCCAGGAAGGGAGCTATGGGGGTTTATGTGACGTCATGGTTGACAGGCATTTAGAAAAAAAAATCAGCCTACGATATTTAAAAGCCCCTGGAGCCTCTCCCTTTCATTCTTTCTCGATGAAACTTGGCACCAACAAAGCCCAAGGTCTAGGCTTTCCAACAACACCACAACGGTCAGCCTACGTGGCCCAGGAGGGGAGCTATGGGTGTTTAAGTGACGTCATGGTTGACAGGAATTTAGAAAAAAAATCAGCCTACGATATTTAAAAGCCCCTGGAGCCTCTCCCTTTCATTCTTTCTCGATGAAGCTTGGCACCGACAAAGCCCAAGGTCTAGGCTTTCCAACAACACCACAACGGTCGGCCACGTGGCCCAGGAGAGGAGCTATAGGGGTTTAAGTGACGTCATGGTTGACAGGCATTTAGAAACACCACAGCGGTCAACCTACGTGACCCAGGAGGGGAGCTATGGGGGTTTAAGTGACGTCATGGTTGACAGGCATTTAGAAAAAAAAATCAGCCTACGATGTTTAAAAGCCCCTGGAGCCTCTCCCTTTCATTCTTTCTCGATGAAACTTGGCACCAACAAAGCCCAAGGTCTAGGCTTTCCAACAACACCACAACGGTCGGCCACGTGGCCCAGGAGAGGAGCTATAGGGGTTTAAGTGACGTCATGGTTGACAGGCATTTAGAAACACCACAGCGGTCAACCTACGTGACCCAGGAGGGGAGCTATGGGGGTTTAAGTGACGTCATGGTTGACAGGCATTTAGAAAAAAAAATCAGCCTACGATGTTTAAAAGCCCCTGGAGCCTCTCCCTTTCATTCTTTCTCGATGAAACTTGGCACCAACAAAGCCCAAGGTCTAGGCTTTCCAACAACACCACAACGGTCGGCCACGTGGCCCAGGAGAGGAGCTATAGGGGTTTAAGTGACGTCATGGTTGACAGGCATTTAGAAAAAAAAAATCAGCCTACGATGTTTAAAAGCCCCTGGAGCCTCTCCCTTTCATTCTTTCTCGATGAAACTTGGCACCAACAAAGCCCAAGGTCTAGGCTTTCCAACAACACCACAACGGTCGGCCTACGTGGCCCAGGAGGGCAGCTATGGGTGTTTAAGTGACGTCATGGTTGACAGGCATTTAGAAAAAAAAATCAGCCTACGATATTTAAAAGCCCCTGGTGCCTCTCCCTTTCATTCCTTCTCGATGAAACTTGGCACCAACAAAGCCCAAGGTCTAGGCTTTTCAACAACACCACAACGGTCGGCCTACGTGGCCCAGGAAGGGAGCTATGGGTGTTTAAGTGACGTCATGGTTGACAGGCATTTAGAAAAAAAAATCAGCCTACGATGTTCAAAAGCCCCTGGAGCCTCTCCCTTTCATTCTTTCTCGATGAAGCTTGGCACCAACAAAGCCCAAGGTCTAGGCTTTCCAACAACATCACAACGGTCGGCCTACGTGGCCCAGGAGGGGAGCTATGGGTGTTTAAGTGACGTCATGGTTGACAGGCATTTAGAAAAAAAATCAGCCTACGATATTTAAAAGCCCCTGGAGCCTCTCCCTTTCATTCTTTCTCGATGAAGCTTGGCACCAACAAAGCCCAAGGTCTAGGCTTTCCAACAACACCACAACGGTCGGCCTACGTGGCCCAGGAGGGGAGCTATGGGTGTTTAAGTGACGTCATGGTTGACAGGCATTTAGAAAAAAAAATCAGCCTACGATGTTTAAAAGCCCCTGGAGCCTCTCCCTTTCATTCTTTCTCGATGAAACTTGGCACCAACAAAGTTCAAGGTCTAGGCTTCCTAACAACACCACAACGGTCGGCCTACGTGGCCCAGGAGGGGAGCTATGGGTGTTTAAGTGACGTCATGGTTGACAGGCATTTAGAAAAAAAATCAGCCTACGATATTTAAAAGCCCCTGGAGCCTCTCTCTTTCATTATTTCTCGATAAAACTTGGCACCAACAAAGCCCAAGGTCTAGGCTTTCCAACAACACCACAGCGGTCAACCTACGTGGCCCAGGAGGGGAGCTATGGGGGTTTAAGTGACGTCATGGTTGACAGGCATTTAGAAAAAAAAATCAGCCTACGATGTTTAAAAGCCCCTGGAGCCTCTCCCTTTCATTCTTTCTCGATGAAACTTGACACCAACAAAGCCCAAGGTCTAGGCTTTCCAACAACACCACAACGGTCGGCCTAAGTGGCCCAGGAAGGGAGCTATGGGGGTTTAAGTGACGTCATGGTTGACAGGCATTTAGACAAAAATATCAGCCTACGATATTTAAAAGCCCCTGGAGCCTCTCCCTTTCCTTCTTTCTCGATGAAACTTGGCACCAACAAAGCTCAAGGTCTAGGCTTTCCAACAATACCACAACGGTCAGCCTACGTGGTCCTGAAGGGGAGCTATGGGTGTTTAAGTGACGTCATGGTTGACAGGCATTTAGAAAAAAAAATCAGCCTACGATATTTAAAAGCCCCTGGTGCCTCTCCCTTTCATTCCTTCTCGATGAAGCTCGGCACCAACAAAGCCCAAGGTCTAGGCTTTCCAACAACACCATAACGGTCGGCCTACGTGGCCCAGGAAGGGAGCTATGGGGGTTTATGTGACGTCATGGTTGACAGGCATTTAGAAAAAAAAATCAGCCTACGATATTTAAAAGCCCCTGGAGCCTCTCCCTTTCATTCTTTCTCGATGAAACTTGGCACCAACAAAGCCCAAGGTCTAGGCTTTCCAACAACACCACAACGGTCAGCCTACGTGGCCCAGGAGGGGAGCTATGGGTGTTTAAGTGACGTCATGGTTGACAGGAATTTAGAAAAAAAATCAGCCTACGATATTTAAAAGCCACTGGAGCCTCTCCCTTTCATTTTTTCTCGATGAAGCTTGGCACCGACAAAGCTTAAGGTCTAGGCTTTCCAACAACACCACAACAGTCGGCCTACGTGGCCCAGGAGGGGAGCTATGGGTGTTTAAGTGACGTCATGGTTGACAGGCATTTAGAAAAAAAAATCAGCCTACGATGTTTAAAAGCCCCTGGAGCCTCTCCCTTTCATTCTTTCTCGATGAAACTTGGCACCAACAAAGCCCAAGGTCTAGGCTTTTTAACAGCACCACAACGGTTGGCCTACGTGGCCCAGGAGGGGAGCTATGGGTGTTTAAGTGACGTCATGGTTGACAGGCATTTAGAAAAAAAATCAGCCTACGATATTTAAAAGCCCCTGGAGCCTCTTCCTTTCATTATTTCTCGATAAAACTTTGCACAAACAAAGCCCAAGGTCTAGGCTTTCCAACAACACCACAGCGGTCAACCTACGTGGCCCAGGAGGGGAGCTATGGGGGTTTAAGTGACGTCATGGTTGACAGGCATTTAGAAAAAAAAATCAGCCTACGATGTTTAAAAGACCCCGGAGCCTCTTCCTTTCATTCTTTCTCGACGAAGCTTTTCACAAACAAAGCCCAAGGTCTTGGCTTTCCAACAACACCACAACGGTTGGCCTACGTGGCCCAGGAGGGCAGCTATGGGTGTTTAAGTGACGTCATGGTTGACAGGCATTTAGAAAAAAAAATCAGCCTACGATATTTAAAAGCCCCTGGAGCCTCTCCCTTTCATTCTTTCTCGATGAAGCTTGGCACCAACAAAGCCCAAGGTCTAGGCTTTCCAACAACACCACAACGGTCGGCCTACGTGGCCCAGGAGGGGAGCTATGGGTGTTTAAGTGACGTCATGGTTGACAGGCATTTAGAAAAAAAAATCAGCCTACGATGTTTAAAAGCCCCTGGAGCCTCTCCCTTTCATTCTTTCTCGATGAAACTTGGCACCAACAAAGCCCAAGGTCTAGGCTTTCCAACAACACCACAACGGTCGGCCTACGTGGCCCAGGAGGGGAGCTATGGGTGTTTAAGTGACGTCATGGTTGACAGGCATTTAGAAAAAAAATCAGCCTACGATATTTAAAAGCCCCTGGAGCCTCTCCCTTTCATTATTTCTCGATAAAACTTGGCACCAACAAAGCCCAAGGTCTAGCCTTTCCAACAACCCCACAGCGGTCAACCTGCGTGGCCCAGGAGGGGAGCTATGGGGGTTTAAGTGACGTCATGGTTGACAGGCATTTAGAAAAAAAAATCAGCCTACGACGTTTAAAAGCCCCTGGAGCCTCTACCTTTCATTCTTTCTCGATGAAACTTGGCACCAACAAAGCCCAAGGTCTAGGCTTTCCAACAACACCACAACGGTCGGCCTAAGTGGCCCAGGAAGAAAGCTTTCATTCTTTCTCGATGAAACTTGGCACCAACAAAGCCCACGGTCTAGGCTTTCCAACAACACCACAACGGTCGGCCTACGTGGTCCAGGAGGAGAGCTATGGGGGTTTAAGTGACGTCATGGTTGACAGGCATTTAGAAAAAAAAATCAGCCTACGATATTTAAAAGCCCCCGGAGCCTCTCCCTTTCATTCTTTCTCGATGAAGCTTGGCACCAACAAAGCCCAAGGTCTAGGCTTTCCAACAACACCACAGCGGTCAACCTACGTGGCCCAGGAGGGGAGCTATGGGGGTTTAAGTGACGTCATGGTTGACAGGCATTTAGAAAAAAAAATCAGCCTACGACGTTTAAAAGCCCCTGGAGCCTCTCCCTTTCATTCTTTCTCGATGAAACTTGGCACCAACAAAGCCCAAGGTCTAGGCTTTCCAACAACACCACAACGGTCGGCCTAAGTGGCCCAGGAAGAAAGCTTTCATTCTTTCTCGATGAAACTTGGCACCAACAAAGCCCACGGTCTAGGCTTTCCAACAACACCACAACGGTCGGCCTACGTGGTCCAGGAGGAGAGCTATGGGGGTTTAAGTGACGTCATGGTTGACAGGCATTTAGAAAAAAAAATCAGCCTACGATATTTAAAAGCCCCCGGAGCCTCTCCCTTTCATTCTTTCTCGATGAAGCTTGGCACCAACAAAGCCCAAGGTCTAGGCTTTCCAACAACACCACAACGGTTGGCCTACGTGGCCCAGGAGGGGAGCTATGGGTGTTTAAGTGACGTCATGGTTGACAGGCATTTAGAAAAAAAAATCAGCCTACGATATTTAAAAGCCCCTGGAGCCTCTCCCTTTCATTGTTTCTCGATGAAACTTGGCACCAACAAAGCCCACGGTCTAGGCTTTCCAACAACACCACAACGGTCGGCCTACGTGGCGCAGGAGAGGAGCTATAGGAGTTTAAGTGACGTCATGGTTGACAGGCATTTAGAAAAAAAAAATCAGCCTACGATGTTTAAAAGCCCCTGGAGCCTCTCCCTTTCATTCTTTCTCGATGAAACTTGGCACCAACAAAGCCCAAGGTCTAGGCTTTCTAACAACACCACAACGGTCGGTCTACGTGGCCCAGGAGGGGAGCTATGGGTGTTTAAGTGACGTAATGGTTGACAGGCATTTAGAAAAAAAATCAGCCTACGATATTTAAAAGCCCCTGGAGCCTCTCTCTTTCATTATTTCTCGATAAAACTTGGCACCAACAAAGCCCAAGGTCTAGGCTTTCCAACAACACCACAGCGGTCAACCTACGTGGCCCAGGAGGGGAGCTATGGGGGTTTAAGTGACGTCATGGTTGACAGGCATTTAGAAAAAAAAATCAGCCTCCGATGTTTAAAAGCCCCTGGAGCCTCTACCTTTCATTCTTTCTCGATGAAGCTTGGCACACACAAAGCCCAAGGTCTAGGCTTTCCAACAACACCACAACGGTCGGCCTACGTGGCCCAGGAGGGCAGCTATGGGTGTTTAAGTGACGTCCTGGTTGACAGGCATTTAGAAAAAAAATCAGCCTACGATATTTAAAAGCCCCTGGAGCCTCTCCCTTTCATTCTTTCTCGATGAAGCTTGGCACCAACAAAGCCCAAGGTCTAGGCTTTCCAACAACACCACAACGGTCGGCCTACGTGGCCCAAGAGGGGAGCTATGGGTGTTTAAGTGACGTCATGGTTGACAGGCATTTAGAAAAAAAAATCAGCCTACGATATTTAAAAGCCCCTGGAGCCTCTCCCTTTCATTCTTTCTCGATGAAACTTGGCACCAACAAAGCCCAAGGTCTAGGCTTTCCAACAACACCACAACGGTCGGCCACGTGGCCCAGGAGAGGAGCTATAGGGGTTTAAGTGACGTCATGGTTGACAGGCATTTAGAAACACCACAGCGGTCAACCTACGTGACCCAGGAGGGGAGCTATGGGGGTTTAAGTGACGTCATGGTTGACAGGCATTTAGAAAAAAAAATCAGCCTACGATGTTTAAAAGCCCCTGGAGCCTCTCCCTTTCATTCTTTCTCGATGAAACTTGGCACCAACAAAGCCCAAGGTCTAGGCTTTCCAACAACACCACAACGGTCGGCCACGTGGCCCAGGAGAGGAGCTATAGGGGTTTAAGTGACGTCATGGTTGACAGGCATTTAGAAAAAAAAAATCAGCCTACGATGTTTAAAAGCCCCTGGAGCCTCTCCCTTTCATTCTTTCTCGATGAAACTTGGCACCAACAAAGCCCAAGGTCTAGGCTTTCCAACAACACCACAACGGTCGGCCTACGTGGCCCAGGAGGGCAGCTATGGGTGTTTAAGTGACGTCATGGTTGACAGGCATTTAGAAAAAAAAATCAGCCTACGATATTTAAAAGCCCCTGGTGCCTCTCCCTTTCATTCCTTCTCGATGAAACTTGGCACCAACAAAGCCCAAGGTCTAGGCTTTTCAACAACACCACAACGGTCGGCCTACGTGGCCCAGGAAGGGAGCTATGGGTGTTTAAGTGACGTCATGGTTGACAGGCATTTAGAAAAAAAAATCAGCCTACGATGTTCAAAAGCCCCTGGAGCCTCTCCCTTTCATTCTTTCTCGATGAAGCTTGGCACCAACAAAGCCCAAGGTCTAGGCTTTCCAACAACATCACAACGGTCGGCCTACGTGGCCCAGGAGGGGAGCTATGGGTGTTTAAGTGACGTCATGGTTGACAGGCATTTAGAAAAAAAATCAGCCTACGATATTTAAAAGCCCCTGGAGCCTCTCCCTTTCATTCTTTCTCGATGAAACTTGGCACCAGCAAAGCCCAAGGTCTAGGCTTTCCAACAACACCACAACGGTCGGCCTACGTGGCCCAGGAGGGGAGCTATGGGTGTTTAAGTGACGTCATGGTTGACAGGCATTTAGAAAAAAAAATCAGCCTACGATGTTTAAAAGCCCCTGGAGCCTCTCCCTTTCATTCTTTCTCGATGAAACTTGGCACCAACAAAGTTCAAGGTCTAGGCTTCCTAACAACACCACAACGGTCGGCCTACGTGGCCCAGGAGGGGAGCTATGGGTGTTTAAGTGACGTCATGGTTGACAGGCATTTAGAAAAAAAATCAGCCTACGATATTTAAAAGCCCCTGGAGCCTCTCTCTTTCATTATTTCTCGATAAAACTTGGCACCAACAAAGCCCAAGGTCTAGGCTTTCCAACAACACCACAGCGGTCAACCTACGTGGCCCAGGAGGGGAGCTATGGGGGTTTAAGTGACGTCATGGTTGACAGGCATTTAGAAAAAAAAATCAGCCTACGATGTTTAAAAGCCCCTGGAGCCTCTCCCTTTCATTCTTTCTCGATGAAACTTGACACCAACAAAGCCCAAGGTCTAGGCTTTCCAACAACACCACAACGGTCGGCCTAAGTGGCCCAGGAAGGGAGCTATGGGGGTTTAAGTGACGTCATGGTTGACAGGCATTTAGAAAAAAATATCAGCCTACGATATTTAAAAGCCCCTGGAGCCTCTCCCTTTCATTCTTTCTCGATGAAACTTGGCACCAACAAAGCTCAAGGTCTAGGCTTTCCAACAATACCACAACGGTCAGCCTACGTGGTCCTGAAGGGGAGCTATGGGTGTTTAAGTGACGTCATGGTTGACAGGCATTTAGAAAAAAAAATCAGCCTACGATATTTAAAAGCCCCTGGTGCCTCTCCCTTTCATTCCTTCTCGATGAAGCTCGGCACCAACAAAGCCCAAGGTCTAGGCTTTCCAACAACACCATAACGGTCGGCCTACGTGGCCCAGGAAGGGAGCTATGGGGGTTTATGTGACGTCATGGTTGACAGGCATTTAGAAAAAAAAATCAGCCTACGATATTTAAAAGCCCCTGGAGCCTCTCCCTTTCATTCTTTCTCGATGAAACTTGGCACCAACAAAGCCCAAGGTCTAGGCTTTCCAACAACACCACAACGGTCAGCCTACGTGGCCCAAGAGGGGAGCTATGGGTGTTTAAGTGACGTCATGGTTGACAGGAATTTAGAAAAAAAATCAGCCTACGATATTTAAAAGCCACTGGAGCCTCTCCCTTTCATTTTTTCTCGATGAAGCTTGGCACCGACAAAGCTTAAGGTCTAGGCTTTCCAACAACACCACAACAGTCGGCCTACGTGGCCCAGGAGGGGAGCTATGGGTGTTTAAGTGACGTCATGGTTGACAGGCATTTAGAAAAAAAAATCAGCCTACGATGTTTAAAAGCCCCTGGAGCCTCTCCCTTTCATTCTTTCTCGATGAAACTTGGCACCAACAAAGCCCAAGGTCTAGGCTTTTTAACAGCACCACAACGGTTGGCCTACGTGGCCCAGGAGGGGAGCTATGGGTGTTTAAGTGACGTCATGGTTGACAGGCATTTAGAAAAAAAATCAGCCTACGATATTTAAAAGCCCCTGGAGCCTCTTCCTTTCATTATTTCTCGATAAAACTTTGCACCAACAAAGCCCAAGGTCTAGGCTTTCCGACAACACCACAGCGGTCAACCTACGTGGCCCAGGAGGGGAGCTATGGGGGTTTAAGTGACGTCATGGTTGACAGGCATTTAGAAAAAAAAATCAGCCTACGATGTTTAAAAGACCCCGGAGCCTCTTCCTTTCATTCTTTCTCGACGAAGCTTGGCACAAACAAAGCCCAAGGTCTTGGCTTTCCAACAACACCACAACGGTTGGCCTACGTGGCCCAGGAGGGCAGCTATGGGTGTTTAAGTGACGTCATGGTTGACAGGCATTTAGAAAAAAAAATCAGCCTACGATATTTAAAAGCCCCTGGAGCCTCTCCCTTTCATTCTTTCTCGATGAAACTTGGCACCAACAAAGCCCAAGGTCTAGGCTTTCCAACAACACCACAACGGTCGGCCTACGTGGCCCAGGAGGGGAGCTATGGGTGTTTAAGTGACGTCATGGTTGACAGGCATTTAGAAAAAAAAATCAGCCTACGATGTTTAAAAGCCCCTGGAGCCTCTCCCTTTCATTCTTTCTCGATGATGGCCCAGGAGGGGAGCTATGGGTGTTTAAGTGACGTCATGGTTGACAGGCATTTAGAAAAAAAATCAGCCTACGATATTTAAAAGCCCCTGGAGCCTCTTCCTTTCATTATTTCTCGATAAAACTTGGCACCAACAAAGCCCAAGGTCTAGGCTTTCCAACAACACCACAACGGTCGGCCTACGTGGCCCAGGAGGGGAGCTATGGGTGTTTAAGTGACGTCATGGTTGACAGGCATTTAGAAAAAAAATCAGCCTACGATATTTAAAAGCCCCTGGAGCCTCTCCCTTTCATTATTTCTCGATAAAACTTGGCACCAACAAAGCCCAAGGTCTAGCCTTTCCAACAACCCCACAGCGGTCAACCTGCGTGGCCCAGGAGGGGAGCTATGGGTGTTTAAGTGACGTCATGGTTGACAGGCATTTAGAAAAAAAAATCAGCCTACGACGTTTAAAAGCCCCTGGAGCCTCTCCCTTTCATTCTTTCTCGATGAAACTTGGCACCAACAAAGCCCAAGGTCTAGGCTTTCCAACAACACCACAACGGTCGGCCTAAGTGGCCCAGGAAGAATGCTTTCATTCTTTCTCGATGAAACTTGGCACCAACAAAGCCCACGGTCTAGGCTTTCCAACAACACCACAACGGTCGGCCTACGTGGTCCAGGAGGAGAGCTATGGGGGTTTAAGTGACGTCATGGTTGACAGGCATTTAGAAAAAAAAATCAGCCTACGATATTTAAAAGCCCCCGGAGCCTCTCCCTTTCATTCTTTCTCGATGAAGCTTGGCACCAACAAAGCCCAAGGTCTAGGCTTTCCAACAACACCACAGCGGTCAACCTACGTGGCCCAGGAGGGGAGCTATGGGGGTTTAAGTGACGTCATGGTTGACAGGCATTTAGAAAAAAAAATCAGCCTACGACGTTTAAAAGCCCCTGGAGCCTCTCCCTTTCATTCTTTCTCGATGAAACTTGGCACCAACAAAGCCCAAGGTCTAGGCTTTCCAACAACACCACAACGGTCGGCCTAAGTGGCCCAGGAAGAAAGCTTTCATTCTTTCTCGATGAAACTTGGCACCAACAAAGCCCACGGTCTAGGCTTTCCAACAACACCACAACGGTCGGCCTACGTGGTCCAGGAGGAGAGCTATGGGGGTTTAAGTGACGTCATGGTTGACAGGCATTTAGAAAAAAAAATCAGCCTACGATATTTAAAAGCCCCCGGAGCCTCTCCCTTTCATTCTTTCTCGATGAAGCTTGGCACCAACAAAGCCCAAGGTCTAGGCTTTCCAACAACACCACAACGGTTGGCCTACGTGGGCCAGGAGGGGAGCTATGGGTGTTTAAGTGACGTCATGGTTGACAGGCATTTAGAAAAAAAAATCAGCCTACGATATTTAAAAGCCCCTGGAGCCTCTCCCTTTCATTGTTTCTCGATGAAACTTGGCACCAACAAAGCCCACGGTCTAGGCTTTCCAACAACACCACAACGGTCGGCCTACGTGGCGCAGGAGAGGAGCTATAGGAGTTTAAGTGACGTCATGGTTGACAGGCATTTAGAAAAAAACAATCAGCCTACGATGTTTAAAAGCCCCTGGAGCCTCTCCCTTTCATTCTTTCTCGATGAAACTTGGCACCAACAAAGCCCAAGGTCTAGGCTTTCTAACAACACCACAACGGTCGGTCTACGTGGCCCAGGAGGGGAGCTATGGGTGTTTAAGTGACGTAATGGTTGACAGGCATTTAGAAAAAAAATCAGCCTACGATATTTAAAAGCCCCTGGAGCCTCTCTCTTTCATTATTTCTCGATAAAACTTGGCACCAACAAAGCCCAAGGTCTAGGCTTTCCAACAACACCACAACGGTCGGCCTAAGTGGCCCAGGAAGAAAGCTTTCATTCTTTCTCGATGAAACTTGGCACCAACAAAGCCCACGGTCTAGGCTTTCCAACAACACCACAACGGTCGGCCTACGTGGTCCAGGAGGAGAGCTATGGGGGTTTAAGTGACGTCATGGTTGACAGGCATTTAGAAAAAAAAATCAGCCTACGATATTTAAAAGCCCCCGGAGCCTCTCCCTTTCATTCTTTCTCGATGAAGCTTGGCACCAACAAAGCCCAAGGTCTAGGCTTTCCAACAACACCACAACGGTCGGCCTACGTGGCTCAGGAGGGCAGCTATGGGTGTTTAAGTGACGTCCTGGTTGACAGGCATTTAGAAAAAAAAATCAGCCTACGATATTTAAAAGCCCCTGGAGCCTCTCCCTTTCATTCTTTCTCGATGAAGCTTGGCACCAACAAAGCCCAAGGTCTAGGCTTTCCAACAACACCACAACGGTCGGCCTACGTGGCCCAGGAGGGGAGCTATGGGTGTTTAAGTGACGTCCTGGTTGACAGGCATTTAGAAAAAAAAATCAGCCTACGACGTTTAAAAGCCCCTGGAGCCTCTCCCTTTCATTCTTTCTCGATGAAACTTGGCACCAACAAAGCCCAAGGTCTAGGCTTTCTAACAACACCACAACGGTCGGCCTACGTGGCCCAGGAGGGGAGCTATGGGTGTTTAAGTGACGTCATGGTTGACAGGCATTTAGAAAAAAAAATCAGCCTACGATATTTAAAAGCCCCTGGAGCCTCTCCCTTTCATTGTTTCTCGATGAAACTTGGCACCAACAAAGCCCACGGTCTAGGCTTTCCAACAACACCACAACGGTCGGCCTACGTGGCGCAGGAGAGGAGCTATAGGAGTTTAAGTGACGTCATGGTTGACAGGCATTTAGAAAAAAAAAATCAGCCTACGATGTTTAAAAGCCCCTGGAGCCTCTCCCTTTCATTCTTTCTCGATGAAACTTGGCACCAACAAAGCCCAAGGTCTAGGCTTTCTAACAACACCACAACGGTCGGTCTACGTGGCCCAGGAGGGGAGCTATGGGTGTTTAAGTGACGTAATGGTTGACAGGCATTTAGAAAAAAAATCAGCCTACGATATTTAAAAGCCCCTGGAGCCTCTCTCTTTCATTATTTCTCGATAAAACTTGGCACCAACAAAGCCCAAGGTCTAGGCTTTCCAACAACACCACAACGGTCGGCCTAAGTGGCCCAGGAAGAAAGCTTTCATTCTTTCTCGATGAAACTTGGCACCAACAAAGCCCACGGTCTAGGCTTTCCAACAACACCACAACGGTCGGCCTACGTGGTCCAGGAGGAGAGCTATGGGGGTTTAAGTGACGTCCTGGTTGACAGGCATTTAGAAAAAAAAATCAGCCTACGACGTTTAAAAGCCCCTGGAGCCTCTCCCTTTCATTCTTTCTCGATGAAACTTGGCACCAACAAAGCCCAAGGTCTAGGCTTTCTAACAACACCACAACGGTCGGTCTACGTGGCCCAGGAGGGGAGCTATGGGTGTTTAAGTGACGTAATGGTTGACAGGCATTTAGAAAAAAAATCAGCCTACGATATTTAAAAGCCCCTGGAGCCTCTCTCTTTCATTATTTCTCGATAAAACTTGGCACCAACAAAGCCCAAGGTCTAGGTTTTCCAACAACACCACAACGGTCGGCCTAAGTGGCCCAGGAAGAAAGCTTTCATTCTTTCTCGATGAAACTTGGCACCAACAAAGCCCACGGTCTAGGCTTTCCAACAACACCACAACGGTCGGCCTACGTGGTCCAGGAGGAGAGCTATGGGGGTTTAAGTGACGTCATGGTTGACAGGCATTTAGAAAAAAAAATCAGCCTACGATATTTAAAAGCCCCCGGAGCCTCTCCCTTTCATTCTTTCTCGATGAAGCTTGGCACCAACAAAGCCCAAGGTCTAGGCTTTCCAACAACACCACAACGGTCGGCCTACGTGGCTCAGGAGGGCAGCTATGGGTGTTTAAGTGACGTCCTGGTTGACAGGCATTTAGAAAAAAAAATCAGCCTACGATATTTAAAAGCCCCTGGAGCCTCTCCCTTTCATTCTTTCTCGATGAAGCTTGGCACCAACAAAGCCCAAGGTCTAGGCTTTCCAACAACACCACAACGGTCGGCCTACGTGGCCCAGGAGGGGAGCTATGGGTGTTTAAGTGACGTCCTGGTTGACAGGCATTTAGAAAAAAAAATCAGCCTACGACGTTTAAAAGCCCCTGGAGCCTCTCCCTTTCATTCTTTCTCGATGAAACTTGGCACCAACAAAGCCCAAGGTCTAGGCTTTCTAACAACACCACAACGGTCGGCCTACGTGGCCCAGGAGGGGAGCTATGGGTGTTTAAGTGACGTCCTGGTTGACAGGCATTTAGAAAAAAAAATCAGCCTACGACGTTTAAAAGCCCCTGGAGCCTCTCCCTTTCATTCTTTCTCGATGAAACTTGGCACCAACAAAGCCCAAGGTCTAGGCTTTCCAACAACACCACAACGGTCGGCCTAAGTGGCCCAGGAAGAAAGCTTTCATTCTTTCTCGATGAAACTTGGCACCAACAAAGCCCACGGTCTAGGCTTTCCAACAACACCACAGCGGTCAACCTACGTGGCCCAGGAGGGGAGCTATGGGGGTTTAAGTGACGTCATGGTTGACAGGCATTTAGAAAAAAAAATCAGCCTCCGATGTTTAAAAGCCCCTGGAGCCTCTACCTTTCATTCTTTCTCAATGAAGCTTGGCACACACAAAGCCCAAGGTCTAGGCTTTCCAACAACACCACAACGGTCGGCCTACGTGGCTCAGGAGGGCAGCTATGGGTGTTTAAGTGACGTCCTGGTTGACAGGCATTTAGAAAAAAAAATCAGCCTACGATATTTAAAAGCCCCTGGAGCCTCTCCCTTTCATTCTTTCTCGATGAAGCTTGGCACCAACAAAGCCCAAGGTCTAGGCTTTCCAACAACACCACAACGGTCGGCCTACGTGGCCCAGGAGGGGAGCTATGGGTGTTTAAGTGACGTCATGGTTGACAGGCATTTAGAAAAAAAAATCAGCCTACGATATTTAAAAGCCCCTGGAGCCTCTCCCTTTCAATCTTTCTCGATGAAACTTGGCACCAACAAAGCCCAAGGTCTAGGCTTTCCAACAATACCACAACGGTCAGCCTACGTGGTCCTGAAGGGGAGCTATGGGTGTTTAAGTGACGTCATGGTTGACAGGCATTTAGAAAAAAAAATCAGCCTACGATATTTAAAAGCCCCTGGTGCCTCTCCCTTTCATTCCTTCTCGATGAAGCTTGGCACCAACAAAGCCCAAGGTCCAGGCTTTCCAACAACACCACAACGGTCAGCCTACGTGGCCCAGGAGGGGAGCTATGGGTGTTTAAGTGACGTCATGGTTGACAGGCATTTAGAAAGAAAAATCAGCCTACGATATTTAAAAGCCCCTGGAGCCTCTCCCTTTCATTCTTTCTCGATGAAACTTGGCACCAACAAAGCCCAAGGTCTAGGCTTTTTAACAACACCACAACGGTTGGCCTACGTGGCCCAGGAGGGGAGCTATGGGTGTTTAAGTGACGTCATGGTTGACAGGCATTTAGAAAAAAAATCAGCCTACGATATTTAAAAGCCCCTGGAGCCTCTTCCTTTCATTATTTCTCGATAAAACTTTGCACCAACAAAGCCCAAGGTCTAGGCTTTCCAACAACACCACAGCGGTCAACCTACGTGGCCCAGGAGGGGAGCTATGGGGGTTTAAGTGACGTCATGGTTGACAGGCATTTAGAAAAAAAAATCAGCCTACGATGTTTAAAAGACCCCGGAGCCTCTTCCTTTCATTCTTTCTCGATGAAGCTTGGCACAAACAAAGCCCAAGGTCTTGGCTTTCCAACAACACCACAACGGTTGGCCTACGTGGCCCAGGAGGGCAGCTATGGGTGTTTAAGTGACGTCATGGTTGACAGGCATTTAGAAAAAAAAATCAGCCTACGATATTTAAAAGCCCCTGGAGCCTCTCCCTTTCATTCTTTCTCGATGAAACTTGGCACCAACAAAGCCCAAGGTCTAGGCTTTCCAACAACACCACAACGGTCGGCCTACGTGGCCCAGGAGGGGAGCTATGGGTGTTTAAGTGACGTCATGGTTGACAGGCATTTAGAAAAAAAAATCAGCCTACGATGTTTAAAAGCCCCTGGAGCCTCTCCCTTTCATTCTTTCTCGATGAAACTTGGCACCAACAAAGCCCAAGGTCTAGGCTTTCCAACAACACCACAACGGTCGGCCTACGTGGCCCAGGAGGGGAGCTATGGGTGTTTAAGTGACGTCATGGTTGACAGGCATTTAGAAAAAAAATCAGCCTACGATATTTAAAAGCCCCTGGAGCCTCTCCCTTTCATTATTTCTCGATAAAACTTGGCACCAACAAAGCCCAAGGTCTAGCCTTTCCAACAACCCCACAGCGGTCAACCTGCGTGGCCCAGGAGGGGAGCTATGGGGGTTTAAGTGACGTCATGGTTGACAGGCATTTAGAAAAAAAAATCAGCCTACGATATTTAAAAGCCCCCGGAGCCTCTCCCTTTCATTCTTTCTCGATGAAACTTGGCACCAACAAAGCCCAAGGTCTAGGCTTTCCAACAACATCACAACGGTCGGCCTACGTGGCCCAGGAGGGGAGCTATGGGTGTTTAAGTGACGTCATGGTTGACAGGCATTTAGAAAAAAAAATCAGCCTACGATATTTAAAAGCCCCTGGAGCCTCTCCCTTTCATTATTTCTCGATAAAACTTGGCACCAACAAAGCCCAAGGTCTAGCCTTTCCAACAACCCCACAGCGGTCAACCTGCGTGGCCCAGGAGGGGAGCTATGGGGGTTTAAGTGACGTCATGGTTGACAGGCATTTAGAAAAAAAAATCAGCCTACGATGTTTAAAAGCCCCTGGAGCCTCTCCCTTTCATTCTTTCTCGATGAAACTTGGCACCAACAAAGCCCAAGGTCTAGGCTTTCTAACAACACCACAACGGTCGGCCTACGTGGCCCAGGAGGGGAGCTATGGGTGTTTAAGTGACGTAATGGCTGACAGGCATTTAGAAAAAATTCAGCCTACGATATTTAAAAGCCCCTGGAGCCTCTCTCTTTCATTATTTCTCGATAAAACTTGGTACCAACAAAGCCCAAGGTCTAGGCTTTCCAACAACACCACAGCGGTCAACCTACGTGGCCCAGGAGGGGAGCTATGGGGGTTTAAGTGACGTCATGGTTGACAGGCATTTAGAAAAAAAAATCAGCCTACGACGTTTAAAAGCCCCTGGAGCCTCTCCCTTTCATTCTTTCTCGATGAAACTTGGCACCAACAAAGCCCAAGGTCTAGGCTTTCCAACAACACCACAACGGTCGGCCTAAGTGGCCCAGGAAGAAAGCTTTCATTCTTTCTCGATGAAACTTGGCACCAACAAAGCCCACGGTCTAGGCTTTCCAACAACACCACAACGGTCGGCCTACGTGGTCCAGGAGGAGAGCTATGGGGGATTAAGTGACGTCATGGTTGACAGGCATTTAGAAAAAAAAATCAGCCTACGATATTTAAAAGCCCCCGGAGCCTCTCCCTTTCATTCTTTCTCGATGAAGCTTGGCACCAACAAAGCCCAAGGTCTAGGCTTTCCAACAACACCACAACGGTTGGCCTACGTGGCCCAGGAGGGGAGCTATGGGTGTTTAAGTGACGTCATGGTTGACAGGCATTTAGAAAAAAAAATCAGCCTACGATATTTAAAAGCCCCTGGAGCCTCTCCGTTTCATTGTTTCTCGATGAAACTTGGCACCAACAAAGCCCACGGTCTAGGCTTTCCAACAACACCACAACGGTCGGCCTACGTGGCCCAGGAGAGGAGCTATAGTAGTTTAAGTGACGTCATGGTTGACAGGCATTTAGAAAAAAAAAATCAGCCTACGATGTTTAAAAGCCCCTGGAGCCTCTCCCTTTCATTCTTTCTCGATGAAACTTGGCACCAACAAAGCCCAAGGTCTAGGCTTTCTAACAACACCACAACGGTCGGCCTACGTGGCCCAGGAGGGGAGCTATGGGTGTTTAAGTGACGTAATGGTTGACAGGCATTTAGAAAAAAAATCAGCCTACGATATTTAAAAGCCCCTGGAGCCTCTCTCTTTCATTATTTCTCGATAAAACTTGGCACCAACAAAGCCCAAGGTCTAGGCTTTCCAACAACACCACAGCGGTCAACCTACGTGGCCCAGGAGGGGAGCTATGGGGGTTTAAGTGACGTCATGGTTGACAGGCATTTAGAAAAAAAAATCAGCCTACGATGTTTAAAAGCCCCTGGAGCCTCTACCTTTCATTCTTTCTCGATGAAACTTGGCACCAACAAAGCCCAAGGTCTAGGCTTTCTAACAACACCACAACGGTCGGTCTACGTGGCCCAGGAGGGGAGCTATGGGTGTTTAAGTGACGTAATGGTTGACAGGCATTTAGAAAAAAAATCAGCCTACGATATTTAAAAGCCCCTGGAGCCTCTCTCTTTCATTATTTCTCGATAAAACTTGGCACCAACAAAGCCCAAGGTCTAGGCTTTCCAACAACACCACAACGGTCGGCCTAAGTGGCCCAGGAAGAAAGCTTTCATTCTTTCTCGATGAAACTTGGCACCAACAAAGCCCACGGTCTAGGCTTTCCAACAACACCACAACGGTCGGCCTACGTGGTCCAGGAGGAGAGCTATGGGGGTTTAAGTGACGTCCTGGTTGACAGGCATTTAGAAAAAAAAATCAGCCTACGACGTTTAAAAGCCCCTGGAGCCTCTCCCTTTCATTCTTTCTCGATGAAACTTGGCACCAACAAAGCCCAAGGTCTAGGCTTTCTAACAACACCACAACGGTCGGTCTACGTGGCCCAGGAGGGGAGCTATGGGTGTTTAAGTGACGTAATGGTTGACAGGCATTTAGAAAAAAAATCAGCCTACGATATTTAAAAGCCCCTGGAGCCTCTCTCTTTCATTATTTCTCGATAAAACTTGGCACCAACAAAGCCCAAGGTCTAGGCTTTCCAACAACACCACAACGGTCGGCCTAAGTGGCCCAGGAAGAAAGCTTTCATTCTTTCTCGATGAAACTTGGCACCAACAAAGCCACGGTCTAGGCTTTCCAACAACACCACAACGGTCGGCCTACGTGGTCCAGGAGGAGAGCTATGGGGGTTTAAGTGACGTCATGGTTGACAGGCATTTAGAAAAAAAAATCAGCCTACGATATTTAAAAGCCCCCGGAGCCTCTCCCTTTCATTCTTTCTCGATGAAGCTTGGCACCAACAAAGCCCAAGGTCTAGGCTTTCCAACAACACCACAACGGTCGGCCTACGTGGCTCAGGAGGGCAGCTATGGGTGTTTAAGTGACGTCCTGGTTGACAGGCATTTAGAAAAAAAAATCAGCCTACGATATTTAAAAGCCCCTGGAGCCTCTCCCTTTCATTCTTTCTCGATGAAGCTTGGCACCAACAAAGCCCAAGGTCTAGGCTTTCCAACAACACCACAACGGTCGGCCTACGTGGCCCAGGAGGGGAGCTATGGGTGTTTAAGTGACGTCCTGGTTGACAGGCATTTAGAAAAAAAAATCAGCCTACGACGTTTAAAAGCCCCTGGAGCCTCTCCCTTTCATTCTTTCTCGATGAAACTTGGCACCAACAAAGCCCAAGGTCTAGGCTTTCTAACAACACCACAACGGTCGGCCTCCGTGGCCCAGGAGGGGAGCTATGGGTGTTTAAGTGACGTCCTGGTTGACAGGCATTTAGAAAAAAAAATCAGCCTACGACGTTTAAAAGCCCCTGGAGCCTCTCCCTTTCATTCTTTCTCGATGAAACTTGGCACCAACAAAGCCCAAGGTCTAGGCTTTCCAACAACACCACAACGGTCGGCCTAAGTGGCCCAGGAAGAAAGCTTTCATTCTTTCTCGATGAAACTTGGCACCAACAAAGCCCACGGTCTAGGCTTTCCAACAACACCACAGCGGTCAACCTACGTGGCCCAGGAGGGGAGCTATGGGGGTTTAAGTGACGTCATGGTTGACAGGCATTTAGAAAAAAAAATCAGCCTCCGATGTTTAAAAGCCCCTGGAGCCTCTACCTTTCATTCTTTCTCAATGAAGCTTGGCACACACAAAGCCCAAGGTCTAGGCTTTCCAACAACACCACAACGGTCGGCCTACGTGGCTCAGGAGGGCAGCTATGGGTGTTTAAGTGACGTCCTGGTTGACAGGCATTTAGAAAAAAAAATCAGCCTACGATATTTAAAAGCCCCTGGAGCCTCTCCCTTTCATTCTTTCTCGATGAAGCTTGGCACCAACAAAGCCCAAGGTCTAGGCTTTCCAACAACACCACAACGGTCGGCCTACGTGGCCCAGGAGGGGAGCTATGGGTGTTTAAGTGACGTCATGGTTGACAGGCATTTAGAAAAAAAAATCAGCCTACGATATTTAAAAGCCCCTGGAGCCTCTCCCTTTCAATCTTTCTCGATGAAACTTGGCACCAACAAAGCCCAAGGTCTAGGCTTTCCAACAATACCACAACGGTCAGCCTACGTGGTCCTGAAGGGGAGCTATGGGTGTTTAAGTGACGTCATGGTTGACAGGCATTTAGAAAAAAAAATCAGCCTACGATATTTAAAAGCCCCTGGTGCCTCTCCCTTTCATTCCTTCTCGATGAAGCTTGGCACCAACAAAGCCCAAGGTCCAGGCTTTCCAACAACACCACAACGGTCAGCCTACGTGGCCCAGGAGGGGAGCTATGGGTGTTTAAGTGACGTCATGGTTGACAGGCATTTAGAAAGAAAAATCAGCCTACGATATTTAAAAGCCCCTGGAGCCTCTCCCTTTCATTCTTTCTCGATGAAACTTGGCACCAACAAAGCCCAAGGTCTAGGCTTTTTAACAACACCACAACGGTTGGCCTACGTGGCCCAGGAGGGGAGCTATGGGTGTTTAAGTGACGTCATGGTTGACAGGCATTTAGAAAAAAAATCAGCCTACGATATTTAAAAGCCCCTGGAGCCTCTTCCTTTCATTATTTCTCGATAAAACTTTGCACCAACAAAGCCCAAGGTCTAGGCTTTCCAACAACACCACAGCGGTCAACCTACGTGGCCCAGGAGGGGAGCTATGGGGGTTTAAGTGACGTCATGGTTGACAGGCATTTAGAAAAAAAAATCAGCCTACGATGTTTAAAAGACCCCGGAGCCTCTTCCTTTCATTCTTTCTCGATGAAGCTTGGCACAAACAAAGCCCAAGGTCTTGGCTTTCCAACAACACCACAACGGTTGGCCTACGTGGCCCAGGAGGGCAGCTATGGGTGTTTAAGTGACGTCATGGTTGACAGGCATTTAGAAAAAAAAATCAGCCTACGATATTTAAAAGCCCCTGGAGCCTCTCCCTTTCATTCTTTCTCGATGAAACTTGGCACCAACAAAGCCCAAGGTCTAGGCTTTCCAACAACACCACAACGGTCGGCCTACGTGGCCCAGGAGGGGAGCTATGGGTGTTTAAGTGACGTCATGGTTGACAGGCATTTAGAAAAAAAAATCAGCCTACGATGTTTAAAAGCCCCTGGAGCCTCTCCCTTTCATTCTTTCTCGATGAAACTTGGCACCAACAAAGCCCAAGGTCTAGGCTTTCCAACAACACCACAACGGTCGGCCTACGTGGCCCAGGAGGGGAGCTATGGGTGTTTAAGTGACGTCATGGTTGACAGGCATTTAGAAAAAAAATCAGCCTACGATATTTAAAAGCCCCTGGAGCCTCTCCCTTTCATTATTTCTCGATAAAACTTGGCACCAACAAAGCCCAAGGTCTAGCCTTTCCAACAACCCCACAGCGGTCAACCTGCGTGGCCCAGGAGGGGAGCTATGGGGGTTTAAGTGACGTCATGGTTGACAGGCATTTAGAAAAAAAAATCAGCCTACGATATTTAAAAGCCCCCGGAGCCTCTCCCTTTCATTCTTTCTCGATGAAACTTGGCACCAACAAAGCCCAAGGTCTAGGCTTTCCAACAACATCACAACGGTCGGCCTACGTGGCCCAGGAGGGGAGCTATGGGTGTTTAAGTGACGTCATGGTTGACAGGCATTTAGAAAAAAAAATCAGCCTACGATATTTAAAAGCCCCTGGAGCCTCTCCCTTTCATTATTTCTCGATAAAACTTGGCACCAACAAAGCCCAAGGTCTAGCCTTTCCAACAACCCCACAGCGGTCAACCTGCGTGGCCCAGGAGGGGAGCTATGGGGGTTTAAGTGACGTCATGGTTGACAGGCATTTAGAAAAAAAAATCAGCCTACGATGTTTAAAAGCCCCTGGAGCCTCTCCCTTTCATTCTTTCTCGATGAAACTTGGCACCAACAAAGCCCAAGGTCTAGGCTTTCTAACAACACCACAACGGTCGGCCTACGTGGCCCAGGAGGGGAGCTATGGGTGTTTAAGTGACGTAATGGCTGACAGGCATTTAGAAAAAATTCAGCCTACGATATTTAAAAGCCCCTGGAGCCTCTCTCTTTCATTATTTCTCGATAAAACTTGGTACCAACAAAGCCCAAGGTCTAGGCTTTCCAACAACACCACAGCGGTCAACCTACGTGGCCCAGGAGGGGAGCTATGGGGGTTTAAGTGACGTCATGGTTGACAGGCATTTAGAAAAAAAAATCAGCCTACGACGTTTAAAAGCCCCTGGAGCCTCTCCCTTTCATTCTTTCTCGATGAAACTTGGCACCAACAAAGCCCAAGGTCTAGGCTTTCCAACAACACCACAACGGTCGGCCTAAGTGGCCCAGGAAGAAAGCTTTCATTCTTTCTCGATGAAACTTGGCACCAACAAAGCCCACGGTCTAGGCTTTCCAACAACACCACAACGGTCGGCCTACGTGGTCCAGGAGGAGAGCTATGGGGGATTAAGTGACGTCATGGTTGACAGGCATTTAGAAAAAAAAATCAGCCTACGATATTTAAAAGCCCCCGGAGCCTCTCCCTTTCATTCTTTCTCGATGAAGCTTGGCACCAACAAAGCCCAAGGTCTAGGCTTTCCAACAACACCACAACGGTTGGCCTACGTGGCCCAGGAGGGGAGCTATGGGTGTTTAAGTGACGTCATGGTTGACAGGCATTTAGAAAAAAAAATCAGCCTACGATATTTAAAAGCCCCTGGAGCCTCTCCGTTTCATTGTTTCTCGATGAAACTTGGCACCAACAAAGCCCACGGTCTAGGCTTTCCAACAACACCACAACGGTCGGCCTACGTGGCCCAGGAGAGGAGCTATAGTAGTTTAAGTGACGTCATGGTTGACAGGCATTTAGAAAAAAAAAATCAGCCTACGATGTTTAAAAGCCCCTGGAGCCTCTCCCTTTCATTCTTTCTCGATGAAACTTGGCACCAACAAAGCCCAAGGTCTAGGCTTTCTAACAACACCACAACGGTCGGCCTACGTGGCCCAGGAGGGGAGCTATGGGTGTTTAAGTGACGTAATGGTTGACAGGCATTTAGAAAAAAAATCAGCCTACGATATTTAAAAGCCCCTGGAGCCTCTCTCTTTCATTATTTCTCGATAAAACTTGGCACCAACAAAGCCCAAGGTCTAGGCTTTCCAACAACACCACAGCGGTCAACCTACGTGGCCCAGGAGGGGAGCTATGGGGGTTTAAGTGACGTCATGGTTGACAGGCATTTAGAAAAAAAAATCAGCCTACGATGTTTAAAAGCCCCTGGAGCCTCTACCTTTCATTCTTTCTCGATGAAGCTTGGCACACACAAAGCCCAAGGTCTAGGCTTTCCAACAACACCACAACGGTCGGCCTACGTGGCCCAGGAGGGCAGCTATGGGTGTTTAAGTGACGTCCTGGTTGACAGGCATTTAGAAAAAAAAATCAGCCTACGATATTTAAAAGCCCCTGGAGCCTCTCCCTTTCATTCTTTCTCGATGAAACTTGGCACCAACAAAGCCCAAGGTCTAGGCTTTCCAACAACACCACAACGGTCGGCCTACGTGGCCCAGGAGGGGAGCTATGGGTGTTTAAGTGACGTCATGGTTGACAGGCATTTAGAAAAAAAAATCAGCCTACGATATTTAAAAGCCCCTGGAGCCTCTCCCTTTCAATCTTTCTCGATGAAACTTGGCACCAACAAAGCCCAAGGTCTAGGCTTTCCAACAATACCACAACGGTCAGCCTACGTGGTCCTGAAGGGGAGCTATGGGTGTTTAAGTGACGTCATGGTTGACAGGCATTTAGAAAAAAAAATCAGCCTACGATATTTAAAAGCCCCTGGTGCCTCTCCCTTTCATTCCTTCTCGATGAAGCTTGGCACCAACAAAGCCCAAGGTCCAGGCTTTCCAACAACACCACAACGGTCAGCCTACGTGGCCCAGGAGGGGAGCTATGGGTGTTTAAGTGACGTCATGGTTGACAGGCATTTAGAAAGAAAAATCAGCCTACGATATTTAAAAGCCCCTGGTGCCTCTCCCTTTCATTCTTTCTCGATGAAACTTGGCACCAACAAAGCCCAAGGTCTAGGCTTTCCAACAACACCACAACAGTCAGCCTACGTGGTCCTGAAGGGGAGCTATGGGTGTTTAAGTGACGTCATGGTTGACAGGCATTTAGAAAAAAATCAGCCTACGATATTTAAAAGCCCCTGGAGCCGCTCCCTTTCATTCTTTCTCGATGAAACTTGGCACCAACAAAGCCCAAGGTCTAGGCTTTCCAACAACACTACAACGGTCAGCCTACGTGGCCCAGGAGGGGAGCTATGGGTGTCTAAGTGACGTCATGGTTGACAGGAATTTAGAAAAAAAATCAGCCTACGATATTTAAAAGCCCCTGGAGCCTCTACCTTTCATTCTTTCTCGATGAAGCTTGGCACACACAAAGCCCAAGGTCTAGGCTTTCCAACAACACCACAAGGGTCAGCCTACGTGGCCCAGGAGTGGAGCTATGGGTGTTTAAGTGACGTCATGGTTGACAGGAATTTAGAAAAAAAAATCAGCCTACGATATTTAAAAGCCCCTGGAGCCTCTCCCTTTCATTCTTTCTCGATGAAACTTGGCACCAACAAAGCCCAAGGTCTAGGCTTTCCAACAACACTACAGCGGTCAGCCTACGTGGCCCAGGAGGGGAGCTATGGGTGTCTAAGTGACGTCATGGTTGACAGGAATTTAGAAAAAAAATCAGCCTACGATATTTAAAAGCCCCTGGAGCCTCTCCCTTTCATTCTTTCTCGATGAAGCTTGGCACCGACAAAGCCCTAGGCTTTCCAACAACACCACAACGGTCGGCCTACGTGGCCCAGGAGGGGAGCTATGGGTGTTTAAGTGACGTCATGGTTGACAGGCATTTAGAAAAAAAAATCAGCCTACGATGTTTAAAAGCCCCTGGAGCCTCTCCCTTTCATTCTTTCTCGATGAAACTTGGCACCAACAAAGCCCAAGGTCTAGGCTTTCCAACAACACCACAACGGTCGGCCTACGTGGCCCAGGAGGGGAGCTATGGGTGTTTAAGTGACGTCATGGTTGACAGGCATTTAGAAAAAAAATCAGCCTACGATATTTAAAAGCCCCTGGAGCCTCTCCCTTTCATTATTTCTCGATAAAACTTGGCACCAACAAAGCCCAAGGTCTAGCCTTTCCAACAACCCCACAGCGGTCAACCTGCGTGGCCCAGGAGGGGAGCTATGGGGGTTTAAGTGACGTCATGGTTGACAGGCATTTAGAAAAAAAAATCAGCCTACGATATTTAAAAGCCCCCGGAGCCTCTCCCTTTCATTCTTTCTCGATGAAACTTGGCACCAACAAAGCCCAAGGTCTAGGCTTTCCAACAACATCACAACGGTCGGCCTACGTGGCCCAGGAGGGGAGCTATGGGTGTTTAAGTGACGTCATGGTTGACAGGCATTTAGAAAAAAAAATCAGCCTACGATGTTTAAAAGCCCCTGGAGCCTCTCCCTTTCATTCTTTCTCGATGAAACTTGGCACCAACAAAGCCCAAGGTCTAGGCTTTCCAACAACACCACAACGGTCGGCCTACGTGGCCCAGGAGGGGAGCTATGGGTGTTTAAGTGATGTCATGGTTGACAGGCATTTAGAAAAAAAAGCAGCCTACGATATTTAAAAGCCCCTGGAGCCTCTCCCTTTCATTATTTCTCGATAAAACTTGGCACCAACAAAGCCCAAGGTCTAGCCTTTCCAACAACCCCACAGCGGTCAACCTGCGTGGCCCAGGAGGGGAGCTATGGGGGTTTAAGTGACGTCATGGTTGACAGGCATTTAGAAAAAAAAATCAGCCTACGATGTTTAAAAGCCCCTGGAGCCTCTCCCTTTCATTCTTTCTCGATGAAACTTGGCACCAACAAAGCCCAAGGTCTAGGCTTTCTAACAACACCACAACGGTCGGCCTACGTGGCCCAGGAGGGGAGCTATGGGTGTTTAAGTGACGTAATGGCTGACAGGCATTTAGAAAAAATTCAGCCTACGATATTTAAAAGCCCCTGGAGCCTCTCTCTTTCATTATTTCTCGATAAAACTTGGTACCAACAAAGCCCAAGGTCTAGGCTTTCCAACAACACCACAGCGGTCAACCTACGTGGCCCAGGAGGGGAGCTATGGGGGTTTAAGTGACGTCATGGTTGACAGGCATTTAGAAAAAAAAATCAGCCTACGACGTTTAAAAGCCCCTGGAGCCTCTCCCTTTCATTCTTTCTCGATGAAACTTGGCACCAACAAAGCCCAAGGTCTAGGCTTTCCAACAACACCACAACGGTCGGCCTAAGTGGCCCAGGAAGAAAGCTTTCATTCTTTCTCGATGAAACTTGGCACCAACAAAGCCCACGGTCTAGGCTTTCCAACAACACCACAACGGTCGGCCTACGTGGTCCAGGAGGAGAGCTATGGGGGATTAAGTGACGTCATGGTTGACAGGCATTTAGAAAAAAAAATCAGCCTACGATATTTAAAAGCCCCCGGAGCCTCTCCCTTTCATTCTTTCTCGATGAAGCTTGGCACCAACAAAGCCCAAGGTCTAGGCTTTCCAACAACACCACAACGGTTGGCCTACGTGGCCCAGGAGGGGAGCTATGGGTGTTTAAGTGACGTCATGGTTGACAGGCATTTAGAAAAAAAAATCAGCCTACGATATTTAAAAGCCCCTGGAGCCTCTCCGTTTCATTGTTTCTCGATGAAACTTGGCACCAACAAAGCCCACGGTCTAGGCTTTCCAACAACACCACAACGGTCGGCCTACGTGGCCCAGGAGAGGAGCTATAGTAGTTTAAGTGACGTCATGGTTGACAGGCATTTAGAAAAAAAAAATCAGCCTACGATGTTTAAAAGCCCCTGGAGCCTCTCCCTTTCATTCTTTCTCGATGAAACTTGGCACCAACAAAGCCCAAGGTCTAGGCTTTCTAACAACACCACAACGGTCGGCCTACGTGGCCCAGGAGGGGAGCTATGGGTGTTTAAGTGACGTAATGGTTGACAGGCATTTAGAAAAAAAATCAGCCTACGATATTTAAAAGCCCCTGGAGCCTCTCTCTTTCATTATTTCTCGATAAAACTTGGCACCAACAAAGCCCAAGGTCTAGGCTTTCCAACAACACCACAGCGGTCAACCTACGTGGCCCAGGAGGGGAGCTATGGGGGTTTAAGTGACGTCATGGTTGACAGGCATTTAGAAAAAAAAATCAGCCTACGATGTTTAAAAGCCCCTGGAGCCTCTACCTTTCATTCTTTCTCGATGAAGCTTGGCACACACAAAGCCCAAGGTCTAGGCTTTCCAACAACACCACAACGGTCGGCCTACGTGGCCCAGGAGGGCAGCTATGGGTGTTTAAGTGACGTCCTGGTTGACAGGCATTTAGAAAAAAAAATCAGCCTACGATATTTAAAAGCCCCTGGAGCCTCTCCCTTTCATTCTTTCTCGATGAAACTTGGCACCAACAAAGCCCAAGGTCTAGGCTTTCCAACAACACCACAACGGTCGGCCTACGTGGCCCAGGAGGGGAGCTATGGGTGTTTAAGTGACGTCATGGTTGACAGGCATTTAGAAAAAAAAATCAGCCTACGATATTTAAAAGCCCCTGGAGCCTCTCCCTTTCAATCTTTCTCGATGAAACTTGGCACCAACAAAGCCCAAGGTCTAGGCTTTCCAACAATACCACAACGGTCAGCCTACGTGGTCCTGAAGGGGAGCTATGGGTGTTTAAGTGACGTCATGGTTGACAGGCATTTAGAAAAAAAAATCAGCCTACGATATTTAAAAGCCCCTGGTGCCTCTCCCTTTCATTCCTTCTCGATGAAGCTTGGCACCAACAAAGCCCAAGGTCCAGGCTTTCCAACAACACCACAACGGTCAGCCTACGTGGCCCAGGAGGGGAGCTATGGGTGTTTAAGTGACGTCATGGTTGACAGGCATTTAGAAAGAAAAATCAGCCTACGATATTTAAAAGCCCCTGGTGCCTCTCCCTTTCATTCTTTCTCGATGAAACTTGGCACCAACAAAGCCCAAGGTCTAGGCTTTCCAACAACACCACAACAGTCAGCCTACGTGGTCCTGAAGGGGAGCTATGGGTGTTTAAGTGACGTCATGGTTGACAGGCATTTAGAAAAAAATCAGCCTACGATATTTAAAAGCCCCTGGAGCCTCTCCCTTTCATTCTTTCTCGATGAAACTTGGCACCGACAAAGCCCAAGGTCTAGGCTTTCCAACAACACCACAACGGTCGGCCTACGTGGCCCAGGAGGGGAGCTATGGGTGTTTAAGTGACGTCATGGTTGACAGGCATTTAGAAAAAAAAATCAGCCTACGATGTTTAAAAGCCCCTGGAGCCTCTCCCTTTCATTCTTTCTCGATGAAACTTGGCACCAACAAAGCCCAAGGTCTAGGCTTTCCAACAACACCACAAGGGTCGGCCTACGTGGCCCAGGAAGGGAGCTATGGGGGTTTATGTGACGTCATGGTTGACAGGCATTTTGAAAAAAAAATCAGCCTACGATATTTAAAAGCCTCTGGAGCCTCTCCCTTTCATTCCTTCTCGATGAAGCTTAGCACCAACAAAGCCCAAGGTCTAGGCTTTCCAACAACACCACAACGGTCGGCCTACGTGGCCCAGGAGGGGAGCTATGGGTGTTTAAGTGACGTCATGGTTGACAGGCATTTAGAAAGAAAAATCAGCCTACGATATTTAAAAGCCCCTGGAGCCTCTCCCTTTCATTTTTTCTCGATGAAACTTGGCACCAACAAACCCCAAGGTCTAGGCTTTCCAACAACACCACAACGGTCGGCCTACGTGGCCCAGGAAGGGAGCTATGGGGGTTTATGTGACGTCATGGTTGACAGGCATTTAGAAAAAAAAATCAGCCTACGATATTTAAAAGCCCCTGGTGCCTCTCCCTTTCATTCCTTCTCGATGAAGCTTGGCACCAACAAAGCCCAAGGTCCAGGCTTTCCAACAACACCACAATGGTCGGCCTACGTGGCCCAGGAGGGGAGCTATGGGTGTTTAAGTGACGTCATGGTTGACAGGCATTTAGAAAGAAAAATCAGCCTACGATATTTAAATGCCCCTGGAGCCTCTCCCTTTCATTCTTTCTCGATGAAACTTGGCACCAACAAAGCCCCAGGTCTAGGCTTTCCAACAACACCACAACGGTCAGCCTACGTGGTCCTGAAGGGGAGCTATGGGTGTTTAAGTGACGTCATGGTTGACAGGCATTTAGAAAAAAATCAGCCTACGATATTTAAAAGCCCCTGGAGCCTCTCCCTTTCATTCTTTCTCGATGAAGCTTGGCACCGACAAAGCCCAAGGTCTAGGCTTTCCAACAACACCACAACGGTCGGCCTACGTGGCCCAGGAGGGGAGCTATGGGTGTTTAAGTGACGTCATGGTTGACAGGCATTTAGAAAAAAAAATCAGCCTACGATGTTTAAAAGCCCCTGGAGCCTCTCCCTTTCATTCTTTCTCGATGAAACTTGGCACCAACAAAGCCCAAGGTCTAGGCTTTCCAACAACACCACAACGGTCGGCCTACGTGGCCCAGGAAGGGAGCTATGGGGGTTTATGTGACGTCATGGTTGACAGGCATTTTGAAAAAAAATCAGCCTACGATATTTAAAAGCCCCTGGAGCCTCTCCCTTTCATTCCTTCTCGATGAAGCTCAGCACCAACAAAGCCCAAGGTCTAGGCTTTCCAACAACACCACAACGGTCGGCCTACGTGGCCCAGGAGGGGAGCTATGGGTGTTTAAGTGACATCATGGTTGACAGGCATTTAGAAAGAAAAATCAGCCTACGATATTTAAAAGCCCCTGGAGCCTCTCCCTTTCATTCTTTCTCGATGAAACTTGGCACCAACAAACCCCAAGGTCTAGGCTTTCCAACAACACCACAACGGTCGGCCTACGTGGCCCAGGAGGGGAGCTATGGGTGTTTAAGTGACGTCATGGTTGACAGGCATTTAGAAAAAAAAATCAGCCTACGATATTTAAAAGCCCCTGGAGCCTCTCCCTTTCAATCTTTCTCGATGAAACTTGGCACCAACAAAGCCCAAGGTCTAGGCTTTCCAGCCACACCACAACGTTCGGCCTACGTGGCCCAGGAGGGGAGCTATGGGTGTTTAAGTGACGTCATGGTTGACAGGCATTTAGAAAAAAAAATCAGCCTACGATATTTAAAAGCCCCTGGAGCCTCTCCCTTTCATTATTTCTCGATAAAACTTGGCACCAACAAAGCCCAAGGTCTAGGCTTTCCAACAACACCACAACGGTCGGCCTACGTGGCCCAGGAGGGGAGCTATGGGTGTTTAAGTGACGTCATGGTTGACAGGCATTTAGAAAAAAAATCAGCCTACGATGTTTAAAAGCCCCTGGAGCCTCTCCCTTTCATTCTTTCTCGATGAAACTCGGCACCAACAAAGCCCAAGGTCTAGGCTTTCCAACAACACCACAGCGGTCAACCTACGTGGCCCAGGAGGGGAGCTACGGGTGTTTAAGTGACGTCATGGTTGACAGGCATGTAGAAAAAAAAATCAGCCTACGATATTTAAAAGCCCCTGGAGCCTCTCTCTTTCATTATTTCTCGATAAAACTTGGCACCAACAAAGCCCAAGGTCTAGGCTTTCCAACAACACCACAGCGGTCAACCTACGTGGCCCAGGAGGGGAGCTATGGGTGTTTAAGTGACGTCATGGTTGACAGGCATTTAGAAAAAAATATCAGCCGACGATATTTAAAAGCCCCTGGAGCCTCTCCCTTTCATTCTTTCTCGATGAAACTTGGCACCAACAAAGCCCAAGGTCAAGGCTTTCCAACAAACCACAACGGTCAGCCTACGTGGCCCAGGAGTGGAGCTATGGGTGTTTAAGTGACGTCATGTTTAACAGGCCTTTAGAAAAAAAATCAGCCTACGAGTTTTAAGAGCCCCTGGAGCCTCTCCCTTTGATTGTTTCTCGATGAAACTTGACACCGACAAAGCCCAAGATCTAGGCTTTCCAACAACACCACAAGGGTCAGCGTACGTGGCCCAGGAGTGGAGCTATGGGTGTTTAAGTGACGTCATGGTTGACAGGAATTTAGAAAAAAAAATCAGCCTACGATATTTAAAAGCCCCTGGAGCCTCTCCCTTTCATTCTTTCTCGATGAAACTTGGCACCAACAAAGCCCAAGGTCTAGGCTTTCCAACAACACTACAACGGTCAGCCTACGTGGCCCAGGAGGGGAGCTATGGGTGTCTAAGTGACGTCATGGTTGACAGGAATTTAGAAAAAAAATCAGCCTACGATATTTAAAAGCCCCTGGAGCCTCTCCCTTTCATTCTTTCTCGATGAAGCTTGGCACCGACAAAGCCCAAGGTCTAGGCTTTCCAACAACACCACAACGGTCGGCCTACGTGGCCCAGGAGGGGAGCTATGGGTGTTTAAGTGACGTCATGGTTGACAGGCATTTAGAAAAAAAAATCAGCCTACGATGTTTAAAAGCCCCTGGAGCCTCTCCCTTTCATTCTTTCTCGATGAAACTCGGCGCCAACAAAGCCCAAGGTCTAGGCTTTCCAACAACACCACAACGGTTGGCCTACGTGCCCCAGGAGGGGAGCTATGGGTGTTTAAGTGACGTCATGGTTGACAGGCATTTAGAAAAAAATCAGCCTACGATATTTAAAAGCCCCTGGAGCCTCTCCCTTTCATTCTTTCTCGATGAAACTTGGCACCAACAAAGCCCAAGGTCTAGGCTTTCCAACAACACCACAACGGTCAGCCTACGTGGCCCAGGAGGGGAGCTATGGGTGTCTAAGTGACGTCATGGTTGACAGGAATTTAGAAAAAAAATCAGCCTACGATATTTAAAAGCCCCTGGAGCCTCTCCCTTTCATTCTTTCTCGATTAAGCTTGGCACCGACAAAGCCCAAGGTCTAGGCTTTCCAACAACACCACAACGGTCGGCCTACGTGGCCCAGGAGGGGAGCTATGGGTGTTTAAGTGACGTCATGGTTGACAGGCATTTAGAAAAAAAATCAGCCTACGATGTTTAAAAGCCCCTGGAGCCTCTCCCTTTCATTCTTTCTCGATGAAACTCGGCGCCAACAAAGCCCAAGGTCTAGGCTTTCCAACAACACCACAACGGTTGCCCTACGTGGCCCAGGAGGGGAGCTATGGGTGTTTAAGTGACGTCATGGTTGACAGGCATTTAGAAAAAAAAATCAGCCTACGATATTTAAAAGCCCCTGGTGCCTCTCCCTTTCATTCCTTCTCGATGAAGCTTGGCACCAACAAAGCCCAAGGTCTAGGCTTTCCAACAACACCACAACGGTTGGCCTACGTGGCCCAGGAAGGGAGCTATGGGGGTTTATGTGACGTCATGGTTGACAGGCATTTAGAAAAAAAAATCAGCCTACGATATTTAAAAGCCCCTGGAGCCTCTCTCTTTCATTCTTTCTCGATGAAACTCGGCACCAACAAAGCCCAAGGTCTAGGCTTTCCAACAACACCACAACGGTTGGCCTACGTGGCCCAGGAGGGGAGCTATGGGTGTTTAAGTGACGTCATGGTTGACAGGCATTTAGAAAAAAAAATCAGCCTACGATGTTTAAAAGCCCCTGGAGCCTCTCCCTTTCATTCTTTCTCGATGAAACTTGGCACCAACAAAGCCCAAGGTCTGGGCTTTCCAGCCACACCACAACGTTCGGCCTACGTGGCCCAGGAGGGGAGCTATGGGTGTTTAAGTGACGTCACGTTTGACAGGCCTTTAGAAAAAAATCAGCCTACGAGTTAAAGGCCCTGGAGCCTCTCCTTTTGATTGTTTCTCGATGAAACTCGACACCAACATAGCCCAAGATCTAGGCTTTCCAACAAACCACAACGGTCAGCCTACGTGGCCCAGGAGTGGAGCTATGGGTGTTTAAGTGACGTCATGTTTAACAGGCCTTTAGAAAAAAAATCAGCCTACGAGTTTTAAGAGCCCCTGGAGCCTCTCCCTTTGATTGTTTCTCGATGAAACTTGACACCAACAAAGCCCAAGATCTAGGCTTTCCAACAACACCACAAGGGTCAGCCTATGTGGCCCAGGAGTGGAGCTATGGGTGTTTAAGTGACGTCATGTTTAACAGGCCTTTAGAAAAAAAATCAGCCTACGAGTTTTAAGAGCCCCTGGAGCCTCTCCCTTTGATTGTTTCTCGATGAAACTTCACACGGACAAAGCCCAAGATCTAGGCTTTCCAACAACACCACAAGGGTCAGCCTACGTGGCCCAGGAGTGGAGCTATGGGTGTTTAAGTGACGTCATGTTTGACAGGCCTTTAGAAAAAAATCAGCCTACGAGTTTTAAAAGCCCCTGGAGCCTCTCCCTTTGATTCTTTCTCGATGAAACTTGACACCAACAAAGCCCAAGATCTAGGCTTTCCAACAACGCCGCAACAGTCAGCCTACGTGGCCCAGGAGTGGAGCCATGGGTGTTTAAGTGACGTCATGTTTGACAGGCCTTTAGAAAAAAAATCAGCCTACGAGTTTTAAAAGCCCCTGGAGCCTCTCCCTTAAATTCTTTCTCAATGAATCTTGCCACCAACAAAGCCCAAGGTCTGAACTTTCCAACAACAATACAACCGTTAGCGTACGTGGCCCAGGAGTGGAGCTATGGGTGTTTAAGTGACGTCATGTTTGACAGGCCTTTAGAAAAAAAATCAGCCTACGAGTTTTAAAAGCCCCTGGAGCCTCTCCCTTTAATTCTTTCTCGATGAATCTTGCCACCAACAAAGCCCAAGATCTAGGCTTTCCAACAACAATACAACGGTCAGCCTTCGTGGCCCAGGAATGGAGCTATGGGTGTTTAAATGACGTCATGTTTACAGGCCTTCAGAAAAAAAATCAGCCTACGATGTTTAAAAGCCCTTGGAGCCTCTCGCTTTGATTCTTTCTCGATGAAACTTGACACCAATAAAGCCCAAGGTCTAGGCTTTCCAACAACGCCACAACAGTCAGCCTACGTGGCCCAGGAGTGGAGCTATGGGTGTTTAAGTGACGTCATGTTTGACAGGCCTTCAGAAAAAAAAATCAGCCTACGATTTTTAAAAGCCCCTGGAGCCTCTCCCTTTAATTCTTTCTCGATGAAACTTTTGACCAACAAAGCGCAAGATCTAGGCTTTCTAACAACAATACAACGGTTAGCCTACGTGGTCCAGGAGTGGAGCTATGGGTGTTTAAGTGACGTCATGTTTGACAGGCCTTTAGAAAAAAAATCAGCCTACGAGTTTTAAAAGCCCCTGGAGCCTCTCCCTTTGATTCTTTCTCGATGAAACTTGACACCAACAAAGCCCAAGATCTAGGCTTTCCAACAACAATACAACGGTTAGCCTACGTGGCCCAGGAGTGGAGCTATGGGTATTTAAGTGACGTCATGCTTGACAGGTCTTTAGAACAAAAATCAGCCAACGATTTTTAAAAGCCCCTGGAGTCTCTCCCTTTGATTCTTTCTCGATGAAACTTGACAACAACATATTCCAAGATCTAGGCTTCCCAACAACATCACAACGCTCAGCCTACGTTGCCCAGGAGTGGAGCTATGGGTGTTTAAGTGACGTCATGTTTGACAGGCCTTTAGAAAAAAAATCAGCCTACGAGTTTTAAAAGCCCCTGGAGCCTCTCCCTTTGATTCTTTCTCGATGAAACTTGACGTCAACAAAGCCCAAGATCTAGGCTTTCCAACAACGCTGCAACAGTCAGCCTACGTGGCCCAGAAGTGGAGCTATGGGTGTTTAAGTGACGTCATGTTTAACAGGCCTTTAGAAAAAAATCAGCCTACGAGTTTTAAGAGCCCCTGGAGCCTCTCCCTTTGATTGTTTCTCGATGAAACTTGACACCGCCAAAGCCCAAGATCTAGGCTTTCCAACAACACCACAAGGGTCAGCCTACGTGGCCCAGGAGTGGAGCTTTGGGTGTTTAAGTGACGTCATGTTTGACAGGCCTTTAGAAAAAAAATCAGCCTACGAGTTTTAAAAGCCCCTGGAGCCTCTCCCTTTGATTCTTTCTCGATGAAACTTGACACCAACAAAGCCCAAGATCTAGGCTTTCCAACAACAATACAACGGTCAGCCTACGTGGCCCAGGAGTGGAGCTATGGGTATTTAAGTGACGTCATGTTTGACAGGCCTTTAGAAAAAAAATCAGCCAACGATTTTTAAAAGCCCCTGGAGCCTCTCCCTTTGATTTTTTCTCGATGAAACTTGACAACAACATATTCCAAGATCTAGGCTTCCCAACAACACCACAACGCTCAGCCTACGTTGCCCAGGAGTGGAGCTATGGGTGTTTAAGTGACGTCATGTTTGACAGGCCTTTAGAAAAAAAATCAGCCTACGAGTTTTAAAAGCCCCTGGAGCCTCTCGCTTTGATTCTTTCTCGATGAAACTTGACATCAACAAAGCCCAAGATCTAGGCTTTGCAACAACGCCGCAACAGTCAGCCTACGTGGCCCAGGAGTGGAGCTATGGGTGTTTAAGTGACGTCATGTTTGACAGGCCTTCAGAAAAAAAATCAGCCTACGACTTTGACTGTTTCTCGATGAAACTTTTCACCAACAAAGCGCAAGATCTAGGCTTTCTAACAACAATACAACGGTTAGCCTACGTGGCCCAGGAGTGGAGCTACGGGTGTTTAAGTGACGTCATGTTTGACAGGCCTTTAGAAAAAAAATCAGCCTACGAGTTTTAAAAGCCCCTGGAGCCTCTCCCTTTGATTGTTTCTCGATGAAACTCGACATCAACCTAGCCCAAGATCTAGGCTTTCCAACAACACCACAACGGTCAGCCTACGTGGCCCAGGAGTGGAGCTATGGGTGTTTAAGTGACGTCATGTTTAACAGGCCTTTAGAAAAAAATCAGCCTACGAGTTTTCAGAGCCCCTGGAGCCTCTCCCTTTGATTGTTTCTCGATGAAACTTGACACCGACAAAGCCCAAGATCTAGGCTTTCCAACAACACCACAAGGGTCAGCCTACGTGGCCCAGGAGTGGAGCTTTGGGTGTTTAAGTGACGTCATGTTTGACAGGCCTTTAGAAAAAAAATCAGCCTACGAGTTTTAAAAGCCCCTGGAGCCTCTCCCTTTGATTCTTTCTCGATGAAACTTGACACCAACAAAGCCCAAGATCTAGGCTTTCCAACAACGCCGCAACAGTCAGCCTACGTGGCCCAGGAGTGGAGCTATGGGTGTTTAAGTGACGTCATGTTTGACAGGCCTTTAAAAAAAATCAGCCAACGATTTTTAAAAGCTCCTGGAGCCTCTCCCTTTAATTCTTTCTCGATGAAGCTTGACACCAACATAGCCCAAGATCTAGGCTTTCTAACAACACCACAACGGTCAGCCTGCATGGTCCAGGAGTGGAGCTATGGGTGTTTAAGTGACGTCATAATTAACAGGCCTTTTGAAAAAAAATCAGCCTACGATTTTTAAAAGCCCCTGGAGCCTCTCCCTTTGTTTCTTTCTCGATGAAAGTCGACACCAACCAAGCCCAAGATCTAGGCTTTCCAACAGCACCTACGTGGCCCAGGAGTCGAGCTATGGGTGTTTAAGTGACGTCATGTTTGACAAGCCTTTAGAAAAAAATCAGCCTACGATGTTTAAAAGCCCTTGGAGCCTCTCCCTTTGATTGTTTCGCGATGAAACTTTACAGCAACAAAGACCAAGATCTAGGCTTTCCAACAACGCCGCAACAGTCAGCCTACGTGGCCCAGGAGTGGAGCTATTTGTGTTTAAGTGACGTCATGTTTGACAGGCCTTCAGAAAAAAAATCAGCCTACGATGTTTAAAAGCCCTTGGAGCCTCTCGGTTTGATTGTTTCTCAACGAAGCTTGACACCAACATAGCACAAGATCTAGGCTTTCCAACAACGCTGCAACAGTCAGCCTACGTGGCCCAGGAGTGGAGCTATGGGTGTTTAAGTGACGTCATGTTTGACAAGCCTTTAGAAAAAAATCAGCCCACGATGTTTAAAAGCCTCTGGAGCCTCTCCCTTTGATTCTTTCTCGATGAAACTTGATATCAACATAGCCCAAGATCTAGGCTTCCCAACAACACCACAACGCTTCGCCTACGTGGCCCAGGAGTGGAGCTATGGGTGTTTAAGTGACGTCATGTTTGACAGACCTTTAAAAAAAATCAGCCAACGATTTTTAAAAGCTCCTGGAGCCTCTCCCTTTAATTCTTTCCCGATGAAGCTTGACACCAACATAGCCCAAGATCTAGGCTTTCTAACAACACCACAACGGTCAGCCTGCGTGGTCCAGGAGTGGAGCTATGGGTGTTTAAGTGACGTCATGTTTGACAGGCCTTTAGAAAAAATCAGCCTACGATGTTTAAAAGCCCTTGGAGCCTCTCGCTTTGATTGTTTCTCAACGAAGCTTGACACCAACATAGCACAAGATCTAGGCTTTCCAACAACGCTGCAACAGTCAGCCTACGTGGCCCAGGAGTGGAGCTATGGGTGTTTAAGTGACGTCATGTTTGACAAGCCTTTAGAAAAAATCAGCCCACGATGTTTAAAAGCCTCTGGAGCCTCTCCCTTTGATTCTTTCTCGATGAAACTTGATATCAACATAGCCCAAGATCTAGGCTTCCCAACAACACCACAACGCTTAGCCTACGTGGCCCAGGAGTGGAGCTATGGGTGTTTAAGTGACGTCATGTTTGACAGGCCTTTAAAAAAAATCAGCCAACGATTTTTAAAAGCTCCTGGAGCCTCTCCCTTTAATTCTTTCTCGATGAAGCTTGACACCAACATAGCCCAAGATCTAGGCTTTCTAACAACACCACAACGGTCAGCCTGCATGGTCCAGGAGTGGAGCTATGGGTGTTTAAGTGACGTCATAATTAACAGGCCTTTTGAAAAAAAATCAGCCTACGATTTTTAAAAGCCCCTGGAGCCTCTTCCTTTGTTTCTTTCTCGATGAAAGTCGACACCAACCAAGCCCAAGATCTAGGCTTTCCAACAGCACCTACGTGGCCCAGGAGTCGAGCTATGGGTGTTTAAGTGACGTCATGTTTGACAAGCCTTTAGAAAAAAATCAGCCTACGATGTTTAAAAGCCCTTGGAGCCTCTCCCTTTGATTGTTTCGCGATGAAACTTTACAGCAACAAAGACCAAGATCTAGGCTTTCCAACAACGCCGCAACAGTCAGCCTACGTGGCCCAGGAGTGGAGCTATTTGTGTTTAAGTGACGTCATGTTTGACAGGCCTTCAGAAAAAAAATCAGCCTACGATGTTTAAAAGCCCTTGGAGCCTCTCGGTTTGATTGTTTCTCAACGAAGCTTGACACCAACATAGCACAAGACCTAGGCTTTCCAACAACGCTGCAACAGTCAGCCTACGTGGCCCAGGAGTGGAGCTATGGGTGTTTAAGTGACGTCATGTTTGACAAGCCTTTAGAAAAAAATCAGCCCACGATGTTTAAAAGCCTCTGGAGCCTCTCCCTTTGATTCTTTCTCGATGAAACTTGATATCAACATAGCCCAAGATCTAGGCTTCCCAACAACACCACAACCCTTAGCCTACGTGGCCCAGGAGTGGAGCTATGGGTGTTTAAGTGACGTCATGTTTGACAGACCTTTAAAAAAAATCAGCCAACGATTTTTAAAAGCTCCTGGAGCCTCTCCCTTTAATTCTTTCCCGATGAAGCTTGACACCAACATAGCCCAAGATCTAGGCTTTCTAACAACACCACAACGGTCAGCCTACGTGGTCCAGGAGTGGAGCTATGGGTGTTTAAGTGACGTCATGTTTGACAGGCCTTTAGAAAAAAATCAGCCTACGATGTTTAAAAGCCCTTGGAGCCTCTCGCTTTGATTGTTTCTCAACGAAGCTTGACACCAACATAGCACAAGATCTAGGCTTTCCAACAACGCTGCAACAGTCAGCCTACGTGGCCCAGGAGTGGAGCTATGGGTGTTTAAGTGACGTCATGTTTGACAAGCCTTTAGAAAAAAATCAGCCCACGATGTTTAAAAGCCCCTGGAGCCTCTCCCTTTGATTCTTTCTCGATGAAACTTCATACCAACATAGCCCAAGATCTAGGCTTCTTAACAACACCACAACGCTTAGCCTACGTGGCCCAGGAGTGGAGCTATGGGTGTTTAAGTGACGTCATGTTTGACAGGCCTTTAAAAAAAATCAGCCAACGATTTTTAAAAGCTCCTGGAGCCTCTCCCTTTAATTCTTTCTCGATGAAGCTTGACACCAACATAGCCCAAGATCTAGGCTTTCTAACAACACTACAACGGTCAGCCTGCATGGTCCAGGAGTGGAGCTATGGGTGTTTAAGTGACGTCATGTTTGACAAGCCTTTAGAAAAAAATCAGCCCACGATGTTTAAAAGCCCCTGGAGCCTCTCCCTTTGATTCTTTCTCGATGAAACTTGATACCAACATAGCCCAAGATCTAGGCTTCCCAACAACACCACAACGCTTAGCCTACGTTGCCCAGGAGTGGAGCTATGGGTGTTTAAGTGACGTCATGTTTGACAGGCCTTTAGAAAAAAATCAGCCTACGATGTTTAAAAGCCCCTGGAGCCTCTCGCTTTGATTGTTTCTCGATGAAGCTTGACACCAACATAGCCCAAGATCTAGGCTTTCTAAAAACACCACAACGGTCAGCCTGCGTGGTCCAGCAGTGGAGCTATGGGTGTTTAAGTGACGTCATGTTTGACAGGCCTTTAGAAAAAAATCAGCCAACGATTTTTAAAAGCTCCTGGAGCCTCTCCCTTTGATTCTTTCTCAATGAAGCTTGACACCAACAAAGCCCACGATCTGGGCTTTCCAACACCACCACAACGGTCAGCCCACGTGGCCCAGGAGTGGAGCTATGGGTGTTTAAGGGACGTCATGTTTGACAGGCCTTTAGAAAAAAATCAGCCAACGATTTTTAAAAGCTCCTGGAGCCTCTCCCTTTGATTCTTTCTCAATGAAGCTTGACACCAACAAAGCCCACGATCTGGGCTTTCCAACACCACCACAACGGTCAGCCCACGTGGCCCAGGAGTGGAGCTATGGGTGTTTAAGGGACGTCATGTTTGACAGGACTTTAGAAAAAAATCAGCCTGCGATTTTTAAAAGCCCCTGGAGCATCTACCTTTGATTCTTTCTCGATGAAACTTGACACCAACCAAGCCCAAGATCTAGGCTTTCCAACAACACTACAACGGTCAGCCTACGTGGCCTAGGAGTGGAGCTATGGGTGTTTAAGTGACGTCATGTTTGACAGGCCTTCAGAAAAAAAATCAGCCTACGATTTTTAAAAGCCCCTGGAGCCTCTCCCTTTGATTCTTTGTCAATGAAACTTAACACCAACAAAGCCCAAGGTCTAGGCTTTCCAACAACACCACAACCGTCAGCCTACGTGGCCCAGGAGGGGAGCTATGGGTGTCTAAGTGACGTCATGGTTGCCAGGAATTTAGAAAAAAAATCAGCCTACGATATTTAAAAGCCCCTGGAGCCTCTCCCTTTCATTCTTTCTCGATGAAGCTTGGCACCGACAAAGCCCAAGGTCTAGGCTTTCCAACAACACCACAACGGTCGGCCTACGTGGCCCAGGAGGGGAGCTATGGGTGTTTAAGTGACGTCATGGTTGACAGGCATTTAGAAAAAAAAATCAGCCTACGATGTTTAAAAGCCCCTGGAGCCTCTCCCTTTCATTCTTTCTCGATGAAGCTTGACACCAACATAGCCCAAGATCTAGGCTTTCCAACAACAATACAACGGTCAGCCTGCGTGGCCTAGAAGTGGAGCTATGGGTGTTTAAGTGACGTCATGCTTAACAGGCCTTTAGAAAAAAAATCAGTTTACGATTTTTAAAAGCCCCTGGAGCCTCCTTCTTTGATTCTTTCTCGATGAAACTTGACACCAACCAAGCCCAAGATCTAGGCTTTCGAACAACACTACAACGGTCAGCCTACGTGGCCCAGGAGTGGAGCTATGGGTGTTTAAGTGACGTCATGTTTGACAGGCCTTCAGAAAAAAAATCAGCCTACGATTTTTAAAAGCCCCTGGAGCCTCTCCCTTTGATTCTTTGTCAATGAAACTTAACACCAACAAAGCCCAAGGTCTAGGCTTTCCAACAACACCACAACGGTCAGCCTACGTGGCCCAGGAGGGGAGCTATGGGTGTCTAAGTGACGTCATGGTTGACAGGAATTTAGAAAAAAAATCAGCCTACGATGTTTAAAAGCCCCTGGAGCCTCTCCCTTTCATTCTTTCTCGATGAAGCTTGGCACCGACAAAGCCCAAGGTCTAGGCTTTCCAACAACACCACAACGGTTAGCCTGCGTGGTCCAGCAGTGGAGCTATGGGTGTTTAAGTGACGTCATGTTTAACAGGCCTTTAGAAAAAAATCAGCCTACGTTGTTTAAAAGCCCCTGGAGCCTCTCGCTTTCATTGTTTCTCGATGAAGCTTGACACCAACATAGCCCAAGATCTAGGCTTTCCAACAACAATACAACGGTCAGCCTGCGTGGCCTAGAAGTGGAGCTATGGGTGTTTAAGTGACGTCATGCTTAACAGGCCTTTAGAAAAAAAATCAGTTTACGATTTTTAAAAGCCCCTGGAGCCTCCTTCTTTGATTCTTTCTCGATGAAACTTGACACCAACCAAGCCCAAGATCTAGGCTTTCCAACAACACCACAACGGTCGGCCTACGTGGCCCAGGAGGGGAGCTATGGGTGTTTAAGTGACGTCATGGTTGACAGGCATTTAGAAAAAAAAATCAGCCTACGATATTTAAAAGCCCCTGGTGCCTCTCCCTTTCATTCCTTCTCGATGAAGCTTGGCACCAACAAAGCCCAAGGTCTAGGCTTTCCAACAACACCACAACGGTTGGCCTACGTGGCCCAGGAAGGGAGCTATGGGGGTTTATGTGACGTCATGGTTGACAGGCATTTAGAAAAAAAAATCAGCCTACGATATTTAAAAGCCCCTGGAGCCTCTCTCTTTCATTCTTTCTCGATGAAACTTGGCACCAACAAAGCCCCAAGATCTAGGCTTTCCAACAACAATACAACGGTTAGCCTACGTGGCCCAGGAGTGGAGCTATGGGTATTTAAGTGACGTCATGCTTGACAGGTCTTTAGAACAAAAATCAGCCAACGATTTTTAAAAGCCCCTGGAGTCTCTCCCTTTGATTCTTTCTCGATGAAACTTGACAACAACATATTCCAAGATCTAGGCTTCCCAACAACATCACAACGCTCAGCCTACGTTGCCCAGGAGTGGAGCTATGGGTGTTTAAGTGACGTCATGTTTGACAGGCCTTTAGAAAAAAAATCAGCCTACGAGTTTTAAAAGCCCCTGGAGCCTCTCCCTTTGATTCTTTCTCGATGAAACTTGACGTCAACAAAGCCCAAGATCTAGGCTTTCCAACAACGCTGCAACAGTCAGCCTACGTGGCCCAGGAGTGGAGCTATGGGTGTTTAAGTGACGTCATGTTTAACAGGCCTTTAGAAAAAAATCAGCCTACGAGTTTTAAGAGCCCCTGGAGCCTCTCCCTTTGATTGTTTCTCGATGAAACTTGACACCGCCAAAGCCCAAGATCTAGGCTTTCCAACAACACCACAAGGGTCAGCCTACGTGGCCCAGGAGTGGAGCTTTGGGTGTTTAAGTGACGTCATGTTTGACAGGCCTTTAGAAAAAAAATCAGCCTACGAGTTTTAAAAGCCCCTGGAGCCTCTCCCTTTGATTCTTTCTCGATGAAACTTGACACCAACAAAGCCCAAGATCTAGGCTTTCCAACAACAATACAACGGTCAGCCTACGTGGCCCAGGAGTGGAGCTATGGGTATTTAAGTGACGTCATGTTTGACAGGCCTTTAGAAAAAAAATCAGCCAACGATTTTTAAAAGCCCCTGGAGCCTCTCCCTTTGATTTTTTCTCGATGAAACTTGACAACAACATATTCCAAGATCTAGGCTTCCCAACAACACCACAACGCTCAGCCTACGTTGCCCAGGAGTGGAGCTATGGGTGTTTAAGTGACGTCATGTTTGACAGGCCTTTAGAAAAAAAATCAGCCTACGAGTTTTAAAAGCCCCTGGAGCCTCTCGCTTTGATTCTTTCTCGATGAAACTTGACATCAACAAAGCCCAAGATCTAGGCTTTGCAACAACGCCGCAACAGTCAGCCTACGTGGCCCAGGAGTGGAGCTATGGGTGTTTAAGTGACGTCATGTTTGACAGGCCTTCAGAAAAAAAATCAGCCTACGACTTTGACTGTTTCTCGATGAAACTTTTCACCAACAAAGCGCAAGATCTAGGCTTTCTAACAACAATACAACGGTTAGCCTACGTGGCCCAGGAGTGGAGCTACGGGTGTTTAAGTGACGTCATGTTTGACAGGCCTTTAGAAAAAAAATCAGCCTACGAGTTTTAAAAGCCCCTGGAGCCTCTCCCTTTGATTGTTTCTCGATGAAACTCGACATCAACCTAGCCCAAGATCTAGGCTTTCCAACAACACCACAACGGTCAGCCTACGTGGCCCAGGAGTGGAGCTATGGGTGTTTAAGTGACGTCATGTTTAACAGGCCTTTAGAAAAAAATCAGCCTACGAGTTTTCAGAGCCCCTGGAGCCTCTCCCTTTGATTGTTTCTCGATGAAACTTGACACCGACAAAGCCCAAGATCTAGGCTTTCCAACAACACCACAAGGGTCAGCCTACGTGGCCCAGGAGTGGAGCTTTGGGTGTTTAAGTGACGTCATGTTTGACAGGCCTTTAGAAAAAAAATCAGCCTACGAGTTTTAAAAGCCCCTGGAGCCTCTCCCTTTGATTCTTTCTCGATGAAACTTGACACCAACAAAGCCCAAGATCTAGGCTTTCCAACAACGCCGCAACAGTCAGCCTACGTGGCCCAGGAGTGGAGCTATGGGTGTTTAAGTGACGTCATGTTTGACAGGCCTTTAAAAAAAATCAGCCAACGATTTTTAAAAGCTCCTGGAGCCTCTCCCTTTAATTCTTTCTCGATGAAGCTTGACACCAACATAGCCCAAGATCTAGGCTTTCTAACAACACCACAACGGTCAGCCTGCATGGTCCAGGAGTGGAGCTATGGGTGTTTAAGTGACGTCATAATTAACAGGCCTTTTGAAAAAAAATCAGCCTACGATTTTTAAAAGCCCCTGGAGCCTCTCCCTTTGTTTCTTTCTCGATGAAAGTCGACACCAACCAAGCCCAAGATCTAGGCTTTCCAACAGCACCTACGTGGCCCAGGAGTCGAGCTATGGGTGTTTAAGTGACGTCATGTTTGACAAGCCTTTAGAAAAAAATCAGCCTACGATGTTTAAAAGCCCTTGGAGCCTCTCCCTTTGATTGTTTCGCGATGAAACTTTACAGCAACAAAGACCAAGATCTAGGCTTTCCAACAACGCCGCAACAGTCAGCCTACGTGGCCCAGGAGTGGAGCTATTTGTGTTTAAGTGACGTCATGTTTGACAGGCCTTCAGAAAAAAAATCAGCCTACGATGTTTAAAAGCCCTTGGAGCCTCTCGGTTTGATTGTTTCTCAACGAAGCTTGACACCAACATAGCACAAGATCTAGGCTTTCCAACAACGCTGCAACAGTCAGCCTACGTGGCCCAGGAGTGGAGCTATGGGTGTTTAAGTGACGTCATGTTTGACAAGCCTTTAGAAAAAAATCAGCCCACGATGTTTAAAAGCCTCTGGAGCCTCTCCCTTTGATTCTTTCTCGATGAAACTTGATATCAACATAGCCCAAGATCTAGGCTTCCCAACAACACCACAACGCTTCGCCTACGTGGCCCAGGAGTGGAGCTATGGGTGTTTAAGTGACGTCATGTTTGACAGACCTTTAAAAAAAATCAGCCAACGATTTTTAAAAGCTCCTGGAGCCTCTCCCTTTAATTCTTTCCCGATGAAGCTTGACACCAACATAGCCCAAGATCTAGGCTTTCTAACAACACCACAACGGTCAGCCTGCGTGGTCCAGGAGTGGAGCTATGGGTGTTTAAGTGACGTCATGTTTGACAGGCCTTTAGAAAAAATCAGCCTACGATGTTTAAAAGCCCTTGGAGCCTCTCGCTTTGATTGTTTCTCAACGAAGCTTGACACCAACATAGCACAAGATCTAGGCTTTCCAACAACGCTGCAACAGTCAGCCTACGTGGCCCAGGAGTGGAGCTATGGGTGTTTAAGTGACGTCATGTTTGACAAGCCTTTAGAAAAAAATCAGCCCACGATGTTTAAAAGCCTCTGGAGCCTCTCCCTTTGATTCTTTCTCGATGAAACTTGATATCAACATAGCCCAAGATCTAGGCTTCCCAACAACACCACAACGCTTAGCCTACGTGGCCCAGGAGTGGAGCTATGGGTGTTTAAGTGACGTCATGTTTGACAGGCCTTTAAAAAAAATCAGCCAACGATTTTTAAAAGCTCCTGGAGCCTCTCCCTTTAATTCTTTCTCGATGAAGCTTGACACCAACATAGCCCAAGATCTAGGCTTTCTAACAACACCACAACGGTCAGCCTGCATGGTCCAGGAGTGGAGCTATGGGTGTTTAAGTGACGTCATAATTAACAGGCCTTTTGAAAAAAAATCAGCCTACGATTTTTAAAAGCCCCTGGAGCCTCTTCCTTTGTTTCTTTCTCGATGAAAGTCGACACCAACCAAGCCCAAGATCTAGGCTTTCCAACAGCACCTACGTGGCCCAGGAGTCGAGCTATGGGTGTTTAAGTGACGTCATGTTTGACAAGCCTTTAGAAAAAAATCAGCCTACGATGTTTAAAAGCCCTTGGAGCCTCTCCCTTTGATTGTTTCGCGATGAAACTTTACAGCAACAAAGACCAAGATCTAGGCTTTCCAACAACGCCGCAACAGTCAGCCTACGTGGCCCAGGAGTGGAGCTATTTGTGTTTAAGTGACGTCATGTTTGACAGGCCTTCAGAAAAAAAATCAGCCTACGATGTTTAAAAGCCCTTGGAGCCTCTCGGTTTGATTGTTTCTCAACGAAGCTTGACACCAACATAGCACAAGATCTAGGCTTTCCAACAACGCTGCAACAGTCAGCCTACGTGGCCCAGGAGTGGAGCTATGGGTGTTTAAGTGACGTCATGTTTGACAAGCCTTTAGAAAAAAATCAGCCCACGATGTTTAAAAGCCTCTGGAGCCTCTCCCTTTGATTCTTTCTCGATGAAACTTGATATCAACATAGCCCAAGATCTAGGCTTCCCAACAACACCACAACGCTTAGCCTACGTGGCCCAGGAGTGGAGCTATGGGTGTTTAAGTGACGTCATGTTTGACAGACCTTTAAAAAAAATCAGCCAACGATTTTTAAAAGCTCCTGGAGCCTCTCCCTTTAATTCTTTCCCGATGAAGCTTGACACCAACATAGCCCAAGATCTAGGCTTTCTAACAACACCACAACGGTCAGCCTGCGTGGTCCAGGAGTGGAGCTATGGGTGTTTAAGTGACGTCATGTTTGACAGGCCTTTAGAAAAAAATCAGCCTACGATGTTTAAAAGCCCTTGGAGCCTCTCGCTTTGATTGTTTCTCAACGAAGCTTGACACCAACATAGCACAAGATCTAGGCTTTCCAACAACGCTGCAACAGTCAGCCTACGTGGCCCAGGAGTGGAGCTATGGGTGTTTAAGTGACGTCATGTTTGACAAGCCTTTAGAAAAAAATCAGCCCACGATGTTTAAAAGCCCCTGGAGCCTCTCCCTTTGATTCTTTCTCGATGAAACTTCATACCAACATAGCCCAAGATCTAGGCTTCTTAACAACACCACAACGCTTAGCCTACGTGGCCCAGGAGTGGAGCTATGGGTGTTTAAGTGACGTCATGTTTGACAGGCCTTTAAAAAAAATCAGCCAACGATTTTTAAAAGCTCCTGGAGCCTCTCCCTTTAATTCTTTCTCGATGAAGCTTGACACCAACATAGCCCAAGATCTAGGCTTTCTAACAACACTACAACGGTCAGCCTGCATGGTCCAGGAGTGGAGCTATGGGTGTTTAAGTGACGTCATGTTTGACAAGCCTTTAGAAAAAAATCAGCCCACGATGTTTAAAAGCCCCTGGAGCCTCTCCCTTTGATTCTTTCTCGATGAAACTTGATACCAACATAGCCCAAGATCTAGGCTTCCCAACAACACCACAACGCTTAGCCTACGTTGCCCAGGAGTGGAGCTATGGGTGTTTAAGTGACGTCATGTTTGACAGGCCTTTAGAAAAAAATCAGCCTACGATGTTTAAAAGCCCCTGGAGCCTCTCGCTTTGATTGTTTCTCGATGAAGCTTGACACCAACATAGCCCAAGATCTAGGCTTTCTAAAAACACCACAACGGTCAGCCTGCGTGGTCCAGCAGTGGAGCTATGGGTGTTTAAGTGACGTCATGTTTGACAGGACTTTAGAAAAAAATCAGCCTGCGATTTTTAAAAGCCCCTGGAGCCTCTACCTTTAATTCTTTCTCGATGAAGCTTGACACTAACAAAGCCCAAGATCTAGGCTTTCGAACAACACCACAACGGTCAGCCTACGTGGCCCAGGAGTGGAGCTATGGGTGTTTAAGTGACGTCATGTTTGACAGGACTTTAGAAAAAAATCAGCCTGCGATTTTTAAAAGCCCCTGGAGCCTCTACCTTTGATTCGTTCTCAATGACAGTTGACACCAATAAAGCCCAAGATCTAGGCTTTCCAACAACAATACAACGCTCAGCCTGCGTGGCCCAGGAGTGGAGCTATGGGTGTTTAAGTGACGTCATGTTTGACAGGCCTTTAGAAAAAAATCAGCCAACGATTTTTAAAAGCTCCTGGAGCCTCTCCCTTTGATTCTTTCTCAATGAAGCTTGACACCAACAAAGCCCACGATCTGGGCTTTCCAACAACACCACAACGGTCAGCCCACGTGGCCCAGGAGTGGAGCTATGGGTGTTTAAGGGACGTCATGTTTGACAGGACTTTAGAAAAAAATCAGCCTGCGATTTTTAAAAGCCCCTGGAGCATCTACCTTTGATTCTTTCTCGATGAAACTTGACACCAACCAAGCCCAAGATCTAGGCTTTCCAACAACAATACAACGGTCAGCCTGCGTGGCCTAGAAGTGGAGCTATGGGTGTTTAAGTGACGTCATGTTTGACAGGCCTTTAGAAAAAAATCAGCCTACGATGTTTAAAAGCCCCTGGAGCCTCTCGCTTTCATTGTTTCTCGATGAAGCTTGACACCAACATAGGCCAAGATCTAGGCCTTCTCACAACACCACAACGGTTAGCCTGCGTGGTCCAGCAGTGGAGCTATGGGTGTTTAAGTGACGTCATGTTTAACAGGCCTTTAGAAAAAAATCAGCCTACGTTGTTTAAGCGCCCCTGGAGCCTCTCGCTTTCATTGTTTCTCGATGAAGCTTGACACCAACATAGCCCAAGATCTAGGCTTTCCAACAACAATACAACGGTCAGCCTGCGTGGCCTAGAAGTGGAGCTATGGGTGTTTAAGTGACGTCATGCTTAACAGGCCTTTAGAAAAAAAATCAGTTTACGATTTTTAAAAGCCCCTGGAGCCTCGTTCTTTGATTCTTTCTCGATGAAACTTGACACCAACCAAGCCCAAGATCTAGGCTTTCCAACAACACTACAACGGTCAGCCTACGTGGCCCAGGAGTGGAGCTATGGGTGTTTAAGTGACGTCATGTTTGACAGGCCTTCAGAAAAAAAATCAGCCTACGATTTTTAAAAGCCCCTGGAGCCTCTCCCTTTGATTCTTTGTCAATGAAACTTAACACCAACAAAGCCCAAGGTCTAGGCTTTCCAACAACACCACAACGGTCAGCCTACGTGGCCCAGGAGGGGAGCTATGGGTGTCTAAGTGACGTCATGGTTGACAGGAATTTAGAAAAAAAATCAGCCTACGATATTTAAAAGCCCCTGGAGCCTCTCCCTTTCATTCTTTCTCGATGAAGCTTGGCACCGACAAAGCCCAAGGTCTAGGCTTTCCAACAACACCACAACGGTCGGCCTACGTGGCCCAGGAGGGGAGCTATGGGTGTTTAAGTGACGTCATGGTTGACAGGCATTTAGAAAAAAAAATCAGCCTACGATGTTTAAAAGCCCCTGGAGCCTCTCCCTTTCATTCTTTCTCGATGAAACTCGGCACCAACAAAGCCCAAGGTCTAGGCTTTCCAACAACCCCTAAACGGTTGGCCTACGTGGCCCAGGAGGGGAGCTATGGGTGTTTAAGTGACGTCATGGTTGACAGGCATTTAGAAAAAAAATCAGCCTACGATATTTAAAAGCCCCTGGAGCCTCTCCCTTTCATTATTTCTCGATAAAACTTGGCACCAACAAAGCCCAAGGTCTAGGCTTTCCAACAACACCACAGCGGTCAACCTACGTGGCCCAGGAGGGGAGCTACGGGTGTTTAAGTGACGTCATGGTTGACAGGCATGTAGAAAAAAAAATCAGCCTACGATATTTAAAAGCCCCTGGAGCCTCTCCCTTTCATTCTTTCTCGATGAAACTTGGCACCAACAAAGCCCAAGGTCTAGGCTTTCCAGCCACGCCACAACGTTCGGCCTACGTGGCCCAGGAGGGGAGCTATGGGTGTTTAAGTGACGTCATGGTTGACAGGCATTTAGAAAAAAAATCAGCCTACGATATTTAAAAGCCCCTGGAGCCTCTCCCTTTCATTATTTCTCGATAAAACTTGGCACCAACAAAGCCCAAGGTCTAGGCTTTCCAACAAAACCACAACGGTCGGCCTACGTGGCCCAGGAGGGGAGCTATGGGTGTTTAAGTGACGTCATGGTTGACAGGCATTTAGAAAAAAAAATCAGCCTACGATGTTTAAAAGCCCCTGGAGCCTCTCTCTTTCATTCTTTCTCGATGAAACTCGGCACCAACAAAGCCCAAGGTCTAGGCTTTCCAACAACACCACAACGGTTGGCCTACGTGGCCCAGGAGGGGAGCTATGGGTGTTTAAGTGACGTCATGGTTGACAGGCATTTAGAAAAAAAATCAGCCTACGATATTTAAAAGCCCCTGGAGCCTCTCCCTTTCATTATTTCTCGATAAAACTTGGCACCAACAAAGCCCAAGGTCTAGGCTTTCCAACAACACCACAGCGGTCAACCTACGTGGCCCAGGAGGGGAGCTACGGGTGTTTAAGTGACGTCATGGTTGACAGGCATGTAGAAAAAAAAATCAGCCTACGATATTTAAAAGCCCCTGGAGCCTCTCCCTTTCATTCTTTCTCGATGAAACTTGGCACCAACAAAGCCCAAGGTCTAGGCTTTCCAGCCACACCACAACGTTCGGCCTACGTGGCCCAGGAGGGGAGCTATGGGTGTTTAAGTGACGTCATGGTTGACAGGCATTTAGAAAAAAAATCAGCCTACGATATTTAAAAGCCCCTGGAGCCTCTCCCTTTCATTATTTCTTGATAAAACATGGCACCAACAAAGCCCAAGGTCTAGGCTTTCCAACAACACCACAACGGTCGGCCTACGTTGCCCAGGAGGGGAGCTATGGGTGTTTAAGTGACGTCATGGTTGACAGGCATTTAGAAAAAAAAATCAGCCTACGATGTTTAAAAGCCCCTGGTGCCTCTCCCTTTCATTCTTTCTCGATGAAACTCGGCACCAACAAAGCCCAAGGTCTAGGCTTTCCGACAACACCACAGCGGTCAACCTACGTGGCCCAGGAGGGGAGCTACGGGTGTTTAAGTGACGTCATGGTTGACAGGCATGTAGAAAAAAAAATCAGCCTACGATATTTAAAAGCCCCTGGAGCCTCTCTCTTTCATTATTTCTCGATAAAACTTGGCACCAACAAAGCCCAAGGTCTAGGCTTTCCAACAACACCACAGCGGTCAACCTACGTGGCCCAGGAGGGGAGCTATGGGTGTTTAAGTGACGTCATGGTTGACAGGCATTTAGAAAAAAATATCAGCCTACGATATTTAAAAGCCCCTGGAGCCTCTCCCTTTCATTCTTTCTCGATGAAACTTGGCACCAACAAAGCCCAAGGTCAAGGCTTTCCAACAAACCACAACGGTCAGCCTACGTGGCCCAGGAGTGGAGCTATGGGTGTTTAAGTGACGTCATGTTTAACAGGCCTTTAGAAAAAAAATCAGCCTACGAGTTTTAAGAGCCCCTGGAGCCTCTCCCTTTGATTGTTTCTCGATGAAACTTGACACCGACAAAGCCCAAGATCTAGGCTTTCCAACAACACCACAAGGGTCAGCCTACGTGGCCCAGGAGTGGAGCTATGGGTGTTTAAGTGACGTCATGGTTGACAGGAATTTAGAAAAAAAAATCAGCCTACGATATTTAAAAGCCCCTGGAGCCTCTCCCTTTCATTCTTTCTCGATGAAACTTGGCACCAACAAAGCCCAAGGTCTAGGCTTTCCAACAACACTACAACGGTCAGCCTACGTGGCCCAGGAGGGGAGCTATGGGTGTCTAAGTGACGTCATGGTTGACAGGAATTTAGAAAAAAAATCAGCCTACGATATTTAAAAGCCCCTGGAGCCTCTCCCTTTCATTCTTTCTCGATGAAGCTTGGCACCGACAAAGCCCAAGGTCTAGGCTTTCCAACAACACCACAACGGTCGGCCTACGTGGCCCAGGAGGGGAGCTATGGGTGTTTAAGTGACGTCATGGTTGACAGGCATTTAGAAAAAAAAATCAGCCTACGATGTTTAAAAGCCCCTGGAGCCTCTCCCTTTCATTCTTTCTCGATGAAACTCGGCGCCAACAAAGCCCAAGGTCTAGGCTTTCGAACAACACCACAACGGTTGGCCTACGTGGCCCAGGAGGGGAGCTATGGGTGTTTAAGTGACGTCATGGTTGACAGGCATTTAGAAAAAAAAATCAGCCTACGATATTTAAAAGCCCCTGGAGCCTCTTCCTTTCATTCCTTCTCGATGAAACTTGGCACCAACAAAGCCCAAGGTCTAGGCTTTCCAACAACACCACAACGGTTGGCCTACGTGGCCTAGGTAGGGAGCTATGGGGGTTTATGTGACGTCATGGTTGACAGGCATTTAGAAAAAAAAAATCAGCCTACGATATTTAAAAGCCCCTGGAGCCTCTCTCTTTCATTCTTTCTCGATGAAACTTGGCACCAACAAAGCCCAAGGTCTAGGCTTTCCAACAACACCACAACGGTCAGCCTACGTGGCCCAGGAGGGGAGCTATGGGTGTCTAAGTGACGTCATGGTTGACAGGAATTTAGAAAAAAAATCAGCCTACGATATTTAAAAGCCCCTGGAGCCTCTCCCTTTCATTCTTTCTCGATGAAGCTTGGCACCGACAAAGCCCAAGGTCTAGGCTTTCCAACAACACCACAACGGTCGGCCTACGTGGCCCAGGAGGGGAGCTATGGGTGTTTAAGTGACGTCATGGTTGACAGGCATTTAGAAAAAAAAATCAGCCTACGATGTTTAAAAGCCCCTGGAGCCTCTCCCTTTCATTCTTTCTCGATGAAACTCGGCACCAACAAAGCCCAAGGTCTAGGCTTTCCAACAACACCAAAACGGTTGGCCTACGTGGCCCAGGAGGGGAGCTATGGGTGTTTAAGTGACGTCATGGTTGACAGGCATTTAGAAAAAAAATCAGCCTACGATATTTAAAAGCCCCTGGAGCCTCTCCGTTTCATTATTTCTCGATAAAACTTGGCACCAACAAAGCCCAAGGTCTAGGCTTTCCAACAACACCACAGTGGTCAACCTACGTGGCCCAGGAGGGGAGCTACGGGTGTTTAAGTGACGTCATGGTTGACAGGCATGTAGAAAAAACAATCAGCCTACGATATTTAAAAGCCCCTAGAGCCTCTCCCTTTCATTCTTTCTCGATGAAACTTGGCACCAACAAAGCCCAAGGTCTAGGCTTTCCAGCCACACCACAACGTTCGGCCTACGTGGCCCAGGAGGGGAGCTATGGGTGTTTAAGTGACGTCACGTTTGACAGGCCTTTAGAAAAAAATCAGCCTACGAGTTAAAGGCCCTGGAGCCTCTCCTTTTGATTGTTTCTCGATGAAACTCGACACCAACATAGCCCAAGATCTAGGCTTTCCAACAAACCACAACGGTCAGCCTACGTGGCCCAGGAGTGGAGCTATGGGTGTTTAAGTGACGTCATGTTTAACAGGCCTTTAGAAAAAAAATCAGCCTACGAGTTTTAAGAGCCCCTGGAGCCTCTCCCTTTGATTGTTTCTCGATGAAACTTGACACCGACAAAGCCCAAGATCTAGGCTTTCCAACAACACCACAAGGGTCAGCCTACGTGGCCCAGGAGTGGAGCTATGGGTGTTTAAGTGACGTCATGTTTAACAGGCCTTTAGAAAAAAAATCAGCCTACGAGTTTTAAGAGCCCCTGGAGCCTCTCCCTTTGATTGTTTCTCGATGAAACTTCACACGGACAAAGCCCAAGATCTAGGCTTTCCAACAACACCACAAGGGTCAGCCTACGTGGCCCAGGAGTGGAGCTATGGGTGTTTAAGTGACGTCATGTTTGACAGGCCTTTAGAAAAAAATCAGCCTACGAGTTTTAAAAGCCCCTGGAGCCTCTCCCTTTGATTCTTTCTCGATGAAACTTGACACCAACAAAGCCCAAGATCTAGGCTTTCCAACAACGCCGCAACAGTCAGCCTACGTGGCCCAGGAGTGGAGCTATGGGTGTTTAAGTGACGTCATGTTTGACAGGCCTTTAGAAAAAAAATCAGCCTACGAGTTTTAAAAGCCCCTGGAGCCTCTTCCTTTAATTCTTTCTCAATGAATCTTGCCACCAACAAAGCCCAAGGTCTGAGCTTTCCAACAACAATACAACCGTTAGCGTACGTGGCCCAGGAGTGGAGCTATGGGTGTTTAAGTGACGTCATGTTTGACAGGCCTTTAGAAAAAAAATCAGCCTACGAGTTTTAAAAGCCCCTGGAGCCTCTCCCTTTAATTCTTTCTCGATGAATCTTGCCACCAACAAAGCCCAAGATCTAGGCTTTCCAACAACAATACAACGGTCAGCCTTCGTGGCCCAGGAGTGGAGCTATGGGTGTTTAAATGACGTCATGTTTACAGGCCTTCAGAAAAAAAATCAGCCTACGATGTTTAAAAACCCTTGGAGCCTCTCGCTTTGATTCTTTCTCGATGAAACTTGACACCAATAAAGCCCAAGGTCTAGGCTTTCCAACAACGCCACAACAGTCAGCCTACGTGGCCCAGGAGTGGAGCTATGGGTGTTTAAGTGACGTCATGTTTGACAGGCCTTCAGAAAAAAAAATCAGCCTACGATATTTAAAAGCCCCTGGAGCCTCTCCCTGTGATTCTTTCTCGATGAAACTTGACACCAACAAAGCCCAAGATCTAGGCTTTCCAACAACAATACAACGGTCAGCCTACGTGGCCCAGGAGTGGAGCTATGGGTATTTAAGTGACGTCATGTTTGACAGGCCTTTAGAAAAAAAATCAGCCAACGATTTTTAAAAGCCCCTGGAGTCTCTCCCTTTGATTCTTTCTCGATGAAACTTGACAACAACATATTCCAAGATCTAGGCTTCCCAACAACATCACAACGCTCAGCCTACGTTGCCCAGGAGTGGAGCTATGGGTGTTTAAGTGACGTCATGTTTGACAGGCCTTTAGAAAAAAAATCAGCCTACGAGTTTTAAAAGCCCCTGGAGCCTCTCCCTTTGATTCTTTCTCGATGAAACTTGACATCAACAAAGCCCAAGATCTAGGCTTTCCAACAACGCTGCAACAGTCAGCCTACGTGGCCCAGGAGTGGAGCTATGGGTGTTTAAGTGACGTCATGTTTAACAGGCCTTTAGAAAAAAATCAGCCTACGAGTTTTAAGAGCCCCTGGAGCCTCTCCCTTTGATTGTTTCTCGATGAAACTTGACACCGCCAAAGCCCAAGATCTAGGCTTTCCAACAACACCACAAGGGTCAGCCTACGTGGCCCAGGAGTGGAGCTTTGGGTGTTTAAGTGACGTCATGTTTGACAGGCCTTTAGAAAAAAAATCAGCCTACGAGTTTTAAAAGCCCCTGGAGCCTCTCCCTTTGATTCTTTCTCGATGAAACTTGACACCAACAAAGCCCAAGATCTAGGCTTTCCAACAACAATACAACGGTCAGCCTACGTGGCCCAGGAGTGGAGCTATGGGTATTTAAGTGACGTCATGTTTGACAGGCCTTTAGAAAAAAAATCAGCCAACGATTTTTAAAAGCCCCTGGAGCCTCTCCCTTTGATTCTTTCTCGATGAAACTTGGCACCAACAAAGCCCAAGGTCTAGGCTTTCCAGCCACACCACAACGTTCGGCCTACGTGGCCCAGGAGGGGAGCTATGGGTGTTTAAGTGACGTCACGTTTGACAGGCCTTTAGAAAAAAATCAGCCTACGAGTTAAAGGCCCTGGAGCCTCTCCTTTTGATTGTTTCTCGATGAAACTCGACACCAACATAGCCCAAGATCTAGGCTTTCCAACAAACCACAACGGTCAGCCTACGTGGCCCAGGAGTGGAGCTATGGGTGTTTAAGTGACGTCATGTTTAACAGGCCTTTAGAAAAAAAATCAGCCTACGAGTTTTAAGAGCCCCTGGAGCCTCTCCCTTTGATTGTTTCTCGATGAAACTTGACACCGACAAAGCCCAAGATCTAGGCTTTCCAACAACACCACAAGGGTCAGCCTACGTGGCCCAGGAGTGGAGCTATGGGTGTTTAAGTGACGTCATGTTTAACAGGCCTTTAGAAAAAAAATCAGCCTACGAGTTTTAAGAGCCCCTGGAGCCTCTCCCTTTGATTGTTTCTCGATGAAACTTCACACGGACAAAGCCCAAGATCTAGGCTTTCCAACAACACCACAAGGGTCAGCCTACGTGGCCCAGGAGTGGAGCTATGGGTGTTTAAGTGACGTCATGTTTGACAGGCCTTTAGAAAAAAATCAGCCTACGAGTTTTAAAAGCCCCTGGAGCCTCTCCCTTTGATTCTTTCTCGATGAAACTTGACACCAACAAAGCCCAAGATCTAGGCTTTCCAACAACGCCGCAACAGTCAGCCTACGTGGCCCAGGAGTGGAGCTATGGGTGTTTAAGTGACGTCATGTTTGACAGGCCTTTAGAAAAAAAATCAGCCTACGAGTTTTAAAAGCCCCTGGAGCCTCTTCCTTTAATTCTTTCTCAATGAATCTTGCCACCAACAAAGCCCAAGGTCTGAGCTTTCCAACAACAATACAACCGTTAGCGTACGTGGCCCAGGAGTGGAGCTATGGGTGTTTAAGTGACGTCATGTTTGACAGGCCTTTAGAAAAAAAATCAGCCTACGAGTTTTAAAAGCCCCTGGAGCCTCTCCCTTTAATTCTTTCTCGATGAATCTTGCCACCAACAAAGCCCAAGATCTAGGCTTTCCAACAACAATACAACGGTCAGCCTTCGTGGCCCAGGAGTGGAGCTATGGGTGTTTAAATGACGTCATGTTTACAGGCCTTCAGAAAAAAAATCAGCCTACGATGTTTAAAAACCCTTGGAGCCTCTCGCTTTGATTCTTTCTCGATGAAACTTGACACCAATAAAGCCCAAGGTCTAGGCTTTCCAACAACGCCACAACAGTCAGCCTACGTGGCCCAGGAGTGGAGCTATGGGTGTTTAAGTGACGTCATGTTTGACAGGCCTTCAGAAAAAAAAATCAGCCTACGATTTTTAAAAGCCCCTGGAGCCTCTCCCTTTAATTCTTTCTCGATGAAACTTTTCACCAACAAAGCGCAAGATCTAGGCTTTCTGACAACAATACAACGGTTAGCCTACGTGGTCCAGGAGTGGAGCTATGGGTGTTTAAGTGACGTCATGTTTGACAGGCCTTTAGAAAAAAAATCAGCCTACGAGTTTTAAAAGCCCCTGGAGCCTCTCCCTGTGATTCTTTCTCGATGAAACTTGACACCAACAAAGCCCAAGATCTAGGCTTTCCAACAACAATACAACGGTCAGCCTACGTGGCCCAGGAGTGGAGCTATGGGTATTTAAGTGACGTCATGTTTGACAGGTCTTTAGAAAAAAAATCAGCCAACGATTTTTAAAAGCCCCTGGAGTCTCTCCCTTTGATTCTTTCTCGATGAAACTTGACAACAACATATTCCAAGATCTAGGCTTCCCAACAACATCACAACGCTCAGCCTACGTTGCCCAGGAGTGGAGCTATGGGTGTTTAAGTGACGTCATGTTTGACAGGCCTTTAGAAAAAAAATCAGCCTACGAGTTTTAAAAGCCCCTGGAGCCTCTCCCTTTGATTCTTTCTCGATGAAACTTGACATCAACAAAGCCCAAGATCTAGGCTTTCCAACAACGCTGCAACAGTCAGCCTACGTGGCCCAGGAGTGGAGCTATGGGTGTTTAAGTGACGTCATGTTTAACAGGCCTTTAGAAAAAAATCAGCCTACGAGTTTTAAGAGCCCCTGGAGCCTCTCCCTTTGATTGTTTCTCGATGAAACTTGACACCGCCAAAGCCCAAGATCTAGGCTTTCCAACAACACCACAAGGGTCAGCCTACGTGGCCCAGGAGTGGAGCTTTGGGTGTTTAAGTGACGTCATGTTTGACAGGCCTTTAGAAAAAAAATCAGCCTACGAGTTTTAAAAGCCCCTGGAGCCTCTCCCTTTGATTCTTTCTCGATGAAACTTGACACCAACAAAGCCCAAGATCTAGGCTTTCCAACAACAATACAACGGTCAGCCTACGTGGCCCAGGAGTGGAGCTATGGGTATTTAAGTGACGTCATGTTTGACAGGCCTTTAGAAAAAAAATCAGCCAACGATTTTTAAAAGCCCCTGGAGCCTCTCCCTTTGATTTTTTCTCGATGAAACTTGACAACAACATATTCCAAGATCTAGGCTTCCCAACAACACCACAACGCTCAGCCTACGTTGCCCAGGAGTGGAGCTATGGGTGTTTAAGTGACGTCATGTTTGACAGGCCTTTAGAAAAAAAATCAGCCTACGAGTTTTAAAAGCCCCTGGAGCCTCTCGCTTTGATTCTTTCTCGATGAAACTTGACATCAACAAAGCCCAAGATCTAGGCTTTGCAACAACGCCGCAACAGTCAGCCTACGTGGCCCAGGAGTGGAGCTATGGGTGTTTAAGTGACGTCATGTTTGACAGGCCTTCAGAAAAAAAATCAGCCTACGACTTTGACTGTTTCTCGATGAAACTTTTCACCAACAAAGCGCAAGATCTAGGCTTTCTAACAACAATACAACGGTTAGCCTACGTGGCCCAGGAGTGGAGCTACGGGTGTTTAAGTGACGTCATGTTTGACAGGCCTTTAGAAAAAAAATCAGCCTACGAGTTTTAAAAGCCCCTGGAGCCTCTCCCTTTGATTGTTTCTCGATGAAACTCGACATCAACATAGCCCAAGATCTAGGCTTTCCAACAACACCACAACGGTCAGCCTACGTGGCCCAGGAGTGGAGCTATGGGTGTTTAAGTGACGTCATGTTTAACAGGCCTTTAGAAAAAAATCAGCCTACGAGTTTTCAGAGCCCCTGGAGCCTCTCCCTTTGATTGTTTCTCGATGAAACTTGACACCGACAAAGCCCAAGATCTAGGCTTTCCAACAACACCACAAGGGTCAGCCTACGTGGCCCAGGAGTGGAGCTTTGGGTGTTTAAGTGACGTCATGTTTGACAGGCCTTTAGAAAAAAAATCAGCCTACGAGTTTTAAAAGCCCCTGGAGCCTCTTCCTTTAATTCTTTCTCAATGAATCTTGCCACCAACAAAGCCCAAGGTCTGAACTTTCCAACAACAATACAACCGTTAGCGTACGTGGCCCAGGAGTGGAGCTATGGGTGTTTAAGTGACGTCATGTTTGACAGGCCTTTAGAAAAAAAATCAGCCTACGAGTTTTAAAAGCCCCTGGAGCCTCTCCCTTTAATTCTTTCTCGATGAATCTTGCCACCAACAAAGCCCAAGATCTAGGCTTTCCAACAACAATACAACGGTCAGCCTTCGTGGCCCAGGAGTGGAGCTATGGGTGTTTAAATGACGTCATGTTTACAGGCCTTCAGAAAAAAAATCAGCCTACGATGTTTAAAAACCCTTGGAGCCTCTCGCTTTGATTCTTTCTCGATGAAACTTGACACCAATAAAGCCCAAGGTCTAGGCTTTCCAACAACGCCACAACAGTCAGCCTACGTGGCCCAGGAGTGGAGCTATGGGTGTTTAAGTGACGTCATGTTTGACAGGCCTTCAGAAAAAAAAATCAGCCTACGATTTTTAAAAGCCCCTGGAGCCTCTCCCTTTAATTCTTTCTCGATGAAACTTTTCACCAACAAAGCGCAAGATCTAGGCTTTCTGACAACAATACAACGGTTAGCCTACGTGGTCCAGGAGTGGAGCTATGGGTGTTTAAGTGACGTCATGTTTGACAGGCCTTTAGAAAAAAAATCAGCCTACGAGTTTTAAAAGCCCCTGGAGCCTCTCCCTGTGATTCTTTCTCGATGAAACTTGACACCAACAAAGCCCAAGATCTAGGCTTTCCAACAACAATACAACGGTCAGCCTACGTGGCCCAGGAGTGGAGCTATGGGTATTTAAGTGACGTCATGTTTGACAGGTCTTTAGAAAAAAAATCAGCCAACGATTTTTAAAAGCCCCTGGAGTCTCTTCTTTTGATTCTTTCTCGATGAAACTTGACAACAACATATTCCAAGATCTAGGCTTCCCAACAACATCACAACGCTCAGCCTACGTTGCCCAGGAGTGGAGCTATGGGTGTTTAAGTGACGTCATGTTTGACAGGCCTTTAGAAAAAAAATCAGCCTACGAGTTTTAAAAGCCCCTGGAGCCTCTCCCTTTGATTCTTTCTCGATGAAACTTGACATCAACAAAGCCCAAGATCTAGGCTTTCCAACAACGCTGCAACAGTCAGCCTACGTGGCCCAGGAGTGGAGCTATGGGTGTTTAAGTGACGTCATGTTTAACAGGCCTTTAGAAAAAAATCAGCCTACGAGTTTTAAGAGCCCCTGGAGCCTCTCCCTTTGATTGTTTCTCGATGAAACTTGACACCGCCAAAGCCCAAGATCTAGGCTTTCCAACAACACCACAAGGGTCAGCCTACGTGGCCCAGGAGTGGAGCTTTGGGTGTTTAAGTGACGTCATGTTTGACAGGCCTTTAGAAAAAAAATCAGCCTACGAGTTTTAAAAGCCCCTGGAGCCTCTCCCTTTGATTCTTTCTCGATGAAACTTGACACCAACAAAGCCCAAGATCTAGGCTTTCCAACAACAATACAACGGTCAGCCTACGTGGCCCAGGAGTGGAGCTATGGGTATTTAAGTGACGTCATGTTTGACAGGCCTTTAGAAAAAAAATCAGCCAACGATTTTTAAAAGCCCCTGGAGCCTCTCCCTTTGATTTTTTCTCGATGAAACTTGACAACAACATATTCCAAGATCTAGGCTTCCCAACAACACCACAACGCTCAGCCTACGTTGCCCAGGAGTGGAGCTATGGGTGTTTAAGTGACGTCATGTTTGACAGGCCTTTAGAAAAAAAATCAGCCTACGAGTTTTAAAAGCCCCTGGAGCCTCTCGCTTTGATTCTTTCTCGATGAAACTTGACATCAACAAAGCCCAAGATCTAGGCTTTGCAACAACGCCGCAACAGTCAGCCTACGTGGCCCAGGAGTGGAGCTATGGGTGTTTAAGTGACGTCATGTTTGACAGGCCTTCAGAAAAAAAATCAGCCTACGACTTTGACTGTTTCTCGATGAAACTTTTCACCAACAAAGCGCAAGATCTAGGCTTTCTAACAACAATACAACGGTTAGCCTACGTGGCCCAGGAGTGGAGCTACGGGTGTTTAAGTGACGTCATGTTTGACAGGCCTTTAGAAAAAAAATCAGCCTACGAGTTTTAAAAGCCCCTGGAGCCTCTCCCTTTGATTGTTTCTCGATGAAACTCGACATCAACATAGCCCAAGATCTAGGCTTTCCAACAACACCACAACGGTCAGCCTACGTGGCCCAGGAGTGGAGCTATGGGTGTTTAAGTGACGTCATGTTTAACAGGCCTTTAGAAAAAAATCAGCCTACGAGTTTTCAGAGCCCCTGGAGCCTCTCCCTTTGATTGTTTCTCGATGAAACTTGACACCGACAAAGCCCAAGATCTAGGCTTTCCAACAACACCACAAGGGTCAGCCTACGTGGCCCAGGAGTGGAGCTTTGGGTGTTTAAGTGACGTCATGTTTGACAGGCCTTTAGAAAAAAAATCAGCCTACGAGTTTTAAAAGCCCCTGGAGCCTCTCCCTTTGATTCTTTCTCGATGAAACTTAACACCAACAAAGCCCAAGATCTAGGCTTTCCAACAACGCCGCAACAGTCAGCCTACGTGGCCCAGGAGTGGAGCTATGGGTGTTTAAGTGACGTCATGTTTGACAGGCCTTTAAAAAAAATCAGCCAACGATTTTTAAAAGCTCCTGGAGCCTCTCCCTTTAATTCTTTCTCGATGAAGCTTGACACCAACATAGCCCAAGATCTAGGCTTTCTAACAACACCACAACGGTCAGCCTGCATGGTCCAGGAGTGGAGCTATGGGTGTTTAAGTGACGTCATAATTAACAGGCCTTTTGAAAAAAAAATCAGCCTACGATTTTTAAAAGCCCCTGGAGCCTCTCCCTTTGTTTCTTTCTCGATGAAAGTCGACACCAACCAAGCCCAAGATCTAGGCTTTCCAACAGCACCTACGTGGCCCAGGAGTCGAGCTATGGGTGTTTAAGTGACGTCATGTTTGACAAGCCTTTAGAAAAAAATCAGCCTACGATGTTTAAAAGCCCTTGGAGCCTCTCCCTTTGATTGTTTCGCGATGAAACTTTACAGCAACAAAGACCAAGATCTAGGCTTTCCAACAACGCCGCAACAGTCAGCCTACGTGGCCCAGGAGTGGAGCTATTTGTGTTTAAGTGACGTCATGTTTGACAGGCCTTCAGAAAAAAAATCAGCCTACGATGTTTAAAAGCCCTTGGAGCCTCTCGGTTTGATTGTTTCTCAACGAAGCTTGACACCAACATAGCACAAGATCTAGGCTTTCCAACAACGCTGCAACAGTCAGCCTACGTGGCCCAGGAGTGGAGCTATGGGTGTTTAAGTGACGTCATGTTTGACAAGCCTTTAGAAAAAAATCAGCCCACGATGTTTAAAAGCCTCTGGAGCCTCTCCCTTTGATTATTTCTCGATGAAACTTGATATCAACATAGCCCAAGATCTAGGCTTCCCAACAACACCACAACGCTTAGCCTACGTGGCCCAGGAGTGGAGCTATGGGTGTTTAAGTGACGTCATGTTTGACAGACCTTTAAAAAAAATCAGCCAACGATTTTTAAAAGCTCCTGGAGCCTCTCCCTTTAATTCTTTCCCGATGAAGCTTGACACCAACATAGCCCAAGATCTAGGCTTTCTAACAACACCACAACGGTCAGCCTGCGTGGTCCAGGAGTGGAGCTATGGGTGTTTAAGTGACGTCATGTTTGACAGGCCTTTAGAAAAAAATCAGCCTACGATGTTTAAAAGCCCTTGGAGCCTCTCGCTTTGATTGTTTCTCAACGAAGCTTGACACCAACATAGCACAAGATCTAGGCTTTCCAACAACGCTGCAACAGTCAGCCTACGTGGCCCAGGAGTGGAGCTATGGGTGTTTAAGTGACGTCATGTTTGACAAGCCTTTAGAAAAAAATCAGCCCACGATGTTTAAAAGCCCCTGGAGCCTCTCCCTTTGATTCTTTCTCGATGAAACTTCATACCAACATAGCCCAAGATCTAGGCTTCTTAACAACACCACAACGCTTAGCCTACGTGGCCCAGGAGTGGAGCTATGGGTGTTTAAGTGACGTCATGTTTGACAGGCCTTTAAAAAAAATCAGCCAACGATTTTTAAAAGCTCCTGGAGCCTCTCCCTTTAATTCTTTCTCGATGAAGCTTGACACCAACATAGCCCAAGATCTAGGCTTTTTAACAACACCACAACGGTCAGCCTGCATGGTCCAGGAGTGGAGCTATGGGTGTTTAAGTGACGTCATGTTTGACAAGCCTTTAGAAAAAAATCAGCCCACGATGTTTAAAAGCCCTTGGAGCCTCTCGCTTTGATTGTTTCTCAACGAAGCTTGACACCAACATAGCACAAGATCTAGGCTTCTTAACAACACCACAACGCTTAGCCTACGTGGCCCAGGAGTGGAGCTATGGGTGTTTAAGTGACGTCATGTTTGACAGGCCTTTAAAAAAAATCAGCCAACGATTTTTAAAAGCTCCTGGAGCCTCTCCCTTTCATTCTTTCTCGATGAAACTCGGCACCAACAAAGCCCAAGGTCTAGGCTTTCATACAACACCACAACGGTTGGCCTACGTGGCCCAGGAGGGGAGCTATGGGTGTTTAAGTGACGTCATGGTTGACAGGCATTTAGAAAAAAAATCAGCCTACGATATTTAAAAGCCCCTGGAGCCTCTCCCTTTCATTATTTCTCGATAAAACTTGGCACCAACAAAGCCCAAGGTCTAGGCTTTCCAACAACACCACAGCGGTCAACCTACGTGGCCCAGGAGGGGAGCTACGGGTGTTTAAGTGACGTCATGGTTGACAGGCATGTAGAAAAAAAAATCAGCCTACGATATTTAAAAGCCCCTGGAGCCTCTCCCTTTCATTCTTTCTCGATGAAACTTGGCACCAACAAAGCCCAAGGTCTAGGCTTTCCAGCCACACCACAACGTTCGGCCTACGTGGCCCAGGAGGGGAGCTATGGGTGTTTAAGTGACGTCATGGTTGACAGGCATTTAGAAAAAAAATCAGCCTACGATATTTAAAAGCCCCTGGAGCCTCTCCCTTCCATTATTTCTTGATAAAACATGGCACCAACAAAGCCCAAGGTCTAGGCTTCCCAACAACACCACAACGGTCGGCCTACGTGGCCCAGGAGGGGAGCTATGGGTGTTTAAGTGACGTCATGGTTGACAGGCATTTAGAAAAAAAAATCAGCCTACGATGTTTAAAAGCCCCTGGTGCCTCTCCCTTTCATTCTTTCTCGATGAAACTCGGCACCAACAAAGCCCAAGGTCTAGGCTTTCCGACAACACCACAGCGGTCAACCTACGTGGCCCAGGAGGGCAGCTACGGGTGTTTAAGTGACGTCATGGTTGACAGGCATGTAGAAAAAAAAATCAGCCTACGATATTTAAAAGCCCCTGGAGCCTCTCTCTTTCATTATTTCTCGATAAAACTTGGCACCAACAAAGCCCAAGGTCTAGGCTTTCCAACAACACCACAGCGGTCAACCTACGTGGCCCAGGAGGGGAGCTATGGGTGTTTAAGTGACGTCATGGTTGACAGGCATTTAGAAAAAAATATCAGCCTACGATATTTAAAAGCCCCTGGAGCCTCTCCCTTTCATTCTTTCTCGATGAAACTTGGCACCAACAAAGCCCAAGGTCAAGGCTTTCCAACAAACCACAACGGTCAGCCTACGTGGCCCAGGAGTGGAGCTATGGGTGTTTAAGTGACGTCATGTTTAACAGGCCTTTAGAAAAAAAATCAGCCTACGAGTTTTAAGAGCCCCTGGAGCCTCTCCCTTTGATTGTTTCTCGATGAAACTTGACACCGACAAAGCCCAAGATCTAGGCTTTCCAACAACACCACAAGGGTCAGCCTACGTGGCCCAGGAGTGGAGCTATGGGTGTTTAAGTGACGTCATGGTTGACAGGAATTTAGAAAAAAAAATCAGCCTACGATATTTAAAAGCCCCTGGAGCCTCTCCCTTTCATTCTTTCTCGATGAAACTTGGCACCAACAAAGCCCAAGGTCTAGGCTTTCCAACAACACTACAACGGTCAGCCTACGTGGCCCAGGAGGGGAGCTATGGGTGTCTAAGTGACGTCATGGTTGACAGGAATTTAGAAAAAAAATCAGCCTACGATATTTAAAAGCCCCTGGAGCCTCTCCCTTTCATTCTTTCTCGATGAAGCTTGGCACCGACAAAGCCCTAGGCTTTCCAACAACACCACAACGGTCGGCCTACGTGGCCCAGGAGGGGAGCTATGGGTGTTTAAGTGACGTCATGGTTGACAGGCATTTAGAAAAAAAAATCAGCCTACGATGTTTAAAAGCCCCTGGAGCCTCTCCCTTTCATTCTTTCTCGATGAAACTCGGCGCCAACAAAGCCCAAGGTCTAGGCTTTCGAACAACACCACAACGGTTGGCCTACGTGGCCCAGGAGGGGAGCTATGGGTGTTTAAGTGACGTCATGGTTGACAGGCATTTAGAAAAAAAAATCAGCCTACGATATTTAAAAGCCCCTGGAGCCTCTTCCTTTCATTCCTTCTCGATGAAGCTTGGCACCAACAAAGCCCAAGGTCTAGGCTTTCCAACAACACCACAACGGTTGGCCTACGTGGCCCAGGAAGGGAGCTATGGGGGTTTATGTGACGTCATGGTTGACAGGCATTTAGAAAAAAAAAATCAGCCTACGATATTTAAAAGCCCCTGGAGCCTCTCTCTTTCGTTCTTTCTCGATGAAACTTGGCACCAACAAAGCCCAAGGTCTAGGCTTTCCAACAACACCACAACGGTCGGCCTACGTGGCCCAGGAGGGGAGCTATGGGTGTTTAAGTGACGTCATGGTTGACAGGCATTTAGAAAAAAAAATCAGCCTACGATGTTTAAAAGCCCCTGGAGCCTCTCCCTTTCATTTTTTCTCGATGAAACTCGGCACCAACAAAGCCCAAGGTCTAGGCTTTCCAACAACACCAAAACGGTTGGCCTACGTGGCCCAGGAGGGGAGCTATGGGTGTTTAAGTGACGTCATGGTTGACAGGCATTTAGAAAAAAAATCAGCCTACGATATTTAAAAGCCCCTGGAGCCTCTCCGTTTCATTATTTCTCGATAAAACTTGGCACCAACAAAGCCCAAGGTCTAGGCTTTCCAACGACACCACAGCGGTCAACCTACGTGGCCCAGGAGGGGAGCTACGGGTGTTTAAGTGACGTCATGGTTGACAGGCATGTAGAAAAAAAAATCAGCCTACGATATTTAAAAGCCCCTGGAGCCTCTCCCTTTAATTCTTTCTCGATGAAACTTGGCACCAACAAAGCCCAAGGTCTAGGCTTTCCAGCCACACCACAACGTTCGGCCTACGTGGCCCAGGAGGGGAGCTATGGGTGTTTAAGTGACGTCACGTTTGACAGGCCTTTAGAAAAAAATCAGCCTACGAGTTAAAGGCCCTGGAGCCTCTCCTTTTGATTGTTTCTCGATGAAACTCGACACCAACATAGCCCAAGATCTAGGCTTTCCAACAAACCACAACGGTCAGCCTACGTGGCCCAGGAGTGGAGCTATGGGTGTTTAAGTGACGTCATGTTTAACAGGCCTTTAGAAAAAAAATCAGCCTACGAGTTTTAAGAGCCCCTGGAGCCTCTCCCTTTGATTGTTTCTCGATGAACCTTGACACCGACAAAGCCCAAGATCTAGGCTTTCCAACAACACCACAAGGGTCAGCCTACGTGGCCCAGGAGTGGAGCTATGGGTGTTTAAGTGACGTCATGTTTAACAGGCCTTTAGAAAAAAATCAGCCTACGAGTTTTAAGAGCCCCTGGAGCCTCTCCCTTTGATTGTTTCTCGATGAAACTTCACACGGACAAAGCCCAAGATCTAGGCTTTCCAACAACACCACAAGGGTCAGCCTACGTGGCCCAGGAGTGGAGCTATGGGTGTTTAAGTGACGTCATGTTTGACAGGCCTTTAGAAAAAAATCAGCCTACGAGTTTTAAAAGCCCCTGGAGCCTCTCCCTTTGATTCTTTCTCGATGAAACTTGACACCAACAAAGCCCAAGATCTAGGCTTTCCAACAACGCCGCAACAGTCAGCCTACGTGGCCCAGGAGTGGAGCTATGGGTGTTTAAGTGACGTCATGTTTGACAGGCCTTTAGAAAAAAAATCAGCCTACGAGTTTTAAAAGCCCCTGGAGCCTCTTCCTTTAAATCTTTCTCAATGAATCTTGCCACCAACAAAGCCCAAGGTCTGAACTTTCCAACAACAATACAACCGTTAGCGTACGTGGCCCAGGAGTGGAGCTATGGGTGTTTAAGTGACGTCATGTTTGACAGGCCTTTAGAAAAAAAATCAGCCTACGAGTTTTAAAAGCCCCTGGAGCCTCTCCCTTTAATTCTTTCTCGATGAATCTTGCCACCAACAAAGCCCAAGATCTAGGCTTTCCAACAACAATACAACGGTCAGCCTTCGTGGCCCAGGAGTGGAGCTATGGGTGTTTAAATGACGTCATGTTTACAGGCCTTCAGAAAAAAAATCAGCCTACGATGTTTAAAAACCCTTGGAGCCTCTCGCTTTGATTCTTTCTCGATGAAACTTGACACCAATAAAGCCCAAGGTCTAGGCTTTCCAACAACGCCACAACAGTCAGCCTACGTGGCCCAGGAGTGGAGCTATGGGTGTTTAAGTGACGTCATGTTTGACAGGCCTTCAGAAAAAAAAATCAGCCTACGATTTTTAAAAGCCCCTGGAGCCTCTCCCTTTAATTCTTTCTCGATGAAACTTTTCACCAACAAAGCGCAAGATCTAGGCTTTCTGACAACAATACAACGGTTAGCCTACGTGGTCCAGGAGTGGAGCTATGGGTGTTTAAGTGACGTCATGTTTGACAGGCCTTTAGAAAAAAAATCAGCCTACGAGTTTTAAAAGCCCCTGGAGCCTCTCCCTTTGATTCTTTCTCGATGAAACTTGACACCAACAAAGCCCAAGATCTAGGCTTTCCAACAACAATACAACGGTCAGCCTACGTGGCCCAGGAGTGGAGCTATGGGTATTTAAGTGACGTCATGTTTGACAGGTCTTTAGAAAAAAAATCAGCCAACGATTTTTAAAAGCCCCTGGAGTCTCTCCCTTTGATTCTTTCTCGATGAAACTTGACAACAACATATTCCAAGATCTAGGCTTCCCAACAACATCACAACGCTCAGCCTACGTTGCCCAGGAGTGGAGCTATGGGTGTTTAAGTGACGTCATGTTTGACAGGCCTTTAGAAAAAAAATCAGCCTACGAGTTTTAAAAGCCCCTGGAGCCTCTCCCTTTGATTCTTTCTCGATGAAACTTGACGTCAACAAAGCCCAAGATCTAGGCTTCCCAACAACGCTGCAACAGTCAGCCTACGTGGCCCAGGAGTGGAGCTATGGGTGTTTAAGTGACGTCATGTTTAACAGGCCTTTAGAAAAAAATCAGCCTACGAGTTTTAAGAGCCCCTGGAGCCTCTCCCTTTGATTGTTTCTCGATGAAACTTGACACCGCCAAAGCCCAAGATCTAGGCTTTCCAACAACACCACAAGGGTCAGCCTACGTGGCCCAGGAGTGGAGCTTTGGGTGTTTAAGTGACGTCATGTTTGACAGGCCTTTAGAAAAAAAATCAGCCTACGAGTTTTAAAAGCCCCTGGAGCCTCTCCCTTTGATTCTTTCTCGATGAAACTTGACACCAACAAAGCCCAAGATCTAGGCTTTCCAACAACGCCGCAACAGTCAGCCTACGTGGCCCAGGAGTGGAGCTATGGGTGTTTAAGTGACGTCATGTTTGACAGGCCTTTAGAAAAAAAATCAGCCTACGAGTTTTAAAAGCCCCTGGAGCCTCTTCCTTTAATTCTTTCTCAATGAATCTTGCCACCAACAAAGCCCAAGGTCTGAACTTTCCAACAACAATACAACCGTTAGCGTACGTGGCCCAGGAGTGGAGCTATGGGTGTTTAAGTGACGTCATGTTTGACAGGCCTTTAGAAAAAAAATCAGCCTACGAGTTTTAAAAGCCCCTGGAGCCTCTCCCTTTAATTCTTTCTCAATGAATCTTGCCACCAACAAAGCCCAAGATCTAGGCTTTCCAACAACAATACAACGGTCAGCCTTCGTGGCCCAGGAGTGGAGCTATGGGTGTTTAAATGACGTCATGTTTACAGGCCTTCAGAAAAAAAATCAGCCTACGATGTTTAAAAACCCTTGGAGCCTCTCGCTTTGACTCTTTCTCGATGAAACTTGACACCAATAAAGCCCAAGGTCTAGGCTTTCCAACAACGCCACAACAGTCAGCCTACGTGGCCCAGGAGTGGAGCTATGGGTGTTTAAGTGACGTCATGTTTGACAGGCCTTCAGAAAAAAAAATCAGCCTACGATTTTTAAAAGCCCCTGGAGCCTCTCCCTTTAATTCTTTCTCGATGAAACTTTTCACCAACAAAGCGCAAGATCTAGGCTTTCTGACAACAATACAACGGTTAGCCTACGTGGTCCAGGAGTGGAGCTATGGGTGTTTAAGTGACGTCATGTTTGACAGGCCTTTAGAAAAAAAATCAGCCTACGAGTTTTAAAAGCCCCTGGAGCCTCTCCCTTTGATTCTTTCTCGATGAAACTTGACACCAACAAAGCCCAAGATCTAGGCTTTCCAACAACAATACAACGGTCAGCCTACGTGGCCCAGGAGTGGAGCTATGGGTATTTAAGTGACGTCATGTTTGACAGGTCTTTAGAAAAAAAATCAGCCAACGATTTTTAAAAGCCCCTGGAGTCTCTCCCTTTGATTCTTTCTCGATGAAACTTGACAACAACATATTCCAAGATCTAGGCTTCCCAACAACATCACAACACTCAGCCTACGTTGCCCAGGAGTGGAGCTATGGGTGTTTAAGTGACGTCATGTTTGACAGGCCTTTAGAAAAAAAATCAGCCTACGAGTTTTAAAAGCCCCTGGAGCCTCTCCCTTTGATTCTTTCTCGATGAAACTTGACATCAACAAAGCCCAAGATCTAGGCTTTCCAACAACGCTGCAACAGTCAGCCTACGTGGCCCAGGAGTGGAGCTATGGGTGTTTAAGTGACGTCATGTTTAACAGGCCTTTAGAAAAAAATCAGCCTACGAGTTTTAAGAGCCCCTGGAGCCTCTCCCTTTGATTGTTTCTCGATGAAACTTGACACCGCCAAAGCCCAAGATCTAGGCTTTCCAACAACACCACAAGGGTCAGCCTACGTGGCCCAGGAGTGGAGCTTTGGGTGTTTAAGTGACGTCATGTTTGACAGGCCTTTAGAAAAAAAATCAGCCTACGAGTTTTAAAAGCCCCTGGAGCCTCTCCCTTTGATTCTTTCTCGATGAAACTTGACACCAACAAAGCCCAAGATCTAGGCTTTCCAACAACAATACAACGGTCAGCCTACGTGGCCCAGGAGTGGAGCTATGGGTATTTAAGTGACGTCATGTTTGACAGGCCTTTAGAAAAAAAATCAGCCAACGATTTTTAAAAGCCCCTGGAGCCTCTCCCTTTGATTTTTTCTCGATGAAACTTGACAACAACATATTCCAAGATCTAGGCTTCCCAACAACACCACAACGCTCAGCCTACGTTGCCCAGGAGTGGAGCTATGGGTGTTTAAGTGACGTCATGTTTGACAGGCCTTTAGAAAAAAAACCAGCCTACGAGTTTTAAAAGCCCCTGGAGCCTCTCGCTTTGATTCTTTCTCGATGAAACTTGACATCAACAAAGCCCAAGATCTAGGCTTTGCAACAACGCCGCAACAGTCAGCCTACGTGGCCCAGGAGTGGAGCTATGGGTGTTTAAGTGACGTCATGTTTGACAGGCCTTCAGAAAAAAAATCAGCCTACGACTTTGACTGTTTCTCGATGAAACTTTTCACCAACAAAGCGCAAGATCTAGGCTTTCTAACAACAATACAACGGTTAGCCTACGTGGCCCAGGAGTGGAGCTACGGGTGTTTAAGTGACGTCATGTTTGACAGGCCTTTAGAAAAAAAATCAGCCTACGAGTTTTAAAAGCCCCTGGAGCCTCTCCCTTTGATTGTTTCTCGATGAAACTCGACATCAACATAGCCCAAGATCTAGGCTTTCCAACAACACCACAACGGTCAGCCTACGTGGCCCAGGAGTGGAGCTATGGGTGTTTAAGTGACGTCATGTTTAACAGGCCTTTAGAAAAAAATCAGCCTACGAGTTTTCAGAGCCCCTGGAGCCTCTCCCTTTGATTGTTTCTCGATGAAACTTGACACCGACAAAGCCCAAGATCTAGGCTTTCCAACAACACCACAAGGGTCAGCCTACGTGGCCCAGGAGTGGAGCTTTGGGTGTTTAAGTGACGTCATGTTTGACAGGCCTTTAGAAAAAAAATCAGCCTACGAGTTTTAAAAGCCCCTGGAGCCTCTCGCTTTGATTCTTTCTCGATGAAACTTGACACCAACAAAGCCCAAGATCTAGGCTTTCCAACAACGCCGCAACAGTCAGCCTACGTGGCCCAGGAGTGGAGCTATGGGTGTTTAAGTGACGTCATGTTTGACAGGCCTTTAAAAAAAATCAGCCAACGATTTTTAAAAGCTCCTGGAGCCTCTCCCTTTAATTCTTTCTCGATGAAGCTTGACACCAACATAGCCCAAGATCTAGGCTTTCTAACAACACCACAACGGTCAGCCTGCATGGTCCAGGAGTGGAGCTATGGGTGTTTAAGTGACGTCATAATTAACAGGCCTTTTGAAAAAAAATCAGCCTACGATTTTTAAAAGCCCCTGGAGCCTCTCCCTTTGTTTCTTTCTCGATGAAAGTCGACACCAACCAAGCCCAAGATCTAGGCTTTCCAACAGCACCTACGTGGCCCAGGAGTCGAGCTATGGGTGTTTAAGTGACGTCATGTTTGACAAGCCTTTAGAAAAAAATCAGCCTACGATGTTTAAAAGCCCTTGGAGCCTCTCCCTTTGATTGTTTCGCGATGAAACTTTACAGCAACAAAGACCAAGATCTAGGCTTTCCAACAACGCCGCAACAGTCAGCCTACGTGGCCCAGGAGTGGAGCTATTTGTGTTTAAGTGACGTCATGTTTGACAGGCCTTCAGAAAAAAATCAGCCTACGATGTTTAAAAGCCCTTGGAGCCTCTCGGTTTGATTGTTTCTCAACGAAGCTTGACACCAACATAGCACAAGATCTAGGCTTTCCAACAACGCTGCAACAGTCAGCCTACGTGGCCCAGGAGTGGAGCTATGGGTGTTTAAGTGACGTCATGTTTGACAAGCCTTTAGAAAAAAATCAGCCCACGATGTTTAAAAGCCTCTGGAGCCTCTCCCTTTGATTCTTTCTCGATGAAACTTGATATCAACATAGCCCAAGATCTAGGCTTCCCAACAACACCACAACGCTTAGCCTACGTGGCCCAGGAGTGGAGCTATGGGTGTTTAAGTGACGTCATGTTTGACGGACCTTTAAAAAAAATCAGCCAACGATTTTTAAAAGCTCCTGGAGCCTCTCCCTTTAATTCTTTCCCGATGAAGCTTGACACCAACATAGCCCAAGATCTAGGCTTTCTAACAACACCACAACGGTCAGCCTGCGTGGTCCAGGAGTGGAGCTATGGGTGTTTAAGTGACGTCATGTTTGACAGGCCTTTAGAAAAAAATCAGCCTACGATGTTTAAAAGCCCTTGGAGCCTCTCGCTTTGATTGTTTCTCAACGAAGCTTGACACCAACATAGCACAAGATCTAGGCTTTCCAACAACGCTGCAACAGTCAGCCTACGTGGCCCAGGAGTGGAGCTATGGGTGTTTAAGTGACGTCATGTTTGACAAGCCTTTAGAAAAAAATCAGCCCACGATGTTTAAAAGCCCCTGGAGCCTCTCCCTTTGATTCTTTCTCGATGAAACTTCATACCAACATAGCACAAGATCTAGGCTTCTTAACAACACCAGAACGCTTAGCCTACGTGGCCCAGGAGTGGAGCTATGGGTGTTTCAGTGACGTCATGTTTGACAGGCCTTTAAAAAAAATCAGCCAACGATTTTTAAAAGCTCCTGGAGCCTCTCCCTTTAATTCTTTCTCGATGAAGCTTGACACCAACATAGCCCAAGATCTAGGCTTTCTAACAACACCACAACGGTCAGCCTGCATGGTCCAGGAGTGGAGCTATGGGTGTTTAAGTGACGTCATGTTTGACAAGCCTTTAGAAAAAAATCAGCCCACGATGTTTAAAAGCCCCTGGAGCCTCTCCCTTTGATTCTTTCTCGATGAAACTTGATACCAACATAGCCCAAGATCTAGGCTTCCCAACAACACCACAACGCTTAGCCTACGTGGCCCAGGAGTGGAGCTATGGGTGTTTAAGTGACGTCATGTTTGACAGGCCTTTAGAAAAAAATCAGCCTACGATGTTTAAAAGCCCCTGGAGCCTCTCGCTTTGATTGTTTCTCGATGAAGCTTGACACCAACATAGCCCAAGATCTATGCTTTCTAAAAACACCACAACGGTCAGCCTGCGTGGTCCAGCAGTGGAGCTATGGGTGTTTAAGTGACGTCATGTTTGACAGGACTTTAGAAAAAAATCAGCCTGCGATTTTTAAAAGCCCCTGGAGCCTCTACCTTTAATTCTTTCTCGATGAAGCTTGACACTAACAAAGCCCAAGATCTAGGCTTTCGAACAACACTACAACGGTCAGCCTACGTGGCCTAGGAGTGGAGCTATGGGTGTTTAAGTGACGTCATGTTTGACAGAAAAAAATCAGCCTGCGATTTTTAAAAGCCCCTGGAGCCTCTACCTTTGATTCGTTCTCAATGACAGTTGACACCAATAAAGCCCAAGATCTAGGCTTTCCAACAACAATACAACGCTCAGCCTGCGTGGCCCAGGAGTGGAGCTATGGGTGTTTAAGTGACGTCATGTTTGACAGGCCTTTAGAAAAAAATCAGCCAACGATTTTTAAAAGCTCCTGGAGCCTCTCCCTTTGATTCTTTCTCAATGAAACTTGACACCAACAAAGCCCACGATCTGGGCTTTCCAACAACACCACAACGGTCAGCCCACGTGGCCCAGGAGTGGAGCTATGGGTGTTTAAGGGACGTCATGTTTGACAGGACTTTAGAAAAAAATCAGCCTGCGATTTTTAAAAGCCCCTGGAGCATCTACCTTTGATTCTTTCTCGATGAAACTTGACACCAACCAAGCCCAAGATCTAGGCTTTCCAACAACAATACAACGGTCAGCCTGCGTGGCCTAGAAGTGGAGCTATGGGTGTTTAAGTGACGTCATGTTTGACAGGCCTTTAGAAAAAAATCAGCCTACGATGTTTAAAAGCCCCTGCAGCCTCTCGCTTTCATTGTTTCTCGATGAAGCTTGACACCAACATAGCCCAAGATCTACGCCTTCTCACAACACCACAACGGTTAGCCTGCGTGGTCCAGCAGTGGAGCTATGGGTGTTTAAGTGACGTCATGTTTAACAGGCCTTTAGAAAAAAAATCAGCCTACGTTGTTTAAAAGCCCCTGGAGCCTCTCGCTTTCATTGTTTCTCGATGAAGCTTGACACTAACATAGCCCAAGATCTAGGCTTTCCAACAACAATACAACGGTCAGCCTGCGTGGCCTAGAAGTGGAGCTATGGGTGTTTAAGTGACGTCATGCTTAACAGGCCTTTAGAAAAAAAATCAGTTTACGATTTTTAAAAGCCCCTGGAGCCTCCTTCTTTGATTCTTTCTCGATGAAACTTGACACCAACCAAGCCCAAGATCTAGGCTTTCCAACAACACTACAACGGTCAGCCTACGTGGCCTAGGAGTGGAGCTATGGGTGTTTAAGTGACGTCATGTTTGACAGGCCTTTAGAAAAAAATCAGCCAACAATTTTTAAAAGCTCCTGGAGCCTCTTATTTTGATTCTTTCTCGATGAAGCTTGACACCAACAAAGCCCAAGATCTAGGCTTTCGAACAACACCACAACGGTCAGCCTACGTGGCCCAGGAGTGGAGCTATGAGTGTTTAAGTGACGTCATGTTTAACAGGCCTTTAGAAAAAAAATCAGCCTACGATTTTTAAAAGCCTATGGAGCCTCTCCCTTTGATTCTTTCTCGATGAAACTTGACACCAACAAAGCCCAAGATCTAGGCTTTCCAACAACAATACAACGGTCAGCCAGCGTGGCCTAGAAGTGGAGCTATGGGTGTTTAAGTGACGTCATGTTTGACAGGCCTTTAGAAAAAAATCAGCCTACGATGTTTAAAAGCCCCTGGAGCCTCTCGCTTTCATTGTTTCTCGATGAAGCTTGACACCAACATAGCCCAAGATCTAGGCTTTCTAACAACACCACAACGGTTAGCCTGCGTGGTCCAGCAGTGGAGCTATGGGTGTTTAAGTGACGTCATGTTTAACAGGCCTTTAGAAAAAAAATCAGCCTACGATTTTTAAAAGCCCCTGGAGCCTCCTTCTTTGATTCTTTCTCGATGAAACTTGACACCAACCAAGCCCAAGATCTAGGCTTTCCAACAACACTAGAACGGTCAGCCTACGTGGCCTAGGAGTGGAGCTATGGGTGTTTAAGTGACGTCATGTTTGACAGGCCTTTAGAAAAAAATCAGCCAACAATTTTTAAAAGCTCCTGGAGCCTCTTCTTTTGATTCTTTCTCGATCAAGCTTGACACCAACAAAGCCCAAGATCTAGGCTTTCGAACAACACCACAACGGTCAGCCTACGTTGCCCAGGAGTGGAGCTATGGGTGTTTAAGTGACGTCATGTTTAACAGGCCTTTAGAAAAAAAATCAGCCTACGATTTTTAAAAGCCTATGTAGCCTCTCCCTTTGATTCTTTCTCGATGAAACTTGACACGAACAAAGCCCAAGATCTGGGCTTTCCAACAACACTACAACGGTCAGCCTACGTGGCCCAGGAGTGGAGCTATGGGTGTTTAAGTGACGTCATGTTTGACAGGACTTTAGAAAAAAATCAGCCTGCGATTTTTAAAAGCCCCTGGAGCCTCTACCTTTGATTCTTTCTCGATGAAACTTGACACCAACCAAGCGCAAGATCTAGGCTTTCCAACAACACCTACGTGGCCCAGGAGTGGAGCTATGGGTGTTTAAGTGACGTCATGTTTGACAAGCCTTTAGAAAAAAATCAGCCTACGATGTTTAAAAGCCCCTGGAGCCTCTCCCTTTGATTCTTTCTCGATGAAGCTTGACACCAACAAAGCCCAAGATCTAGGCTTTCGAACAACACCACAACGGTCAGCCTACGTGGCCCAGGAGTGGAGCTATGGGTGTTTAAGTGACGTCATGTTTGACAGGCCTTCAGAAAAAAATCAGCCTACGATTTTTAAAAGCCCCTGGAGCCTCTCCCTTTGATTCTTTCTCGATGAAACTTGACACCAACAAAGCCCAAGATCTGGGCTTTCCAACAACAATACAACGGTCAGCCTACCTGGCCCAGGAGTGGAGCTATGGGTGTTTAAATGACGTCATGTTTGACAGGCCTTCAGAAAAAAAATCGGTATATTACGCTTTCAACTCACCCGTCGTGCGCGCCACCCGTGGCTGATAGTGGAGAAAGGCTAATTACGGATTCCGCACAATAGTGGGAAAATCGACACTAGCGCCAAATACTGGTTTCTTCTTGACTAGTGGAACTATTTCAAATATTGTGGAACCAGCTGGCGATGACAGAACTACTTTATAAACAAATAAACAAACAAAATGTCTACGCTGGTGAATTACTATCTTACACCTGGCAATACAATCGGCTGTGTGAAGTTAGCCAGTCATGTTTTTGAAATTAGGTCCTTTTGCTCTGTGAACCGTTTGTTCTACAGCGGCTACGTTTGTTCTTGATTGTTAACCAATTAATATCGTTTGTGCTTCTCTAATTATTTAATTATAGCAACTTTAAAATTGTGAGTGTGAACTTAGCCAATCATTTTTAAATATGGGTCGGAAAGGTATAGGTTTGGTATCAATCGAAAGCCAGACATTTGTTCATTTTGTAGGGCTACAGGAATTATTAAGGAAAAAGAGATTAGTTGTGACGTCATCTTCACTCAACCAACGCCATCTACTCAGCTCAGCTGTACGATGATGGTGTGGATCTTGCATAAATTGTTCGCGGGACACGGGTTGCCCGTACAGCTGAGCTGAGTAGATGGCGTTGGCTGAGTGAAGATGACGTCACAACTAATCTCTTTTTCCTTAATAATTCCTGTATCCTTCCGTTTCCAGGATGAACAAACGCCCTACAAAATGAACAAACGTCTGGCTTTCGATTGATACCAAACCTATACCTTTCCGACCCATAATTAAAAATGACTGGCTAAGTTCACACTCATAATTTTAAAGTTGCTATAATTAAATAATTAGAGAAGCACAAACGATATTAATTGGTTAACAATCCAGAACAAACGTAGCCGCTGTAGAACAAACGGTTCACCGAGCAAAAGGACCTAATTTCAAAAACATGACTGGCTAACTTCACATAGCCAATTTTTGACCGTTCCTTCGCTGATATGACATAACCCATTGATTAAAGAACTAAAGGATAGGCCCGAATCAAACTCAAATGGTCCAGTTTTTGAAATGATACTAATGGCCATGTATTTGACATAAAGGGAACATTGAAATGTAGGCGCGAAATTCACTTCACAAACTCACACTCAGTAACTGGATTTCACTTAAAAAACACTGAAATGATATAAGAATTACGTTATCACAAAAAACAAACGCGCGACGCGACAAATATGTTCTTGAGAATTTGCAGAACGTGTAACAGCTGACAAGCGTTGACAGAAAGGGAACGCATTTAAGTGAAATGTTTTTTTTTTGTTGTGTTTCAAACCGGACCATGCAGTTTGTATGGGATGACAGCGGATTTTCCTTTCCGTTTAGCTGTCTATTCCATGACATAACCAGACATTTATTTCCATTTTAGGTTCCACACTATCAGCTGTTCCCACATCATCCACAGCCATATTAACCCCAAGATTGCAACCATTTAGCCAATACACAAACCTCATTTTAGTAGTTCCGCTAGCCGCCACCAGAGGCGCAAGTGTCATTTTTGGCTATTTTCCCCACTATTTTCCTGAATCCGTGTTGTTCCGCCAAATCATGTTTACGCTTTGAGCTCTCGCGATAGTAGCGCCACTTGTGGATGGTACCGAATCTAAAGAAACCCCGTATTATTTCTTTCCACACCTTCCACAAACAAAAACAGACCGAGAAACGTCAAATCGTTGTGCGTGCTATTCACGATAGACGATGGCCCACCACTTTTGGAATTGTTTGTATTTTTCGATATTGCTTACTCGACAACATATTGTCGGTTCACCGCGAACTGCTCTGCACACCGCTCTCAACAATCCACATCACTATTTGAAGTGGAAGAGGAATTGTTGTCAACTATGCCAGATTTGTCGATTGCTTACAAATTACATTTGGAGTCGGGACGTTTAATCAATTTGTACGATTGGCTGGTGGCATTTCGATATGTTGTCGATCCCAATCAGGACAGTGATGATGATGAAACGGAAATTCATCCGCAAATTCAGTAAGTTTTCAATTGGACTTCAGTTATGAAATTATGCTGACTTTGGGTTCTATTTTATTTTTTTCAGAGCGAGATTTTCAAGAGCTGTCGCAGAGCTTCAATTTTTAGGGTTTATCAAAAGTTCAAAGAAGAAAACAGATCATGTTGCACGACTTGCGTGGTGAATGGCTGGCGATGTCTGTTTTGATTTATTCGTTAAAATAATGTATTTGAATCCTTATTAGGAATGTATTTTTGAAATTATTTATTTTTTAAATTTTGTAATTAATTAAAATGAATTGAACTCGAACCTGAACAATGATGCCGGTAGCACCATCCCGAACCATATAGATGCATCAGATTTCTATCCTCTTAATGAGGACAAACCCACGCGCGTAACTGGGTCATGCATGAGTTCACGGGACATATCCATCGCCAGTCCTGGACTCATAAATAACATCATCCGGGAACCTGTCAACAGTATGGGATCTTAACATATACCAATTGTCCTGACACTGACATGCACTCTAAATTTTTTCTCTCTGAAAAGAGAACATACGTTAACTTCCGCAAAGCCGACTGGGACGGCTTTAAAAGGCTCACTAGAGGATCCTTCGCTAGTCCGGCTCCACCCACCGATGTACCTATACATATTGCCGAAAAACATATTAGTCGGATTATACAGAAACCTGCCAAAAACGACAGCCCACATACCTAGTTTAAAACCTAATTTTTCAACATCAGCGGCAAAATTGGTCCGCGATGCAGACAACAGTGATTCAGCTGAGATCGTTAAACAGTTTAATAACCACGTGAAAACGAAAAGAAAGGTCGCGATCAGGTTTGGCACCACTACTGTTAGCGACGACATGAAATGCCCTAACCGATTCAACAAGCAATTCGTCGAACACGAATTTATCAATCGCAAAATTACAAGGGATATATGAAATTCGACGGTAGAAGAGTATCTTCAAGTCACCACCCATAAAGTCACTCGTGCCATACAGAGAGCAAAAAATTCCAAAGCGTTTAGTCCCGACGGTATTGCGATGATAATGCTCAAACACCTTGCTACACTGGCCTTAGAGTATATCACTACAACGATGAATTATTTATCCCTACGAACTTTCATCATACAAGAAACAAGAGTATTGGAAGAAAGGCCGCATCATCCCACTACCAAAACCGTCCGATCAAGCTTTTGTCCCTTGTGGCCAAAATACTTGATTCGCTGATATTACCAATACTTAGGACGCGAATCTCGTGATCTCGCGAATCATCAACACGGCTTTAGGAAAATGAAAAGCTCTACCACTGCACTCGACCATATCACGCCCGAGCTCTTTAATGGACTAAATCAACCTAAGCCGTGCAAACGAACCACTCCCACCTGAAGGGATCGACATAATCTCGTACGTGCCATCATGACAACCGGCAATGATATTCCGGCTATGTACACCCTCATCAACGGTTACTTGAAGATCTAAATGACTTTTTGTCAGTAAGAATCTCAAGCTATTAGCAGCCAACTCCTCAGCCACTCTTTTCACCGCGTTCAACCAGGAATTTAACTTACGACTCGACATCAACGTAGACAACTTGGAGGTTCCCAGTTCCCACTGTCCGGGACCACAAAATTCAATTATCTAGCTGGTCGGCACTCCTTCACCGAGTTTCGAGGCAAACGTTCTAAGCTTAAGAAGGTTTTAAGGTTTTCCCACAGTGAGATAGGGGTTAAGTTAGTGGTCGCAGCTGGGCATTGAAACAAGTGACCCACATCATGTGGAGCGCCTGCGCACTTTGGACAGATGTTTTGAATGTCCGGGTTTATGCGAGAAAGGTACGAGTTGAGGCGCGAATAAAAGCCCGACCGAAGTTGAGCTAAAGTCACTCTGGTGGCTCTCGGGAGCCTAATCTCCTCAGGCGAAATGGGTGGTGGGCGCACTGAGAGGACTCTATTCGCACCTAATCTCGCAATAGACCGACTCACTTCTGTAGTGTGAATCTCAGCGATGGCAGCTCGGTATGCATCATCATCGTAAGGGTCCCTCTTGTATCCCTGGACCTCTCTCTCTAGGTCTCGTAAACCACGCCTGACATGTCGTGGTGGAGGAATTCGGTCCATGAGACTGTGGCTGGGATGATCCTCACGGTAGCAACCAACAAGATACTGTTTAGACAGTAGGAGATTGTGGTCACGTATTTTGTCTCTTGATGTAAGTGATCCTGGGCAGACATCAAGAGGCAACCTGTGGCTGTGCGTAGAGCAGCATTTTGGCAGACCTGAATTTTGGACCAGTTTGTATCAATTAGACTATGTGACCAAACTGGGGCTGCATAATCAGCAGCTGCTCGACCCACCGCTTTGTATGTGACTAGCATGGTTTCTTTATCTTTGCCCCAGGTGCTACCTGCTAGTGCTTTTAGGATTTTGTTCCTACTGCGCATCTTTTCGCATACGGATGCCGCGTGATGAGCTGACGTCATCATGCTCTCTAAGTGGAGCCCGAGAATTTTAGGATTAGCAACAGTAGGAATTGGATTGTTGCCAATTCGTACATCAACCTCCCACCGACAATCCCCCGACCAGGTGGTAAGAAATGTCGCAGAAGGTCTAGACGCGGAGATGGTGAGGTTTCGGCTTTGGACGAAAGCCTGTAATCGCCCAAGATAGCGATTAATTTGGACGCGCATTTCGTCCTTATCCTCCCCTGTGGCGAGCACGGTGCAATCGTCTGCGTAGGAAATTACCTCGATACCTTCCGGTGGTGTAGGAAGGCCGGACATGTAGATGTTGAACAGAGTGGGGGAGAGTACCCCACCCTGTGGAACTCCTAATTTGATTTTTCTCAGCTTAGAACGTTTGCCACGAAACTCAGTGAAGGAATGCCGACCAGCTAGATAGTTGGCAATCCAACGGATCTCTTGAGCATGGATATGCATATTCAGCAGGTTCGCGAGAAGCATCGAGTGATTGACATTGACAAATGCACTCGTTAGGTCAATTGCCACAAGAATCGATCTGTGGCAAGGACGTCGCTGGTTTAGCCCGTCACGAATGCGTGTAGTGATCGCATGTAGGGCAGTGGTGGTACTATGCATCTTCCTGAAGCCATGCTGGTGAGGTTCTAGCTTAGCATGCTTAACAAGAGTGGGGTGAATAAGGGCCTCCAGCGTCTTTGCGACAGGAGACAGTATTGTTATGGGTCGGTAGGATTCACCGAGACCAGCGCTCTTACCTGGCTTGAGACAGGGGACGATCCGTCCTGTTTTCCAGATTTCAGGGATGGCAAGCGTAGAAATCGACAAGTTAAAGGCTGCCGTGAGACACTCAATGGCTAGAAGGTCGAGATGTTTCAACATGGCCATCGAAATGCCATCGGGTCCGAGGGCCTTTGAGTTTTTAGCATTCTCAATGACTTTTTTGACCTGGTCCGCAGTATACGATGGTATAGTGTCAACATTTCTACTGCGAACCCGCCTTCTAATTTTACGCTTTAAGCCATCGGACTTGGGATGTGCCTGTGACTCGAGTCGGCGAGTCTTCATTAAGTGGACAGAAATCTGAGGCGTATAGAGATTCGGCAATAGTTATACCCCTGGCATCGTGGTTGAGGTCAGAATGCCTGAGCTCATGGTGCGCGTTAAAGTCACCACGAATGATCCTGTGCTCTCCAGATAGGAGAGGACCAATATCGAAACGATAGCCAGAAGGGCAACTAGAGTGTGGTGGAACATACACATTAAAAATTTCGATATTAGTACTCCCTGATGAAACTGAGATGGCTTGCATTTCCGCCGTACCGTCGACATCTACATGTAATACACAGTAATGTACGGACTTGTGTATTAGGAAGGCAAGTCCACCTCCAGGGTGAGAATCATTCCTGGCGGCTGGTCTATCTTTGCGCAGTATAACGTAATTGCCATGGACGCTAAGAGACGAGTTCGAGTGGAGCAACGTCTCCTGAATGTCGGAAATCAGAATTCTGTTTACAGGCCTACACGAGATTGATAAGAATTAAGTCATGAAGCCTGACTGTTGGCTCTCGGAAGCCTAGTCTCCTCAGGCGGAATAGGTGCTGGTATCGCTGAGACGACTCTATTCGTACCTAAACTCGCAATAGACCGACTCAAATAAATAATAAATAGCTGGCGCGACAGTCCGACATTGAGATCGGCAACACGCCCAGCAGTGTTATTTATCTCCATAAATGGGTACTCGCTTAACATCAGAGTGAGATCATAGTCCGTTACAAGCTGGTGAGTTCGAAAAACACCATGGTTCACGATGAGATTCGTACTCCGGACCTTGTGCACTAACCACTACACCAGTCAGACTACGTACTGACTCACTTCGTCAGTGTGAATCATTGCAATGGGGGCCCGGTATAATTCGAAAGGATCCTATTTATAAGCCTGGACCTCTCTCTCAAGGTCATGTCACGTTTAGTGTCGCGTGACCGAAGAATCCGGTTCATGACATCACGATTGGAATGATCCTCTCGATAGCACCTAACAAGATACTGTTTTGAAAGTAGTCGATTGATGATGAAAGCGATCCTAAGCATTTCATAGGCTTTGTTAAATAAAACAAAACAAAAAATATTAAAAAAAAAAAATTTATTATTGCAGCCAATACTGTAATTACAGCTTAACTTACATTATTAATTTATTAATGTTTTAACATTTCACTGCAGTGGTAAGGGAGCGATTCGTCCTATTTTCCAGGCAATGAGCGCCGATGCTGCTGTTGAGTATCCCCGTATCTGGCCGTAAGTGTTAAAACCTCCTTATACAAAACAAGTGTTTTCTTTTGTTGGAAATGGAGGAAGAGTGGGGTTTGGGTTCTTAAATTAATTTTGCTCTCTGGTCTTTAAATGTCTGGTGGTCCTGAAAAGGACCGTTAATAATAAATACATGGGCTCGCAAGCCCCTGGCAACATCAAAATCGCAGCCCCGATCTCTAACAGCATTCGATCCTGAAATTGAAAGCAATGAACATTATATATGTATGGTATTGGTATGTAAATAAATTCAAAACTATACCTATTCAACACATCCAACAAGAGACGTTAAGAACTGTTTCACTGGATCAACACCATCCTGGCGACACTTCTTCATGAACACATATTTCGCCAAATATAGGTCATACGAAGCCATCCTTATCCCATACGGGGGAAGACTTTGCTTGACATGCCGCCACTCGGATTCTATTGTGTTTGTATGCGCCCCTGTATCGGGGTCTACGAAGTTTATCGAATGGTTCACCGTTAAGTGACGGTAACCGGCATTCGCTAAACAGTTATAAGCCTAAGAAAATTCTTTTTAGCATACATGTAACCATCTATTAATGCAATTCTTACCCTCCAACAGTCGGAAATGATCGTTGTTCCGGGCTCAATTTTATCTTTGATAATCGAAAGAAGAGTATCGGCATCCCTTTTTGCCACTGGAACAAAAAAACATCGACCATCATCCCTTTGGATCCCACCAAAGACCCACGCTCCTTCGACGTATCTGCCGCGGTGGTACTTGCGCCGGCCAAACTTTGATTCGACGATTTTCCCGCGACCTAAGAATTAATAATATGAGATTAGTTACAATATTTTACCTCCTAAAAACTAGCTAAAACGTGAAGTATTAGTTTAAACTTCAACAGAATAGCTTCTACACACTTAGATATCTATTTGTTATCCTCGTTCATTTTTTTATGAAACATCAGCTTATTCTGGTAAAGTCGACGTTCAATACCCGACAAGGTGTTATAACCACCAAATAACGAAAGATTCAGGTATTGTGCAAAATAATTTAAATTTTCTGTTGTGTTTCGGAACCAAACATCGATAGGCAGAAATAATCAATGGTAGAAGTACATCCACCTGCAAAATCGATCATAAAATGATCGACCATTGAACCAACATAATAATTCAACATATTGTTCATACTCTCTTTGCGATTAAAAAAAAAATACTTCATTAATTAGGCATTTCTGTTTTCTTATGTATATATCTAAGAATTTTTTAGGGACCTTCTGGATCAGGTAGAACAATACAAACTGAGTATAGTTACAATATAGCAAACTAAATGGCTCAAAATCGAGATTAGCGACCTCGAATCACACACTATTTTCACAAGGAGTTTGGAGTAGAATTCAACGTGAGCAGCAATCTGCTCACAATCTCTATTTGATTCCCTTGTCCACGCATCCATAATCAGACCTGGAAATTTCTAGATGAATACACCGTGAACCAGATCGACCACATACTAATCTGCAAGAGATGGGCTTCGAATGTCTTAGACGTGCGCTTCTATTGATTTGAATTGCGATTTCGATTACTATTTGGTGAAGACGACCTACAGGTGCAGAATCCCTTCGCTGCACCTAATTTGAGAATCAACCCTGCCAAGATCTACGAGGCTGACATTTTGAAATAAACGACGGGCCTCACATTGTGAAGAGCTCCTTAATGCACCATAAACCTCCTCTGCGAAGGCGCTCTTGCGCTCCCGTTCAACCCCTAGCAGTAGAGGATGTATGTCTGGCCATACAATCGTTCCAACGGTTGACGAGATCCCAGAAGAACTGCTGAAGCACGGTGGAACGTGCAAGACCAACTCTATACATGTTCTTCTGCTGAGAATATGGGTACGAAGAGGCAATTCCCGAAGATTGGCGCAAAAGCGTAATCTGCCCAATTAACAAAAAGGGTGACTAGCTGATGTGTAGGAATTACAGGGGCCTATCATTAGTTTGTACGACCTATATGATTTTATTTTATTTTATCAAATGAACATGGACAGCAGCAGAACGCCACTCATCAAGTCGACCCTATTATGCAGTAGGGTACACCGACGATATCAACATCATGCCTCGGAGATTGGGTGATGCAGAAAGCCTTCTCAATAATACCACAAAGGGAGTTGGACTACATATCAACGAAACCAAAACAAAGGGCATATTGCAATCAAAAGCAAGGACCGCAGTAAATTCAAGCATCACAGTGGGGGACCTTATTATCGAGTATGTAGACAACTTCAACTACCTGGATTGTAACTTATCAAAGGACACCAAACGAAACCGACGAAATTAAGCTACGGATACAACTAGCCAATAAGACCTATTTCTCGGTCCTCCCTATAATTTATTCGAAACTTGCGCACAGGAACACGAAGCTCTGCGTGTACAAAACGATCATCCGACCCGTGCTATGTTACGGCTGCGAAGCATGGACCCTCACCCAAGCCTCCGAAATTTTGCTAGACAGATTCGAACGAAAGGTCTTCGGCGAAACTATTTAGGCGGCCAAAGCCCGACGTCGGCCTATCGTGCCACATTGATGATGATGTAGGAAGAATAATCGATGTGAAAATCAGAGTGGAAGATGGCGATTTATTCATATAGAAACAGGAAATCCGAAAATTCGTGGGCAAAACAATAGTCCAATGCCCACAACCTGGAGCTAAAGAGACTTGCCTTTTGGCAAATTAAATTAAACAACAGTTCTTTTCAGGACTATTAAAAATACCAAAGAGCAAATCAACAAACAATTGGCCTTTTGAGGGCTACTAAAAGCGATTATATAAAATTTAATGTTACGCTAAAAATATATTGACCGTGGAATATGCCTACCGGGGAAACCACGTTAAAAAAACGCACTTCAAGCCTCACCTCCGGGGTAGCGTGGAAATAGGCTCAAGCCAATCTGCAGATTCTTTCAAGTCAGTAGATGACGAACCGTCGCCTTGCCTAAAAATGAACCAATTGTGTATACTTTGATAGTATGTATGTCTATTTGAATAAATTAATAAAAATATTAAATGACAAAAAAATTCACACAGAAAAAACGTTGTCGTAATAAGAAGAAGTTTGTCCAGAAATGTACATGATTGGCTCTGTTGATTTTTACGAACCAGTTCATTGCCATTCCAAGAACTTCTATCTTAGCAATATGAATATAAATATTGTAATGAGATTATATTTAGACTTTTTACTATTTATAAAATTTCATTTCCAACTTATACAACCTGCACGAGACATCAAACACCATGCTCCTCAATACGTTGGGTCATCGGAGTAAGAACTCATTATTCTCCTTCTTCCTTGCCTAATTATACCGCTCCATGGCGGAGCGTCGCATCGCTCGGGCTGCGGTAAGCATGTACGTCGTCAACTAATTATTGCAAACCTAAAATGATAAACAAAAATATTATCTTAATTATAAAAATGTTGTACATTCTAAAAATCATAAACCTAATGATTCAAACTGACTGACATGACTGTCAGCTGTGATTGCTGTGATGTATTTGATTTGACATTGCGTCCTTATGTATTCAAGATGAGTAAAAAGATGTGGAAAGTAAATTTTTTTGCATTGACAACCATAGGTTAGAGAGGGATGGAAGTTGTGGATTCTCGACCATGGACTGATAACGTGATAACACTCGTGAATGAACTAATTTGAGTGGAGATTAATCGTCGTTTACATCTAAGTTCCATAGGTGTAGCGCTGTTAGCCAAGACAAAAACCAATACATCAAATATTCAAACCAATGCTATCCAATGCAAAGATACCCACCACCAGGTGGCGCTAGTGTCGTTAAGGTACGAGGGATTATGTGGTGGTAAACTAAATCCCTATTCAATAATAACACTAGACTTGCATATTATGTACTTTATTAAAACACGTGTTAACAGTGAGACGCCACAACCTCGACTGAATGTTCCAGTCGGAATTAAAATTGATGTTCGATTTAAGCGCCACGATGGAAAGTAGCAGAAGCTCTCAGCTGGACGCTACAAAGGAGAGAAAGGTGGAAACAATCGCTGCGAGCTCATCTAGGAATGTCACCTGACCTTCAACCCGATCCTCCATCCTGCTGACAAGAATCCCTTCCAGTACTTTTCCATACACTGGAAGGAGACTAATGCCACGATAAGACTGCAGGTCGGACTTTACCTTTTCGGGATTCTTCAGAAGTATGACCAGGCGGGTAGACTGCCAACTCGTCGGGATAAGCCGTCTTCGGAAGCAATCCGTGAGGATATTCTGGGACGGCCTTCCAGAAGCGTTTAAACATCCAGCCTGTCATCCCGACCAACCTAGACGACTTCCTGCTTCTCAACCTAGCAATGCTTGCCCCTGTCTCCCCAGGCCCAAGATGAGGAATTCCTCTGACTCAGGAGCCTGGTCAAAGGTTGCATTGGTAGGTGGAGCAGCAGGAAAGTAGCTGTCAAAGAGTTAATAATCCTCCATTGATAAGTTTGCATACTAGAGAGTTATCGCTCTATCGAAACATGTGTCCCTATCCACTACCATTTTCGCCTTCGTATCAATTCGTCGATTGGCCAAAGTCCCGTACACTGGCCCGGATCTATGCGTTTACAGAACACAATAGGAAACGTTTCGGAAAACGCGAAACGTCACGCGAACGTTGTGTTTTATAACCTCACCCAATGATCACGGTCGGTGCCTGAATCGAATAAGCCATGTCTGTCTGTCTGTTAGCACGATAACTCCCGAAATAATGAAGCTAGCGGTTTGAAATTTTGGTCAAATGTTTGTTTTGCTAAAATCTTGGACGGTATTGAAAATGGGCCAAATCGGACGACGGGTTCCCCTACCTCCCATACAAACTACCCCTCCTTGATACTTTAATTCGGCCATAACTTTCGGTAGAATATCGCTATCGACTTGAAATTTTGATCAATGTCTCATTCTGACATATACTTTGAGTTGGTGGAAAGTGCAGTAGGTCCGACTACCCCTACCACTACTTCCCCTACAAAGTTATATTCAGCCATATCTTTTGATAGAATGTAACGAAAAACTTCAAATTAGTATCAAATGGTAGCCGTTGGATGCCTTGACAAGGAAATAAAGATGTGTCAGGTCCGACCCATCTACCCTCCCTCCCCCACAAAAAAATATGAAATTGAATATTTTGGATTTTGCGTGCCTTCCAGGTCTGTACATGGGTATAGGGTATACACTCATCGTGCTATTCGCACGATTAGAACTCGGTCTCGTTTGTAGCTGTTTTTGTTTCTGAAACAAAAGAACCAATCTCTCCGAACAGTACTATTTTCATTTATTTCACTTTAATTTGTATACATAGGTACGTTTATTGCTCGAAAACAGGACAGGATGACCTAACTTCCTTATAAATTTGACAGGAGTTCAGTTGTGTAGATTTATATGAAAAGTTACGTTATCCTGCTCTGCTCTGAAGGAAACAATAGAATAACTCTTATTGTTTGATCCCAGAGCCTGCAATATCAGAAGTGAAGTTTTCTAATCGATTCTCTAACTCTAACAATTTATTCTGGATAGTATATACATTATCGATTTCCTTATATGTAATAAAGGCGGCTGCGGCTGCGTGAACACCAAACCCCAATCCTAATACAGCTGTAATCCGTATGGACAACTTGCGCCACAGTTTTAGAACCTCGAAAGGCTCCTTAAACAGGGAAGGTATTCGGTAGGTATAATGCCTGGCAGCAAACATAAACGCCGCCAACGGAGCAAGCATAGTTGGATATGCTATTCCAAGCCCTGCTTGTATGGCGCTAGATCGAACCTCCAAACAAAGTGGACAAACATTAGGATTTAACATAATATAGCGCTGCACCAAATTTTGATGAAACATAACGGAAGTAACCGCCGGCAAAATAACAATTGGCAAATATGTTGACATGTGTCCATATCGACCTAAATTTAATTTTCTTCTATAGTATTGATTAATAAATATCCCTGAAGCTGCACTTAACGCACCTAGCATGCCTGGTCCGAAATTCAACGCCCACCTGAAATGAAACATTATTTATATTATAATTATTAATGTATAACCAATAAAATAAACCAGAGAGAATAATTTAGAAGGAAATTTTGCTCTTCATTGTTTGATAAATTTTTAACATGTTTTAAGATAAGTTATTAAAGAGATCTTTCCATTTTCAGTCGGAAATTTTCGTAAAGTCGCGAAGAATAAATCGAAAATAGTAAAAAACAACTTTTCTCGGTAAGCCGCGAAGGAAACCGAGAAGTAATAAAAACAAATAAAAAGGTGAACCGCGAAGGAAACCGTGAAATAATAAAAACTAACAAAAAGGTGAACCGCGAAGGAAACCAAAGTGAACTTAAAACAGATAATAACAGGGAATAGTATAGCCCATAAGCAGAATCTTAGAAGGATTCGCTTCTGGCCACATATAGTGAGTCAGTTAACCTTCCTATACCCGCGTGTTGGTCTGTCAGACCGACAAAACACTTTTTTCAATTTTTTTAGCTTACATGAAAAGGTAGCGGTTCGAGATTTTTGCTAGCTGCCGGATTTGTTCCTGACTTTATTTTAGTGCATGTCTTGTGATTACGCGAGACGAGCGTATTGGTGCGTGGTCTTACGGCAACTGCCTCTACGGGGCGGACCACACCCGTTTTGTTTTACAAAACGGCCAAAAGCTGCCAATATGCCTTCCTGGCAAGAGCCCCGGCAGGAGCCCTGAAGGTTCGATGCAGGAAGGTTGTGTTTGTGTATATGTGTGGGTACGATATATGTATTTTTTCGTCATATTGGGAGCATTACATCTCGGCGCGGCTGCTCTCAATTTTACCCAATTCGCGCCGGTGTTGAAACAAATCCAGGCCCAGAGGTATGGATTTGTAGTGTCTGCAACCAACGTATCGGTTCGAATGCAAGATCAGTGCAGTGTAATTGCTGCAGGGAATGGGTTCACTTTAGGTGTTCAGGGTTACGAAGACAAGGTCAACACTCCTTAGCATATGTTGCGCCAGGTTGTATGAATTCCGGGCAACCCAGGGCTGCTCCCAGCCCACCTTCCCCACCACTGCCCCCTACACCGCCAAACAATATGATAAGGAATGCCAGACCCAGTCTTACGCCTGGCCCTCCTCCTCCAGCAGTTTTCACTGCACTATCTATATTACAGTTTAACTGTAATGGCATTTACCGAAAAATCGCTGAGATCACACACTTCTTGAGTTCCAACAAAATTCTCATCGCCGCCATTCAAGAGACGTTGCTTAACGCAAACTCGTCTCTAAGCGTCCATAGCGAATATGTTATACTGCGGAAAGATAGACCGGCCGCCACGGATGATTCTCACCCTGGAGGTGGACTTGCCTTCCTAATACACAAGTCCGTACATTACTGTGTATTAGATGTAGTTGCTGACGGTACGGCGGAATTTCAAGCCATCTCAGTTCCATCAGGGAGTACTAATATCGAAATTTTTAATATATGTACCACCTGATTCTAGTTGCCCTTCTGGCTATCGTTTCGATATTGGTCCTCTCCTTTCCGGAGAGCACAGGGTCATCCTTGGCGACTTTAATGCGCACCATGAGCTCTGGCATTCGGACCTCAACAACAATGTCAGGGGTATAACTATCGCCGAATCACTTGACGCCTCAGAATTCTGTTCACTTAATGAAGACTCGCCGACTAGAGTCGTGGGCACTTGCAGTAGTTCTCCTGACATAACTATTGTCAGTGCCAGCCTAATTGCTGCTTCCCGATGGGAAGTACGTACCACCCTTAGATCAGATCACCTCCCAATCATTATAAAGATTGACAAACCAGCGAACATGACTAAGTCTGAGAAGCGAACGCTTGCCAATCACAAGAAAGCCGATTGGGATGGTTTCAAAGCTTACTCGTCGGCGAAGTTCATCGAGCTAACATCACCTATCACCATTCATGAGGCCGAGAAAAATATTAGGAACGTCATTACCACAGCCGCGGCACGTTTTATTCCGGCAGGACGTATCCCGAAAGTTCGGCCTAACTTCCCCACTAGTGCCGCCAGATTAGCCGATGAACGTGATCAGATCAGAAGCGCTCACCCTGATGATCCCAGAATTCAGGAGCTTAACTCCGAAATTGACCGACAAGTTAAAGACTATAGGAGGGCGAAATGGAATCAGCACCTCGATGAATGTAACCTCAATGAAGGTGTCAGCAAATTATGGTCTACCGTCCGCGCCCTTTCCAATCCTCGGAAAGAAAAGGGCAACAACGCCATTGAATTTGGCAACACAAAAACCTGCGATTCTCTTCAGTGTGCTAGCCTGTTCAATAAACAATTTATTGAACATTCCAAGTCTGACGGCCTCAAGCGCAAAATTAGAAGACGGATTCGCAGCCGGAATGTTGACACCATACCATCTTTTACAGCGGACCAGGTTACAAAAAGTCATCGAGAATGCTAAAAACTCCAAGGCCCTCGGACCAGATGGCATTTCGATGACCATGTTGAAACATCTCGACCTTCCAGCCATTGAGTATCTCACGGCCGCCTTTAACTTGTCGATGTCCACGCTTGCCATCCCTGAAATCTGGAAAACAGGTCGAATTGTTCCCTGTCTCAAGCCAGGGAAGAGCGCAAATCTCGGGGAATCCTACCGCCCCATTACGATACATTCTCCTGTCGCAAAGACGCTGGAGGCCCTTATTCACCCCACTCTTGTTGCACATGCGAAGCTAGAACCTCACCAGCATGGCTTCAGGAAGATGCATAGTACCACCACTGCCCTCGATGCGATCACTACACGCATTCGTGATGGGCTAAATCAACGCAGTCGTTGTCACAGAACTATTCTGGTGGCAATAGACCTATCAAGCGCATTCGATAAGGTCAATCATTCAATGCTTCTAGCAAACCTGTTGAATATGCATCTTCCTGCACAAGAGATCCGTTGGATTGCCAATTATCTAGCTGGTCGGCACTCCTTCACCGAGTTTCGAGGCAAACGTTCTAAGCTTAGGAAAATCAAATTAGGTGTTCCACAGGGAGGGGTACTCTCCCCCACTCTGTTCAACATCTACATGTCCGGCCTTCCCACACCACCTGAAGGAATCGAGGTGATTTCCTATGCTGACGATTGCACCCTACTCGCCACAGGGAATGATAAGGATGAAATGCGCCTCCGAATTAATCGATATCTAGGACGATTACAGGCATTTTTCCAAAGCCGAAACCTCACCATCTCTGCGTCCAAATCCTCTGCGACTTTTCTAACCACTTGGTGGGAGGACATCAGATGGGAGATGGATATACGTATTGGCAACAATTCTGTTCCTACTGTTAAAAACCCCAAAATTCTCGGGCTTCACCTAGAGAACATGATGACGTCTGCGAATCATGCAGCTTCAGTCTGTGAAAAAATGCGCAGTAGGAACATCCTAAAAGCTCTAGCTGGTAGCACCTGGGGCAAAGATAAAGAAACCATGCTAGCTACTTATAAAGCGGTGGGTCGAGCGGCCGCTGATTATGCAGCCCCTGTTTGGACACATAGTCTATGTGACACAAACTGGTTCAAAGTTCAGGTCTGCCAAAATGCCGCTCTACGCATCGCGACAGGTTGCCTTTTGATGTCTGCCCAGGATCACTTACATCAGGAGACAAAATTGATGCCAATACAATCTCCTACTCTCAAAACAGTATCTTGTTGGTTGCTACCGTGAGGATCATCCCAATAATCATCTCATGGACCGAATTCCTCCACCACGACATGTCAGGCGTGGTTTACGAGACCTTGAGAGAGAGGTTCAGGGATACAAACGGGACCCTTACGATGAAGTTACATACCGAGCCGCCATTGCAGCGATCCACACTGAAGAAGTGAATCGGTCTATCGCGAGTTTAGGTGCGAATAGAGTCCTCTCAGAGCGCCCACCACCAATTTCGCCTGAGGAGATTAGGCTCCCGAGAGCCACTAGAGTAACACTAGCTCAACTTCGGTCGGGCTTTTGTTCACGCCTTAATTCGTACCTTTCTCGCATAAACCCGGACATCCAAAACATCTGTCCAAACTGCAATGGTACTCCTCATGATGTGGGTCACTTGTTTCAATGCCCCGCTGCGCCCACTGATCTTACCCCTATATCGCTGTTCGAAAACCCTATCGCAGCAGCTATGTTTTTGTCCTTAGACCTCACGGACACAAACATTGACGAACAATAAATCGTACCCAGATAGATGCACAGAGGTTACACACCTGCACCGCTACAAGAAGAAGAAGCGTATTGGTGCATTTGGAATGAATTGTCTGTGAGACCGACGCGGGTATAGGTGTGACTTTTTGTGTAAGTATAAAATTATTGTGTTAATTTTTTGTTGAGTGTTCATTCACCTCCGAAAATTCCTGCGTCCAGGTGGTGAGAAGAGTTGCAGTACATTTAGACGGCGAAATGACTAGTTTGCGGATATTGAAGAACTCCACCAGTTTCTCAATATAGTCATTCAGACGAGCACACATGCCGTTTAAATCATTCCCCGAGGTGAGTACGGTGCAATCGTCTGCATAGGAAATTAGTTCGATACCTTCCGGTGGTGTTGGAAGGCTCGACAGGTAGTTTGTAAACAATGTAGGAGAGAGTACGCTACCCTGTGGAACTCCCTGCTTAATTTTCCTATGCTTTGAACAACTACCTCGAAACTCTGTGAAGGATTGCCTCCCAGCTAGATAGTTGGCAATCCACCTAACCTCTTGTGGAGGAATATCCATATTTAGGAGATCGGCCAACAACGCGGAGTGAATGACAGTGTCGAAGGCTTTCGACAGGTCAAGGGCCACTAGGACGGTTCTGTAACAGGGCTGTTTCTGGTTGAGGCCATTTTGGATGTGATGGGTGATCATATCCAGGACTGTTGTGGTGCTATGCATCTTCCTGAATTCATGCTGGTGAGAAGCTAGCTTAGCATGCGATACAAGGGTGAGGTGGATGAGTGCTTCGAGTGGGTGATAAAATTGTGATTGGACGGTAGGATTCGGCGAGTTTCGCGCTTTTACCGGGTTTGAGAAGGGAGATGATTCTTCCCTTTTTCCAGAATTCAGGGATGACAAGCGTGGATATCGACAAGTTGAAAGCCATCGTTAGATATTCGATGGCTGGAAGATTTAGGTGTTTCAGCATGATCATTGAAATGCCATCTGGTCCAATGGCCTTTGATTTTTTCGCATTCTTGATTGCTGCTGAAACTTGGTCCGCTGTATAGGTAGGGATGATGTCAACCGTTCGGATGCGAATCCTTCTTTTTATCTTGCAGTTGAACAAGCTCGCGCAGAGTTTTGGATTTGCGGTGGTTTTCTTTCCGAATCTGATGGCAACACTCCCCTTGTCTTTCGTTGGGTGAGACAGGGCGCGGACCGTAGCCCAAAGTTTGCTGACACCTTGTGAGAGGTTGCAGCTATCTAAATGCTCGTTCCATTTATCTTTTTATAGGTGTTAACTAGTCGGTTTATTTCGGAGTTTAGCTCCTGAATTCTGGGGTCTGCCGGATTTGCGCGTCTTAAATCGTCCCGTTCGTCGGCTAACCTTGCGGCAGCAGTTGGGAAATATGGCCGAACTTTGGGGATACGCCCTGCCGGAATGAAGCGAGCTGCCGCTTTGACAATGACGTTCCTTATATTCTTTTCGGCTTCCCTGGCGTTCGTTGGAGTAGGTAGCGCGGCAAACTTCGTCGAAGTGAACGTAGTGAAACCCTCCCAATTTGCCTTTTTGTGGTTAATTAACGTACGCCGTTCTGACGTCGTCAGTTCGGCTGGTTTATCAATAGTTATTAGTATGGGGAGGTGATCGGATTGAAGAGACCTGGTTGGTACCGGGTTTCACTTATCAAACTGGCGCTCACCATAGTTCTTTTTCTTCCTTGCCTCGTTCTTTATACCGCTCCATGGTTCCGCGTTGCTCGACCTGCGGTGTAGGCACATCGCCCGTTTTGGCGATAATTTCTCAGCATATTTCTACAGGCAGCTCTATCTTGGATAGTGTCATCGCCGAGACCAATGCGTTGTTGTTGCTTTTTCATTTGACACATCCAGTTGTTCTTCGGTCTGCCTCTGGCCTTGGGTCCATCAAGTGGAACTTCCATTGATATCGCTCTCTTTGCGGGGTTCTCAGGCGGACGCCTTTGAACATGGCAATACCAATCCATTCGTCGGTCTTCGAGCTTTTCGGTGATTGGTTGGTCTATGGACAAGCTGCCTCGGATGTAGCTACTCTTGATGTGGTCCCTTTTGGTTACACCAACTGACATGCGTAACATTTTCATTTCAGTCGCTGTCATTTCTTTCGCGTAACCTTCATACATGGTCCAGCATTCTGATCCAAACATGAGTGCGGGACGTACAACCGTTTTGTACAACTTGCCCTTTAGCTTCAGTGGCATTTTCTTATCGCAGAAAGCTCCAGAGTTTTCTCGCCACCTCATCCACCCAACCTTTGTGCGATGTTTGATGTCATCATCGCATGTAGCTCCGCTGTTCACCATCGAGCCAAGGTACTTGAACTTGGTACAAGACTTAAGCTGCTCTCCTTTGACGTACATTTCTGGTATCGGTGCATTTGGGTCTGAGAATTGGCAGCATAAGAACTCAGTCTTTGTTATACTTACCCTCAGTCCATGCTCCTCCAGAATGTCACACCATTTTGTAAGCGCAGCTTGCAAGGCAACGATGTTTGGGCTACTGAGGACTATATCATCAGCAAAAAGAAGAGATATTTCTAGGCCGTCGGAGACACGTGTTAATAAGTAGCACATGATGATGTTGAAGAGCAACGGACTCAATACACTGCCCTGGTGTACTCCGACATTCACCGGAAATTCTTCTGATTCACCGGCTGTGCATCTAACCTTAGTCGTAGCTCCATCATACATGTCTCGTATCATCCTGACGTATGCCTCGGGGACATTAAGTGCTCTCAAGGCCAACCATATCAGATCACGAGGTACTCTATCGAATGCCTTCTCCAGATCGATGAACACAAAGTACAAGTCCTTTCGTGCTGCTCTATACTTTTCCATCGCAATACGAATGCACTGAATCGCATCGACTGTAGATCGACCTTCAACAAAGCCGCATTGATTGTCATTCAACCGCACAATCTTTCTCAATCGGTTGCAGACAACTCGCTCGTAGATCTTTAGTGTATGAGGTGTTAACTTTATAGCCCTATAGTTGTTGAGTTTGCGTGAGTCTCCCTTGTTCTTATAGAAAGGAAGAAGAAAACTTTCCCTGAAAGCATCAGGCATCGGTTGCCCACCTTTGATTTTGTTGAAGAGAACTGTGAGCCAACTAAGCCCGACATTTTCCATTTTCAACCAAAATTCCGCGGGGATTTTGTCCGGGCCGACTGCCTTTTCGCGTTTCATCTGATGCATTGCCTCCATCACCTCTTCCTCTGAGATATCTTCAATATTTGTGGTATTCGGCTCAACATCTTGAAAAGCTGCTCGAGGAAATTCTTCATTTAGAAGTTCGTCAAAATACTCTCGCATCCTGCTACAAATAGCCGTATCGTCAATCAGCAACATTCCTTGCGAGTCCTCCACGTACTTTGGCGCCTGTATTTCCCGAGCGTTCCTTCTCCTTTGGGCTGCGACCCTAAATATCCCGGCGTCGTGCTTAGGTCTCTCGCGCAAAGACGGTCCTTCGGTCGCAGTCTGAGTTTCTAATTCTTGGTAGAATTTCTCAGCTGCCTTCGCCTTTGCTTGAGCTACTAAGCGCTTTACTTTCTTCCGGCATTGCATATAATTTTCGCGAAGTTGAACCCGTTCGGCTTCACTGCTTGACTCACATTTCGTCCATGCCTTAAATGCGTTCGATTTGGCTTGCACTGCTTCCATAGTTTCGGTGTTCCACCACCATGTTTCTTTCTTCGTGTGGAGCGGACCTTTCGAAACTCCAAGTGCCTTTTCCGCCTCACCTACTGACATTTCAGCGAAACTATTCCACATTTGTGTTGGACTGTGCTCGGTGCAGTTTATGTTGTTTTGAAACCACTCCGTCATTTTATCAATGAATGGAGTTACTACAGGTTCAAAGTTGTCGTTTGTGAGATTGTGCCACTTGATTTTTTCGACAGGCTTGGGAGTTCTTCTATTTCTTGCTCCTCCTGCTTTCAAAATAAATTCTGACAGGAGCAAACGATGTTGGCTGACGACAGATTCACCCAAGATCACCTTGCAGTCTCTTACCCACCTTCTCATAAAATCGAAACAGATGTGGTAATCGATCTGCGTTTCGTGTTTCCTATCTCCGTGTCCACTACTGTAGGTGATTAGGTGTCTCTCGTTTTTCACAAACCATGTATTTAGGATGACCAAACCATACGATCTGCACATGGTCAGGCGCTCACCATAGTTATGTCAGGAGAACTATGGCAGCGGCAGCGACGCGTTGAGACGAAGTTCCATTGAGTGAGAAGGCTGCTGGGTCTAATTTGGACGCGATATCTATACCTCTGGCATCATTTGCGAGAAGAGAGTGCCAGAGTTCGTGATGGGCGTTAACCTTTAAATGCATAGCGTACCATATATGGTACCTGGCTAGATTCCTGTAAAAGTCTAGCGATTATTAAATTTTTTATTTTTTTTTACTTTTTCCCAAAGTAGACAAAACAGGCTTGCACATAAATTAAATTTTGGCTTCCCGAAGCTTTCTTTGAATTGTCTGTGCGTCGTCAAAGTGGACGAACGTTATTTTTTGTGAAATTTTAAAAGCTATTTTTTAGAGCTAAAAAAATAGGCAAAATTTACCGTTATTTGGAAAAGGAAAAATACTGGTGAGTAAATTGGAATGTTTTATTGAGATTCTTTTGAGATTTTGACCAAAAAAAGTCACCAAAGGTATTGTTTGCACTAATTTTGCAACGTACCATATATGGTACACCATGCAGTGGGGCATATTCAGAAATATATATACATTCATTCCGATCGTTGTTATTGATGAAATTATTCTCCTTTAGGCTTGGGTAGAGCAGGATATGTTCATAAAATTTTAATTATCAGATCTTTTAACATGATGGTGCGTTTTATTGAACTCAGATCCTGGTCCAAATTACCTAAATTTTCATACAAATTTTGCGATCGATCCATTTTTCCAGGATATTTACTGCCATTTTTTATGAAAGCTAGGTTAATCAGTCCTCATTAGGATTCAAGGAAACGGAGCTATCATAGTTGATTTAGAAGGATCGTTTTTGTCATTTTATTTTCTATAGCAGACCGGTCAGGGCTTATTGTTTCTGTAGCTGCTTCTTATAATCCAAGTCTTTTTAGCTGGCAAGTATACTGAAAAAATTGTTCACATCTTTTGTTTTGTCCTTAGGACACGCCACTAAAAAACCGAACGTCCTTACTTAACATCTTAGAAAGATACTTGGACTTTCACCAGGGCTAACGCAGCTTCGCCTTGATATCCAATTTCTTAAACCATTTCATAATGACAAGTATTGTCTTGGAAATCCACGGTCAGGATCCTCAGAAAATGTGCTTCTATGGTCAACCATTTCATATGGAAGAATATGTGGAGTACCACATTCGATAAACAAAAAATTGCATGGATGTAATTGTTGTGGACATGTCCTGTGACCTGCACAAATTTGGGTTATAAAGCAAGCAGCAGTTCATTTTCATGTTCATATCCTAGCAAAGTCAATCATTATATCGAGTTTTCCACTGTAATTTCGATCGAAACTCTTCATAATCATTATCCTTTCTTTTTTGCACTGTTCCTATCAAAGTAAGAGGCAGATTAAATAACATTTGAAAAAAGTCTTTCATTTACAACATTATGGCCTGAATGCATGGCGTACCATATTTGGTACACAATACAAATTCTACTATTTTCGCTTTTCTGGGGAAACGGGCTATTTTCTGGGAAAATAAAGGCTGATTCCGTGTTCAGTGACCGATTTTACATAAGTGGAGGTCAGTTACGATAATGGATTCAGACCCCATGCATTTAAGGGTTAAAGTCGCCAAGTAGGATCCTATGCTGTCCTGTGAGGAGTGGACCAATATCGAACTTATAGCCAGAGCCACAGCTGGATGCTGGTGGAACATAGATGTTTATAAGTTTGATATTGGTATTGCCGGATTTAACGGCAATAGCTTGCATTTCCGCCGTGCCGCCGTCTCCTGAAATGCCGCTATCAGAATCGTCGATCTTCAGACGGATGCCATTGCAGTTAAACTGCAATATGGTGAGTGGGGTGTACACTGCTGCAGGGGGTGTAGATGTTGTATTGTATTGTTTACTGCGGGTGGCGGTGGTGGAGAGCTGGGGCCAGGAATGGCCGGAGACGGTGGTGGGCCATTAACTTGTGAGCTAGGGCCTGGGTTGGCTGGGGGCCGACCCTGGAGCAACAAAGGACAACTTGTCATAATTTCTCATTTTTCTTAGGCCTGAGCAGTAGAAATGAAAGCATTCTCTTCTTCTTCTTCTTCTTCTTGTAGCGGTGCAGAAAGGTGTGAAACCTCTATGCATCTATGTGGGTACGATTTATGGTTCGTCAATGTTTGTGTCCGTGAGGTCTAAGGACAAAACCATAGCTGCTGCGATAGGGTTTTCCCACAGCGATATAGGGGTAAGATCAGTGGGCGCAGCGGGGCATTGAAACAAGTGACCCACATCATGAGGAGTACCATTGCAGTTTGGACAGATGTTTTGGATGTCCGGGTTTATGCGAGAAAGGTACGAATTAAGGCGTGAACAAAAGCCCGACCGAAGTTGAGCTAGTGTTACTCTAGTGGCTCTCGGGAGCCTAATCTCCTCAGGCGAAATTGGTGGTGGGCGCTCTGAGAGGACTCTATTCGCACCTAAACTCGCGATAGACCGATTCACTTCTTCAGTGTGGATCGCTGCAATGGCGGCTCGGTATGTAACTTCATCGTAAGGGTCCCGTTTGTATCCCTGAACCTCTCTCTCAAGGTCTCGTAAACCACGCCTGACATGTCGTGGTGGAGGAATTCGGTCCATGAGATGATTATTGGGATGATCCTCACGGTAGCAACCAACAAGATACTGTTTTGAGAGTAGGAGATTGTGATCACATATTGGCATCAATTTTGTCTCCTGATCCTGGGCAGACATCAGAAGGCAACCTGTCGCGATGCGTAGAGCGGCATTTTGGCAGACCTGAACTTTGAACCAGTTTGTGTCACATAGACTATGTGTCCAAACTGGGGCTGCATAATCAGCGGCCGCTCGACCCACCGCTTTATAAGTAGCTAGCATGGTTTCTTTATCTTTGCCCCAGGTGCTACCAGCTAGAGCTTTTAGGATGTTGTTCCTACTGCGCATTTTGCACAGACTGAAGCTGCATGATTCGCAGACGTCATCATGTTCTCTAGGTGAAGCCCGAGAATTTTGGGGTTTTTAACAGTAGGAACAGAATTGTTGCCAATACGTATATCCATCTCCCATCTGATGTCCTCCCACCAAGTGGTTAGAAAAGTCGCAGAGGATTTGGACGCAGAGATGGTGAGGTTTCGGCTTTGGAAAAATGCCTGTAATCGTCCTAGATAGCGATTCATTCGGAGGCGCATTTCATCCTTATCATTCCCTGTGGCGAGTACGGTACAATCATCAGCATAGGAAATCACCTCGATTCCATCAGGTGGTGTGGGAAGGCCGGACATGTAGATGTTGAACAGAGTGGGGGAGAGTACCCCTCCCTGTGGAACACCTAATTTCATTTTCCTAAGCTTAAAACGTTTGCCTCGAAACTCGGTGAAGGAGTGCCGACCAGCTAGATAATTGGCAATCCAACGAATCTCTTGTGCAGGAAGATGCATATTCAACAGGTTTGCTAGGAGCATTGACCTTATCGAATGCCCTTGATAGGTCTATTGCCACCAGAATAGTTCTGTGACAACGACTGCGTTGATTTAGCCCATCACGAATGCGTGTAGTGATCGCATCGAGGGAAGTGGTGGTACTATGCATCTTCCTGAAGCCATGCTGGTGAGGTTCTAGCTTCGCATGTGCAACAAGAGTGGGGTGAATAAGGGAAAGTATCGTAATGGGGCGGTAGGATTCCCCGAGATTTGCGCTCTTCCCTGGCTTGAGACAGGGAACAATTCGACCTGTTTTCCAGATTTCAGGGATGGCAAGCGTGGACATCGACAAGTTAAAGGCGGCCGTGAGATACTCAATGGCTGGATGGTCGAGATGTTTCAACATGGTCATCGAAATGCCATCTGGTCCGAGGGCCTTGAAGTTTTTAGCATTCTCGATGACTTTTTTAACCTGGTCCGCTGTAAAAGATGGTATAGTGTCAACATTCCGGCTGTGAATCCGTCTTCTAATTTTGCGCTTGAGGCCGTCAGACTTGGGATGTTCAATAAATTGTTTATTGAACAGGCTAGCACACTGAAGAGGATCGCAGGTTTTTGTGTTGCCAAATTCAATGGCGTTATTGCCCTTTTCTTTCCGAGGATTGGAAAGGGCGCGGACGGTAGACCATAATTTGCTGACACCTTCATTGAGGTTACATTCATCGAGGTGCTGATTCCATTTCGCCCTCCTATAGTCTTTAACTTGTCGGTCAATTTCGGAGTTAAGCTCCTGAATTCTGGGATCATCAGGGTGAGCGCTTCTGATCTGATCACGTTCATCGGCTAATCTGCCGGCACTAGTGGGGAAGTTAGGCCGAACTTTCGGGATACGTCCTGCCGGAATAAAACGTGCCGCGGCTGTGTTTATGACGTTCCTAATATTTTTCTCGGCCTTATGAATGTTGGTAGGTGATGGTAGCTCGATGAACTTCGCCGACGAGTAAGCTTTGAAACCATCCCAATCGGCTTTCTTGTGATTGACAAACGTTCGCTTCTCAGACTTAGTCATGTTCGCTGGTTTGTCAATTTTTATAATGATTATCACCTCCCCCCTCCCAATCACCTGGTCTAAGGGTGGTACGTACTTCCCATCGGGAAGCAGCAATTAGGCTGGCACTGACAAGTGCCCACGACTCTAGTCGGCGAGTCTGAGGCGTCAAGTGATTCGGCGATAGTTATACCCCTGGCATTGTTGTTGAGGTCCGAATGCCAGAGCTCATGGTGCGCATTAAAGTCGCCAAGGATGACCCTGTGCTCTCCGGAAAGGAGAGGACCAATATCGAAACGATAGCCTGAAGCGCAACTAGAATGAGGTGGTACATATATATTAAAAATTTCGATATTAGTACTCCCTGATGGAACTGAGATGGCTTGAATTTCCGCCGTACCGTCAGCAACTACATCTAATACACAGTAATGTACGGACTTGTGTATTAGGAAGGCAAGTCCACCTCCAGGGTGAGAATCATCCGTGGCGGCCGGTCGATCTTTCCGCAGTATAACATATTCGCTATGGACGCTTAGAGACGAGTTTGCGTTAAGCAACGTCTCTTGGATGGCGGCGATTAGAATTCTGTTGGAATTCAAGAAATGTGTGATCTCAGCGATTTTTCGGTGAATGCCATTACAGTTAAACTGTAATATAGATAGCGCAATGAAAACTGCTGGAGGAGGAGGGCCAGGCGTAAGACTGGGTCTGGCATTCCTTATCATATTGTTTGGCGGTGTAGGGGGCAGTGGTGAAGAAGGTGGGCTGGGAGCAGCCCTGGGTTGCCCGAAGTTCATACAACCTGCCGCAACATATGCTGAGGAGTGTTGACCCTGTCTTCGTAACCCCGAACACCTAAAGTGAACCCATTTCCTGCAGCAATTACACTGCACTGATCTGGCATTCGAACCGATTCGTTGGTTGCAGACACTACAAATCCATACCTCTGGGCCTGGATTTGTTTCAACACCGGCGCGAATTAGTAAAATTGAGAGCAGCCGCGCCGAGATGTAATGCTCCCAATATGACGAAAAAACACATATATCGTACCCACACATATACACAGACAAACACAACCTTCCTGCATCGAACCTTTAGGGCTCCTGCCGGGGCTCTTGTCAGGAAGGCATATTGGCAGCTTTTGGCCGTTTTGAAGTGACAAAACGGGTGTGGTCCGCCCCGTAGAGGCAGTTGCCGTAAGACCACACAGCAGGTACACCTCAAGGACCTGGCATTCCCGAAGATACGTCGGTTGCATACACAGCAGATGTAGATTTCGGGACCTGGGTTGGTCTCGATGCCGGCGCGGATTAGGAGAATTGAGAGCAACCGCGTTGAGATGAAATGCTCCCAATTTGACGAAAAAACACATAGAACACATCCACACACATACACATCCCTCCTGCATCGAACCTTCATGGTTCTTGCCATGGAGGGGTCTTTTGGCAACTCTTGGCCGTTTCGTTGGTGAGAAACGGGTGTGGTCCGCCCCGAAGAGGCTTGAAAAAACTGTATGGCAGCAAGCCATCGGGAATGGTCGCCGATAAGACCACCCTGATCTGGCGTCGTATCCATTGATGACAAAACAGTGATTGAAATTACTTCAGATGTAAGTTACCTAACTTTAAATAATAATAAAAAGTGCGAAGCAAATATTGATAAAAAGGGTACCAACAGGTAGCTAAGGTTTCAAACATACGACTTTTATGGATAACTATCATACTTTCCAAAAACACGTACAAACACACGCGCTGTGAATATACCGAAAGATGATCCTGTGGATGAGTGAACGAAATGGTTGTAGTTTTATTCGATAATAACGGCATACCGGGTAGCATGATACAGTATTATCAAGCAAGTTAGTCCAGCATGTGCAAAAATGCTGCTCAATTAGAACCCCATTGTACCACTAGATATCAGTGTTCTCACTTTACTGCAATCGCGATTTTTAAGAAATGTTGTCATCTACTGCACCACTGGCACTGTCCTACCTATCCGCGTTGGGAAGTTATGGCTGCCGAAATTACATTTTGAATTTTCTGATTGAAAATTGTCCATCACTCGGAAATTCGTGAGCGAAACATTTTAGGCCACTTGTAGAGCACCGTACTGTTCATATTTGGCGAGTTGCCAAGAATTTAAAGTTACAGACATTGAAAGCTGCGATTTTAATTCAAAAATCAAAAAAGTCACTGTATTCCATCCCATCCCATCCTCCTATCAAACTCTATAGGAAATTGCATATTAAAAAAGTTTTTGCCACAATATGTCCTTCGAATCCATCAAAATTTGCGAGCTCAGCAGACCGGCATGGCATCACTAATTGGCTGTGTGAAGTTAGCCAGTCATGTTTTTGAAATTAGGTCCTTTTGCTCGGTGAACCGTTTGTTCTACAGCGGCTACGTTTGTTCTTGATTGTTAACCAATTAATATCGTTTGTGCTTCTCTAATTATTTAATTATAGCAACTTTAAAATTGTGAGTGTGAACTTATCCAGTCATTTTTAAATATGGGTCGGAAAGGTATAGGTTTGGTATCAATCGAAAGCCAGACGTTTGTTCATTTTGTAGGGCGTTTGTTCATCCTGGAAACGGAAGGATACAGGAATTATTAAGGAGAAAGAGATTAGTTGTGACGTCATCTTCACTCAACCAACGCCATCTACTCAGCTCAGCTGTACGGGCAACCCGTGTCCCGCGAACAATTTATGCAAGATCCACACCATCATCGTACAGCTGAGCTGAGTAGATGGCGTTGGTTGAGTGAAGATGCGAAAGTGTCACGATTTTTTTCTTTCGTAAGACGCGTTCTTACAATGTGAAATGGACAATGCTTGTCTGCTGGCCACTACAAAAGCTCTCTTGTCTTGCAAGTTTACCCGTCCGGTTTCGTCTTACAATCTGAAATCAGCCAATGTTCTACACAAGCCCGTTGTGAACTTAGTCTACAGAATGTGAAGTTAGCCTGTAATTTGCTGGGATGGGAATCAATTTGGTATCAATCTAAAGGAAATCCTTTGTGCCATGATTTTTGTGTTTGTGCCGCCTTAAAACGCAAGAACTCAGAGAAATAAAGGAAAAACCCGACTGGTTTGTCTCGACTAAGAGTGTTAAGCCGGCCCCACATCGACCGGAGTGTGGCAAACACCGCGCAAAAAACCGGTCCAAGATTGATACCTTGGAATCGTCCAACCACATAGCTGCACTGCTGCTGTACGATTTTGGTATCAATCTTTTGCGTGGTGATTGCCACACTCCGGTCGGTGTGGGGCCGGCTTTATGTTGTACACAAACCCATTGTGAGCTTTATCAACGCCATCTAGAAATATCATAGCCGCAACTCAGCTGTACAATGACGTCATAGTTTAGCTCTTAAATTTTTTATTTACACGAACAAACAACAAAAACAAGTAGTGACGTAATAAAAAGCAAAAACAAAACAGTGCAACATTGGCGAACATAACCTAAAATTATAAGCTGATTTTGACGTCTAAGATTCTACATTGCGGCCTTAATATCTAGACGGCGTTGGCTTTATCTCGCGTGCCGTTAAGCTCCATCCACATCCAGACTGGTGGTTGTCATTGCATTAAAACTGACCACCATTTGGTTGTCCGTCCAACAATTTTGTTGCAATTTTGAAAACTTTTGTTTTGTTTTGTGAGACATTAGGTGTGTTTTTTTGGTTATCCCGTGCAGGTTTGGGTAACGAAACTTCATATAAAAAAATGACAGGTGCGTCAGCTGTCATTTTTTTTATATGGAGATTCGTTACCCAAACCTGCACGGGATAACCAAAAAAACACACCTATTGTGCCTGTCTAGACAGTTTCAATTTTCGTTCGTCTTCATCATTTTGACAATTGAAACTTGAGATGTATGCGCTATTGAAGAAACGCATTCATTCTTGAACGCAATTGCCAATGTTAAATATTAACAACACATCATCTATTCATACAATTCATGAAATAATTTATCACTTGCCCGTCCTGACCAAAGCCGTGACACATATTTAACGATAAATAATGAACAGATCTGGATAGAATGAGACATTGATCTCTTCTGTTCACTTGACGCAATCAATGACATGTTCAATGTTGAAAGTGGATACGGAGCTTGAAGACGATAGGGAAGACGAAAGCGCACATGTGTGGTTATAGCCATTGTGCCTGTCTAGACAGTTTCATTTTTCGTTCGTCTTCATCATTTTGACAATTGAAACTTGAGATGTATGCGCTATTGAAGAAACGCATTCATTCTTGAACGCAATTGCCAATGTTAAATATTAACAACACATCATCTATTCATACAATTCATGAAAGAATTTATCATTTACCCATCCTGACCAAAGCCGTGACACATATTTAACGATAAATAATGAAAAGATCTGGATAGAATGAGACATTGATCTCTTCTGTTCACTTGACGCAATCAATGACATGTTCAATGTTGAAAGTGGATACGGAGCTTGAAGACGATAGGGAAGACGAAAGCGCACATGTGTGGACATAGCCATTGAATAATTGTTGAATGGCCAAGTAATAATTCAAACGCGCAGATTCCAATTTTGATAATTACATTTAAATAATCTCCAAAATTAAAGTTTAGTTATGTCATTTTTACCCTCCATTTGGTTGCTAGTGTAGATGCTAAGTATAGTTGCCAAATGCGGTCCGTGATGTCAGTTTTTGGACACGCCTCCATTTAGATCACAGTTTACATGAGATGTCAAATAACAACCTGACGTCCAGATCGTGTCATTACCGAGATCAAAGCGCTGTTTTTCTTATGTGGCACATCTACGTTTGCGGAAAACAATGAAATGGAATTATTTTAATACAAAAAAAAGAACAATTAAAATGAGGAAACAACTTTTGCTTGATTCTCATTTTTCAGGCACGAAAAAATAAAGACTCATATTTTTTCAGGCACGAAAAAATAAAGACCCATATCTTAGTGTACGAAGCGACTACCATTTATTACATATGTATGGTTGAACCACGGCTTTGAGTTTTCAGCATTGTCGATATATTTCTACCTCCTTCTTTTAGCGATATAGAAAGGCGTGGTTTGGTATAATGTGGTTTGCGGTGGTCATTCGTAATGTCTTGGGACAAGTACGTGGATGTTCTGATAGGGTTAACCCACATGGGATCTAGGAGAGAAGTCAATGTGCCTGTCTAGACAGTTTCAATTTTCGTTCGTCTTCATCATTTTGACAATTGAAACTTGAGATGTATGCGCTATTGAAGAAACGCATGCATTCTTGAACGCAATTGCCAATGTTAAATATTAACAAAACATCATCTATTCATACAATTCATGAAAGAATTTATCATTTACCCGTCCTGACCAAAGCCGTGACATATATTTAATGATAAATAATGAACAGATCTGGATAGAATGAGACATTCAGTGCATTCAGCGAGCACATATTGGAAAGAGCTACTGGAAAGTGTTCTCTCCCCGTGTCCCACTCACCCGCTAAGCGGTCCACATGCGATGTATCGAAAATTTTCCCTATTTAGCGTTGAATTGGAATGCTACATTTAGATGTGTAGCTGCTACTTGGACTGCTCGATCAACTGTCACGCACAGCTGCTCGACCATCAATACTGGAAATTGTTTATTCACAGTTCAGCAGAAAAATGTCATTTCTGAGCCAGGTTTTAGTGAACGTTATAATATTGTGCGATGAGAGTACGTATTTTGAAAGAAAAGTTGCAGTTTTAGGTTTTTTGAATTTTTGATTGCCGCAATGTCTGCGGATGTATCAGCTGATTAGAAAGAACTGACATTTCGTGTAGCAAGTCCATTCAGCGAACACAAACTTAGCAGTTTTCCAATTTCTTGTGGTGGGGATATGTAGCATATCCCAATATGTGCTCGCTGAATGCACTCATTGATATCTTCTGTTCACTTGACGCAATCAATGGCTATGTCCACACATGTGCGCTTTCGTCTTCCCTATCGTCTTCAAGCTACGTATCCACTTTCAACATTGAACATGTCATTGATTGCGTCAAGTGAACAGAAGAGATCAATGTCTCATTCTATCCAGACCTGTTCATTATTTATCGTTAAATATGTGTCACGGCTTTGGTCAGGACGGGTAAATGATAAATTCTTTCATGAATTGTATGAATAGATGATGTGTTTTTAATATTTAACATTGGCAATTGCGTTCAAGAATGAATGCGTTTCTTCAATAGCGCATACATCTCAAGTTTCAATTGTCAAAATGATGAAGACGAACGAAAATTGAAACTGTCTAGACAGGCACAATGACATGTTCAATGTTGAAAGTGGATACGGAGCTTGAAGACGATAGGGAAGACGAAAGCGCACATGTGTGGACATAGCCAATGAGCGCAGTGGGCCCTCCGGTGAATAGTCTACATATGAAATGAGTATCCAATTGGAGAAAAACTGTTCGGTTAAATTTTTCGTTCGCTGAATGTAGCTAATGACTAGGGAGGAATTCAGTCCATAAGATGAATGTTTGGATGATCAAATAGAAAGCAACCTACAAGATACTGATTCGACAGCACACAATCATGATGAGCCATTCGCATACCTAAACTGAGTTTCCTACTTCTTTTAGAGGTGGAGAAGATGTGCATGTGTGTGTATTTGAGTTATGGTTCGTCAATGTTAATGTATGTGATGTTTAGGGACAGAAACACATAGAGCTATATAGTAGTAGAGAGGCGGAAATGTACGAAGCCCATACAAATTGACAGGTACAAATGGGACGGGAAATTTTCAGAGATGGGAGAGTAAGAATACCGCTCTGAGAACGAAAATATAACAGTACGTGATACGCAACGTCAAATCTGACAACCATTCGCGCAGGCAGTAACAAAACGTTCAGTTCGGTCGGGAGAACTTTTTAAAAATAACAAAAACGCGACGAGTTTCATAAAATTTGATTATTTATTTTCGTACCGCGAAAGTTCGTGAAAAAGATTTGTGCATTTCGTTCGTAGTTCGTGACTTGTATACGTACGCATAACAGCAGTGAACTTCGCGTGTGGCCAAAATGAAGTGTATTGTGTTCGGATGCTGCAATACCTTTGGAAGACAACCCATTGCAGTTTAATTTCACATGTAGTAATAATGCAAATCAATTGTGTGTGCTTTTATATATTTTTATCACCCTTTCACAGAAAAAAAAACAGGAAAAAACGCAATCACAAAATTGTTGTTTTGATTGCTTTTGATTGTTTAGATACGGAATGTCAAAACAGTTTTTTTTCCAGTGGCGGAACAATAATTTTTAATGAAGTCGACAACAAAAATTATTTTAACCGCAAAATCCAAGATTAAATAGAATATTTGAACAATTTAAAAGCCACCTTCTTGATTTTGGTTTTGAAAACGTTTATTATAAATTTTAATTAACTTCCATGAACTTTTTTTTTTTTTTTTTTTTGCCTCACAGAAGCTTCTGCCCCGGGACAGGGCTTCTCGGCATCACTTTACTTACTATGCGTACGTAAGTGACTAATCAATCAATCGAGTGTAAACTCTAGCAGATCGATAAAATAAAATCTAAAACAAAAAATAAATTAATAAGGAAATTTATCAAAATAATTTCTTTTAAAAATTAATTTGTTAATGCAATTAAAATTAACTAAGTCCTTCAAACTGTTATAAAGAATTATTGACCTTGTAATTGGTTCGTTAAGACCATAATTTACTCTATGATAAGGCTGAACAAGAAGGTTGTTCCGCCGTAAATTGTGAGGAATAGTTCTGACTTCAAAGTTATTTAATATATCTTCACAAACAATATGAGAGCAAAACAGATCTCTAATGAACATAGCGTTTAAAAACGTTCTTCTATAATCTAAAGCTTGTAAACCCAATAAGGAACAGCGAGTTTTATATTCTGGCTTGAAACGCCAGCCAATTTGATAAATAGCAAACCGTGTAAAATTGTGTTGAATTCTTTCTATACGCTCGATATGAACCTTATAGAACGGATTCCACACAATAGAACAATATTCCAAATGCGAGCGAACGAAAGCTGTAAACAATATTTTTAAGGTAAAAGGATCATTAAATTCACGAGCGTTACGTTTAACAAATCCTAACATACTATTCGCTTTTGAAATAATGTAATCAATGTGTTGTCGAAATGAAAGATCATGGTCGAAAATTACACCAAGATCTGATATTTCGGCAACCCTTAGAAGAACACTACCTGTTAAGGAGTACTCAAAGAAGATCGGAGTTTTCAATTTATATATGCTAAGTACTTTACATTTACTAACATTTAAATTTAAATTATTATTAAGGCACCAAATTTGCAGTTTTTCTAAATCGGATTGCAAGTTAAGACAATCACCTATATTGCGTATTCTCATTGCGATTTTCATATCATCGGCATACTGCCATACACGCACGAATTGAAAATTTTGTATGATATCGTTTACGAAAACTAAAAAGAAAAGTGGTCCTAAATGGCTTCCTTGCGGAACTCCTGACGAACACTTTATGATAGAGCGCGATGTACAGCCATTCAACTTTACCAACTGCGTCCTATCCGTTAGATAGGATTTCACCCAGCTAAGAAAAACCGACTGTATACCTAAATTTTCTAGTTTCTTAAGTAAGATATTATGATCTACTCTATCGAAAGCCTTCGAGAAATCGGTATAAACCACATCAACCTGCATTCCCTGCTCAATACCATCTGCAACAAATTTAGTGAATGATACCAAATTTGTTGTAGTTGATTTCCCTTTAAGGAATCCATGTTGACATGGTGATATTAAACGGCTAATTAAAACATCTATTTTATTTTTAATAAGCATTTCAAACAACTTCGGTATTGCTGATAGTTTGGCTATGGGTCTATAGTTATCAATAAGATGTTTCGGACCCTTTTTGTGAACAGGGGTTATGTACGAAACTTTCCATTCATCAAGAAAAACACCTGAAGACAAGGACAAATTAAAAATAAGGGCTAAAGGACGACATAACGATTGCATGCAATTCTTCAAAAATATATTAGGAATGCCATCAGGTCCGGCCTGAATACTAACATCAAGATCACGGAAAGCATTCAATAGGTCATCCTCAGAAATCTCAAGAGCACTCGTAAGGTCCTCCTGAGCTATCCGAGGGACCAATGCACTGTGGCTTGGCTTGGTGTTAGTATTCATTTCTGGTGAAACGGAGTCTGGCACTTCGTAAACTGAATTGAAAAATCTAGCAAATCCATCACAAACCGATTGAACATCGTTGTAAAAATTGCCATTGAACTCTAAATTTTTGGGTATTCCTGTATTCTTGCGCTTGCTGTTTATAAAACTCCAAAATGTCTTACTGTCATTTTTTATATTATTTTCAGCTCTCGCGATATACTGTTTGTAAAGATTTTTATTCATTAATTCATACTCTCTTCTCAATCTGAAGAAATGTTCTTTATTGGCAAGAGAGGATGACTTCTTATACAACTTATGAGCTTTATTTTTAGCTCTTTTAAGTTTCAACAATTCTTTACTACCCCAAGGATTTTTTGCTTTTATTTTTTTCTTTTGTAAAGGAACGTACTTATGAATAGCTTCCAATAAAATTGATTTAAAATTTGTATAACTTTCAGCAAGATTTATATTTGATATAACTGAAGCCCAGTCCATATTACGAAATATTGAATTTAATTTTGTAAAGTCAGCTTTTTGAAAATTTCTAGTAAGAGTAACTTCTGCCTCTTCTTCAATGTAATCATAAAAAACAAACTCAAGAAGAAGAGCACTATGATGCATTGAATTGGGCAAAAATGGTTTATCTACTTTAATTACAGAAGCATTGAAATCAGTACTAACAAAAATCAAATCTAAAATTCTACCAATTGAATTTTTAACAAAGTTCATTTGCATCAAATCCATGGCAAATAAACAATCTGTTAGAACAAATTCACACTCGAGATGTAAATTACGCGGCAGAATTTTTTTCTCGTCGTCGTTCCAGTACCAACTTATATTACCAAGATTGAAATCCCCAACGACGATCAATTTGTCTTTTTCCTCAAAGGATAATCTGGAGATATTATCTAAATGTTTTTTATAAACATCAACTGAACTCAAAGGTGGTAAATAGCTATTAAAAATGTATATTTTTTCGCTACTAGAAACATTAATAGAAACACATATCTGTTCCACGTCCTTATGAAAAAGCTCAACTTCATGAGATGGGAATGTTGTTTTGATAGCTACCAAAACACCACCTCCTCTCTTTGTTGAAGTCTCATACCGATCGCGGCGATAGACATCATAGTTTCTTATGAAAAGTTCCTCATTTGAAATGTCTGTGTGGAGCCAAGTTTCGGTTAAGCAAATGGCAGCATAATCTTCTAGTGAAACTGCAAGGTAAAAGTCATTTGTTCTTGAACGAAGACCACCAACATTTTGATAATAAACTGAAAAAACTGAATTGGAAATTATGTGTTTAGCTGGGCACTGTTTTGGCGTTTGCCGTTTTTTGAAAAATTGAATGGTGATATGTTGATGCCCTTGGGCCAGAAGTTGGCACAAAACACTTGCTTTGAATATTCTTGAGGAATTTTCAAACCAAAACTGATTGAAACTAATTTGGATATATCACAATCTTTTTTTATAAGTGCATAAACCGAAAGAAAAGTGTCATCTTTTAAATCAAGTTTTTTCATTACGTATTCCTTCAATTCATCTGCTTTTACCGAAGCGTGCAGCTTGGAAACATGGAATACTTTAAAACTAGGGACACTTCGAAGAGAATCATTAGCTTCATCGACTCCAAAAATTCTTTTATGTCGCCTATTATTATCAGCCTTTTTGGAAATAACATCACCAACAGGAGAAGGTTTTTTGATATTAATCTTTTTCTTACGTACAGTGACAAATTTATCAACCGGAGATTGATTTTTGTCAACATTAGAAGGAATTATAGAAGACGATGGATCTAAAATAACAGTAGAAGTTCCCGTATCTTGGCCATCAATAGGATGCTCAGAAGATTTCGCAAAAACTTTCATAGCATTCTTTTTAGTTTTTTTCTCTAAATTACTATTTTTATTTTTCAATTTTACATTTTTATCTCGTAATTCTCTACTATTGTTCTCACAACAATTTACAGAGTTCATTACGGATCTCAACTTGCTAAGTTGGCTCTGCAACGACGAAACGAGCTGAGATAGACCGTCAATTTGAACCTTATAAAATTGCTCGCAAACACAATTCATTTTACTATAAGAAAAAAATGTAATTACTTGAAAAAAAGAAAAATAAAAAAAATTGTATATAGTGGGATTTGAACACCGGGCCTGAGGGGCACGAATCTAGCACGCTACCACTGAGCTGTATACTACTGTGAAAGATACTATTCAAATAATTCAGTTAAGCTGAGTTTGAATCCGCTACTGGCCAAATGAAACAAAGAGAACAAAGGCAACTCGAGCGGCGATGTAAACAACACACAACCAAAAACTTTCCGAAGTGATAATATATAATTTCACTGCACTAATCCGCGATACCACTTTTATTTAAATAACAAACGAGCAATTTAACAAAAAAATGACGGATTTGGTAATTAAAATTATGAATTTTATGAAAAATTTAAATTTTAACTCGGAGCAGAATTTTGTTGTGTTCGCAATCGATAAACGTCAAACATTTTATATGTTCGGATGCATTTAGGTCAAAACCGTCTTAACGTAGGCTTAAATGTACTCGGTAAAGATGACGGTTTTAGTCGAAATGCATCCGAACATATAAAAAATTCATTGAAATAAATTAAAATGTATAATAAACGTTTTTAAAAGCAAAATCAATAAGGCAATTTTTTTTTTAAATACATAAGCTGCAACTTTAATTCCGCCAAAGTTGGTCCCAAGCCCAATTATGAAAGGAAGAGGGGAGTTGACAGCTTTCCAGTAAATATACTAGTAATATCTCTAAAGAAGCAGAACGACCGCGAGGACAGAACAACCTAAACATAAAGTTATCGCGTCGAATTTATTATCTGGTATCGATAAAAATTTTAGCTGAACTGACAGACACCCGGACGGACGGATATAGCTTACGATGACTATACGACACAATGAAAATGATTTAGCATTAGAAGAAATGATGAAAAGACTTAAAAAAAACTACATCTGTGACATTAAAAAAAAAACAATTTGTTTGTTTTGTTTAGAGGGGATTAACATGTAGAATACAAGTACATCCTACGATGCGATTTCAATTTCATGACATTCGATTTATTCTGGTAAGCGGTAATTTAGTGGTTTTAGTAAATCCTGCCAGTAGTAATTAATCGAGTCGAAATGCATCATAGAATATACTTGTATCATTCCAATTACAGTGCAATATGGTTCGACTGTAAAGTAAATCTAAGATTTAGTAAATCTTGTGGAAAGTCTGAATCGCCAGTAGAAATAGAATGGACGCAGTAACAGCACAATAGCAGTAGCGCGCAATTTCAAGCACAATGCTTTTTGAATAATTGTTGTTGGAAACCTCCTTATTCACATAGACAATTACGGATGGAATTTCATGTTTTTGATGTAAAAATAAAAACGCCTTAATCCATTTTCGGATAAGACCCAATTTGCAGTTTGAATAAATAAAGTTTGTGTGCCCAAAGTATGGAATTTGCGTTTTATTTTTTCCGTTAAGCCTAGTACTGACCTCGAGAGTGAAATTTTTCGCCGCTGCGATTTTTTCAATGAAAATGTATTCTTACTGTCGTGGAATATGTGGGGAATTCCATAAGCTACAATCCGAAAACAATTGCATATTTTTCTCGGCCATTTTATGTATTTTTTTCCGCTTCCACGGTTATTTCATCGTGAAATGTCAAATGACCGGGGAATCGAAAAATAATACATAAAATGTCCGAGGAGAATTATGGAACCGGTCTCGGATTGTAGCTCATGGAATCCCAAGCAACAATTCGTTTGCTTTAAAGAAGCATCGTAGCAATTAATAGTACCACAAAATTCATTTATCGTGTGACATCGCTTAAAGTAATATTTTGATCCGATAAAACATCCTTAAAGTATTTTCCGGAAAGCTTCTATCATCATTATGGAATAAATTTAAAGATGGTGGTATAAAACTTCGATAAAACTGTCTCTAAACGTTAACCTAAAAAAAACACTCCTTTAAATACTACACTCTTGTGTTTATTGGATGATACAGCACACATATGCAATAGTGTCTCTAAGAGCGCTTATATACCGGTTCGTAATTTAAACTATCTTAAAGCATTTTTGGAGATAGTACCTTTTCCATAGGGTGTATATACATATATACTGACATTTCGATTATTTGGACAATATTGTGATTGGAATTTGTTAATCTCGCGTTTTTTTCTAATCATGAATTTCATATAAACTTTGTAGCGAAACGAAAATCGAAAACGATATCATTCCAGTAACAAGACGACTTCGCCCTTCCTGGATAAAATTCAGAGACAGTCGCTTATTCCCCACCGTTTGTGACATATTCCACGACAGTAAGTATCCATTTTTATTGATAAAATCCCTGGGCGAAAAATTTCACTCTCGATCTTAATTCAGCCCTTTACCTATGATGTTACCTATGATGCTGTTCCAAAAAGTGTTTTTCACTATTAACAAGAATTTCACCAATAAAATTTAATTCTATAAATTCAAAAATATCCCGCCAAATCATTGCCCCCTAAAATAATTATTACCGACGCCCATATCGTGGCTGTCACTAGCTGTTCCGTTATTTTTCTCTCCCATGAATTATGTGTCTCTCATTACTCGTCCCATTCCATACGAAACATCTCCTATCCTTCTATAAGCTCCCTCATCTAATCAGAAACATATATGCTGCGATAGGGTTTTCCCATAGTGAGACAGGGTAAGATCAGTGGGCGCAGCTGGGCATTGAATCAAATAACCCACATCGTAAGGAGTACCATTGCAATTTGGACAGATGTTTTAGACGTGCGGTTTTATACGAGAAAGGTACAAAGTAAGGCGCGAACAAAAGCTCGACTGAGGCTGAGCTAGTGTTATTCTGGTGACTCTCGGAAGCTTAATTTCCTCAGGCGAGATTGGCGGTGGGCGCTCTGAGAGGACTCTATTCACATCTAGCTAGCAATAGACCGATTCGCTTCTTCAGTGTGAATCGCTACGATGGCGGCTCGGTGTGTATCTGAGATTATGGTCACGCATTGTCATCAATGTTGTCTCCTGTGCTGCGTGATGGGCAGACGTCATCATATTCTCTAGGTGAAGCCTGAGAATTTTATGATTTGCTACAGTAGGAATCGAATTGTTGCCAATACGTCCATCAACCTCCCACCGACAATCCTCCCACCAGGTGGTAAGAAAAGTCGCATGAGATTTCGACGCAGAGATGGTAAGATTGCGGCTTTGGAAAAATGTCTGTAATCGTCCTGGATAGTGATTAATTAGGAGGCGCAGTTCATCCTTATCCTTCCCTGTGGCGAGCACGGTGGCACGGTGCCATCGTCAGTGTTGGAAATAACCTCGATTCCTTCCGGTGGTGTAGGAATGCCGGACATGTAGATGTTAAACAGATTGGGGGAGAGTACCCCTCCGTGTGGAACGCCTAATTTGAATTTCCTCCGCTTAGATCGTTTGCCACGAAACTCAGTAAAGGAATGCTGACCAGCTAGATAGTTGGCAATCCAACTAATCTCTTGTGCAGGAATATGCATATTGAACAAGTTAGCGAGAAGCTTTGAGTGATTGATCTTATCAAACGCATTTGACCGCTACAAGAATCGTTCTATGGCAGGGATGACGTTGATTCAGCCCGTCACGGATGCGTGTAGTGATCGCATCGAGGGCAGTGGTGGTTCTATGCATTTTCTGAAGACATGCTGGTGAGGTTCTAGCTTAGCATGTGAAGCAAAAGTGAGTAAATAAGGGCCCCCAGCGTTTTTGCGAGAGGAGACATTGTCGTTATGGGGAGGAAGAATTCACCGCTATGGAATACGCTTAGACCAACTTAAAAGTGTCCCGACATCTAGGTAAACTTTTTTGGTCTCAACTCGATAAATTATACCATTCACTGGTCTAAATACCCAAACTGTCAAACTCGGTCTGTGGAAGCCACACGGGCTGGCAATTTGAAGCAGTCATCACTTCCACACTAAAAATAATCTCGCTGATAAATTGAGATATCCAATTTATTTATGCAGTAGTGTAGATTAGATTAGATTGTGGGGGGCGTGAACCCGAAGGAGGGTTCGCAGCACTGAAGCCAGTGGGCTTATTGTACTATCGCCCTAGTCGCCTGTGGGCAGGACTATGCCTGACGATCAAGGTTGATCATGCTAAGAAATGAATCGAGGTTGCTAATTGACATAGAAGCTATGTCGTCCGTGTCTGGATAGGCCACTCCGAATTGTATCTATCGGCGTCGGGCCAAAGCATCACATTCGCAGAGGACGTGGAATGAGGTCTCGTCATTTCTTCGCAGAATTGACAGCTCGCATCCTGCAGGAGCCTCATTGTGCGCAAATGTGATCTCAGGCAGGAGTGGCCTGTGAGAATCCCACATATGGTGCGTACTTTATTTCTGCTTAGCTGGAGCAACTCAGCCGTTTTTTTATGGGAGTATCCTGCTATGAACATTTTGGATTGCATGAGCCCGGGTAGTTTGTCCCAGTGCTCAGAAGCCTTAAGTCGTTCCTGGTTTTTGAATAATCTTTTTACTATACATGTAGATATGCTACAAAAGGGTTCTGGTCCGTAGAAGTGGGTAGCTGCGGCTAAGCCTGCCAGCTCATCCGCCTGTTCGTTTCCTGTGATGCCTGTATGACCTGGGACCCAGAAGAGTGTTAATTTGTTATTTGCTCCTAGTTTGTTCAGATCATTCAGGCAGCACTGAACGAGTCTTGACGTGATGGTGTGCTTAGTGAGTGTCTTAATAGCCGCTTGGCTGTCTGAGAAGATTGCTATTCTTTTGTTAACATAGTTAGCACGTAAACAGAGATCAGCGCAGGTTGCTAATGCGTGAACCTCTGCCTGGAATACTGTGGTGTGGTGCCCCATAGGTATAGATATCCTATGCGCTGGGCCAGCCACCCCTGCTCCTGAACCTTCGGTTGTTTTAGAGCCGTCAGTAAACCATTTTATGTTCTGTGGGTGCAGCCTTGCGAAATTAGAGTGCCACTCCTCTCTGCTCCATGTTTCGGCCTGAAAAAGGCGGCCGCATGAGATCTCCTTTGGAAGATGATCGGAGGGCATATTCGCGACAGTGATGTTGTTTAAAGATTTTAGCTGCCCCTAGGTAAGCTCCAGATTGGCATCGCTCGCGATAAGTCGTGCCAATGCTAGTTTTGCCTCAGTTTCGAGGTGTATGTCGACAGGATGTAGGTGAAGTAACACCTCTAGAGCACTGCTAGGGCAGGATCGGAGTACATCGGTGGTAATGAGACATGCTAGTCTCTGTACCTTGCCTAGCACAGATTTTCCCTCCGTAGTCAGGGCTCTCTTCCACCAGACTACAGCACCGTAGTCTAGAGTTGGTCTAACTATTGCTCTGTAGATCTAGAGCATAATGGATGTTTCATACCCCAGGTTTTTCCTACAAATTATTTGCTTTATCAGCAGCCGCTTCGACATGCTTTTGCCAGTAGAGTTTACTGTCGAAGATTACCCCGAGATATTTCACTTGATTCCCAATCGGTAGTTGGGTGTTGTACATAATCGGACGCCTTATTTCTGCCAGATTTCTGTTCCTGGAGAAGGGTGTGATGAGCGCCTTGGATGGGTTTACTCGGAGCCCGTTCCCATCACACCATTCTTGAACTATTTTTAATGCTGGTTCGAGTAAGTCAAGTAATGTTTCCTCGAACAAACCCTTTACCAATAAAACCACATCGTCGGCATATCCCTGCACGGAGAAGCCACTAGATGTGAGCTTCCACAAAAGTTCGTCAGCAACCAGGCACCACAGGAGGAGCGAAAGTACACCCCCTTGTGGGCAACCTCTAGTAACCTTAGCCCGGAGAGTCAGCTCGTTGATGTGGCAGACGACACCACAACGAGCTTCGTTTTAGTGTCATTATTGAGTGTGATGCTGACTACAGTCATATCACTGTTGCTGAACTCTGAAAGATAAATAAAGTTTATGGTGTTTCTAATTAGTATACAAGCTCGAGGTCTGCTCGAACTGGTATCATATACAATTGAGGACCCGCTTACCTTGAGTCCTTTTATTTCGCCTCGTATTTGCAGGGTTCCTGGATTAAAGCTAAACCCAGGCCCTCCCTGACGAACCTGGCCACTAACATATCCGAGGCTGTGATGGCGCGATGCAGGTTAGCTTGCAGCACGCCCAGGGATACGTTATTCGTCGGGGTCATCGATGTCGTCCACGGACTCGATGCGCCCCTGTTGTTGGCTCGGATCCCCTAACTCGGTCTCCATATGGATAACGGTTTCCGAGAGAGGGGATTGAACCTCATCGTCCTCTGTACATTCGAGATCGTCCTCGTTTGCTGGTGGTGCTACAATCTCCTGCACAGTGGAGGTGGAAGGTTGGCTCCGCGGTGCGGCTGAGCTCTCAGCAGCAGCTATGGGATTCTCAGTTGTTTCGCGCTTCCATGTCTTCGAGTGGAGGGTTACTCTGCTGAATTTAAAGTTAAGGCTAAATTCAGCTTTTATGATTGCCCCGAAAAAGATCGGGTCAATCGAGAGCGTGGCTGAGATGCCCTCGCGTGTTTCGCGGAGCACCCTCCAGTCATCGATGTGGAGCCCATCATTCTGGTGCTCCAGATATTTGAGCGCTTTCTGCGCATTGCACTCCGTGGTGCGCGGGAAGAAAACGTTCACGATTTGATTCCGCGGAATTTCGCTGCCCAAAACTGCCTTGAGCGATGCTCCCGGCAATGGTTCCATTCCGCTAGCTAGCTTAATGAGCCACTCCACTGTGGCTCCATTCTCACACTCAAACAAGATATGGCCTGGTCGGAATCGGATACCGGCGAATTTCGGCTTGATATGCCTCGCACTCTCTGCGAGAATCTCCGCCAACAGTACATTCTGTACTTTTGTCTTTTGCTCTGGCGTGAGCAGCTCCGTCGGATTGTTGGAGATTATGGCCACATTGGTGTTGGAGGCTACTTTGGAGTAGGAAGCCTTAGCTTTTCCTTTGCCTCCAGTGGGGGCAGAAAAGCGGCTTCTTTCGGTCGTGCCTGTCGTCGCATTGGCTGTTGATGGTAGCGCGTGTTTCCTCTCGCCTCCTTCGATGCCACCTACAATCGGGACGTTGCTACATTGGTCTTGTCCTACCCTTTGCCTCTTGCTGTCTAGCGTGAGAGCAGGTGAAACCTCATCCACGGAGCGTTGTCGCTTTGCTTGAGGTGGTATCTGGGGGAGTTGGAATATTCGATGGGCCTGGTCTGGGCTCGTCAATGTCCGAGAGGTAGAGCTCCTCTGGGACGTTTTGTTCGGTGGCTTTGTCGTTGCCATCCCGTGGCTGTTCGGAAGTGCCGGCCTTCCCTTTTTCCATAGAGGAATCACTCGAAGCAGTGAGTGTCACCTTGGCTTCGGGTGTGCTGTGTGTTTTGGTGTTTGTTTTTGTTTTGTTTATTGCTGTTCATGTTAATCCCACGAGTAGCTGGGGAAAAAATGGTCCACCGTGTCCCGCTTTACTCCGGTAAGGTTTTAGCTACCCTTGGATATAAACCCGGTATCCAAGGAGCTCCGTTAATGATGATCATTTAGACCCTGATCACCTTCCCCCGATGGGCACGGGTCGCCTGACACCCCGGGGATTTAGGCATATCTAACACCACGGATGTTATCAGAAACAGTACGATTACAGATCCTGAGAACATCAGGTGTATACAGTGATTTTGGGAGCTCGACTCGCCGACTCACCATGCGCATAAATACGTATTTACTTGCATAGCAAGTCTTGTCTGAAAAGAGGTCCCACAATCACCGGCCCCCACAGTTTGGCCTTCACCGCAGTGAAGTTTCTAGCGGCCACCGCGAAGAGGTACTGTGAGCACTTCCCGTGATGACGGCACCTTCAACCTGCCATCTCACGAACCACCACCAGATACGCAGTAGTGTATCATTCAGTTGCCAATTGGACAGAAGTGTACCATTTATCGGATACATAGTCACAATGTTGCAACTTTCGTTCGTTTTTTGTGTAAAACTATAAAATTACCGAACAAACTAACATACACAAACATAGTGTCCGATTTCAATAAATATATGTAGGAAAACGTTCCAAATGAAATTTTGATCGCACCATTTTCCGGCTGACATTTGGCAGCCCGTGTGGATGCTGTTTTAGTAAGAAAGTGACATCAAACACTTCGTCTACCAGTAACATTTGAAAATCTGGTCTAAACATTCACAAAGTTTACCCACTTTTTTATTCCATTCCATGTCTTAAGGAAAATGCATAGTACCACCACTGCTACGATGAAGATACATACCGAGCCGCCATCGCAGCGATTCACACTGAAGAAGTGAATCGATCTACGGCTAGCTTAGGTGTGAATAGTAGGAAACTCAAACTAGCCGTAAGGCTAGGTGACCCTTAGACGGTAAACCCCGTAGATGGTATTCTTGTCCCAGTGGCCAGTGGCCCAAAGTCGCAGTATACCAAGTGCCCTAAGGTCCCAATAGCCTAATATCCGAATGTACCACTGTCTCAATATCCTAATGATCCAATGTCCTAATATCGTCCAAATGACCCAGTATCCCGATGATCCAATATCCCGATATATCAGTGGCCCAATGTCCCTATGTACTATGCCCCAATGTCCGATTGTCCTATTGTCCCAATGCCCCAACGTGCCAGTCTCCCAGTGTCCTAATATCCCAATATCCAAATGTTCCCATGTCCCAATATCCTAATGTTCCAATGTCCCAATGTCCTAATATCCTGATGTCCCAATGTCCCAATATCCCGATGCCTTAGTGGCCCAATGTCCCCACGCCCCAGTTTTCTCAGTATGCCTAAAATCCTAATGTCCAAAGGTAAAAATGTCCCACTGTCCCAATTTCTCAATGTTCCAATGTCCTAATGTTCTAATATCCTAATATCGCAGTGCCCCAATGTTTGAATATCCCGGTGTCCCAATATCCCGATGTCTCAGTAGCCCAATATCCCTATGTGCCAGTGTCCCAATGTCCGATTGTCCTATTATCCCAAGATCATAATGTCCCAATGTTATAATATCCCAGTGCCCCCATGTCCCTGTATCTCAGTGCCCTAATGTCCCAGTATCCCAATGTTCCAATATCCCAATGTGCCAATGTTCTAATATTCCGATGTCCCTGTGGCACAATGTTCCCACGTCCCAGTTTTGCCAGTGTACCTAATGTCCCAATGTCCTAATCTGTTAATGTCCTAATATTCCAATGTCCTAATGACCCAAGACATTAATGTCCACACGTCCTTATATCCCAGTGCCTTAATGCCACAACATCCCTCTGTACCAATGTCCCAATGTCCGATTGTCCTATTGTCCCAAAGTCATAATGTCCCAATGTCCTAATATCCCAGTGCCACCATGTCCCATCGCCCAGTGTCCTAATGTCCCAATATTCCAATGTTCCAAATCCCAATGTTCCAATGTCCTAATATCCCGATGTCCCAGTGTCCTAATATCCCGATGTTCCAGTGGCCCAATGTCCCCACGTCGCAATTTCCCCAGTGTGCCTAATGTCCCAATATCCGAAAGTCCTAATGTGGTAATGTCTTAATGTCCCAATGTCCTAATGACCCAAGACCCTTATGTCCCAATGGCCTAATATCACAGTGCCCCAATGGCCCAATATCACAATATCCCGATGTCTCAGTGGCCCAATGTTCCTATGTACCAGTTTCCCAATGTGCGATTGTCCTATTGTCCAAGGCCATAATAATGTCCCAATATCCTAATATCCCAGTGCCCCAATGTCCCAATATCCCAATGCTCCAATGTCCCATTGCCCCAATATCCCGATGTCCAAATGACCACGTCCCAGTTTCCACGGTGTGCCTAATGCCCCAATGTCACAAACTTATAAATACATAGATACATTGATAGATAAATCTTACACACTAGTGCAGCATGTTGCACACATACACATATGGACAAAAAAATAAGTACACCCCTCATGTATCTTTTTATGCCAAATTTTCATAGCATTTTTATAATTGTGATACTCGAAATAGATAGCCATTATAACAATTTGGATACAACAATACCAACGGAACCGAAAAAGTAAATGGCATCCTCCAATTTATCTTAATCCCTCCCGATATAAACTTTGAAGTGGGTATTCAGCTTGGTCAAAATAATAAGTACACCATCGTTTTTTTTAGTTTTTTGACAATAACTTGGTATTTTCCGTAAGGATATGTTTTTTATTCATTTGTGCATACAACAAGCATTAAATTAAAAACAATAAAAAATACTTAAGTGGCGAAAAACGCATGGTAGGTAGGAAAAAAGACGTGAAAGTTCCAAACTTCGAAATGGCGGAAAAATTATTCGCTCAATAATGGAATAATCCAGCTAAACATTGTATTCGCTGCGTAATTCATTAAATACTAAATAAAAACAGTCTCAAATGCGGTTAACTTCATATAACGGCCTTAAGGATAACTGTCGATCTCATTATCACTATGGCGAAAAAAGTTCCCTTGGCATGATTAATGATTTTCCCGGGAAATATTGAAAAATTGGAATCCCTTTGGAAAGTGAATCGAAGAATACAAGAAGTAAAGCAGTTTTGGTAAAAAGTTTTGAACTTTCCACGGCGACGTCAAAAAGTTTTGACGGTACAAGAAAAATTTGGAGGTATAGTTCTTCTTGTTCCTGGCCGAACAATGAAAACTCGCAGAATATTCTGTTTTACTTATGAAATCGTAATAAATTTGATTGGAAAGGGGTCTTATCATAATATTCTTCATTCAGGAAAAAAAATGTGATACACGCTACATCAATAGGCTATTTCCCATGGAGGCGAAAAAAACATGGTCTATGATTTTTTTTTCATAGTTTGGTTTCGTTCAAATATATCTAAAAACCGTTACTATGAGACATTTTCCGTATAAGAAATGTTTGTTGAGGGTCCTTCAATATTCTACTGATGAACCCATACACTTTAAATGGGGATTTAAGCAGAATATTAACCCTAACCATACCTCACAAGCATGTCAAGGATCCGCTTCAACTAAATCGAGTGGCTTTTCACGCAGTTACTAGAGTTAAATTGAATCCGTAATGTTTAGGGAAGTTGAAGTTGAATCAACGAATTAGAAACAAAGTTTGTCACAAAACGGACCAATTACGGAATTTCCTGAAAGTAACTGAATATATGGTATGTTTTGGAACATGCCGCAAGAATCATCTCCAGATAGCCAACGAAAACCTCCTTTTTATTTTAATAATGCACAATTTAGTTTTAAATAATAAAAGAAATCTAATTCTTGTCGAATCAGAATAAAAATTTAAATTAAAAACAGTTTTAATCAAATTAACTGAAATGTACTTATAATTTTGTCCAACCTTTTTTAGTCAGCTCGTACTTTTTTAAGGTAAATTAAAGCTGTTATTTATTTCAATTGGTTTATTTACATTTTATTTGATGCCTTACCAATTACATATTTAAATATCGACACATGATTTTATTTACTCAAATAACTACTTGGCTACAGGGTGATAAGAAAAAATTGTATGGGTGTACTTATTTTTTGGCCATATGTGTATATAATATATATATATAAACATAAATATGAGTACATGTTGCGTTGTACAATTTATAAGATTCTCAATACTCCTTCTCAACGCAATATGTCCTAATTAATCAAAAAATATCAAATCCAAAAAATTAATGTAATCCCATCATTTTAATACATTTGTCATGTTTAACTCGTTTCAAATTCTTTGTTAAAACATCTGACGCTTCCTTAGCTGCTGATGAAAGCGCAACATATTCTGCTTCAGTGCTGCTAAGTGCCACAATGCTCTGCTTTTTCGACTCCCATGTAAACGCAGCACCAGCGGCAATAAAGACCCATCCATTGTACGATTTGCGATCAGTATTATCACCAGCCCAATCCGCATCGACATAACAATATATGGGCTGACCAGTTCGTTCGTAATGTAATTTTATCTCGGAAGTTCCTTTTAAATAACGAAGAATACGCTTTGCACCGACTTCGTGTTCATGATGCGGATCAGAATTACATTGTGCAAGCTTCGCTACCGAATGTAGAATATCTGGCCGTGTAGTGATAGCCAGATACATGAGTGAACCTATTAAGGATTGATAGTTACCTTGATTCACCCGTCTACAGCTCCCGTCGTCACATTTCACTTGAAATCCAGCCTCAAGCGGTGTATTCGTTGGCTTACACCCTTCCATGCCATATTGACGTAGTAAACCTTCGACATATTGCTTATGACCGACAGTGACACTACCTGTCTCTCCGTCTCGCTCAATTTCCATACCTAGAAAATGTTTGAGTGACCCGCCATCAACGATCTCGAATTCGTTCGCAATAAGTGCCTTGATTTCGTTGAGTTCTTCTTTGCTCGAGCTTGCTAAAATGAGATCATCTACATATACTACAATAAAATTGATCGAGTATACACGCATGGCTCACTATCGCATGCTGCAAATCCTATCTTTATGAGTACCTCGTTCAATTTAGCGTTCCATTCACGGCCACTTTGCTTCAAGCCGTATAGCGATTTATGTAGCTTCAGAACACGTTCAGGATGCTGCTCGTCAATAAATCCTTCGGGTTGACGCATGTACACCACATCATGCAATTCGCTATTTAAGTATGCTGATGATACATCAATTTGATGCATATACATACCGTGCTCGACCGCTAACGCTATAACTAGTCTTATGGATGCGTACCTGGCTACAGGGGAAAATGTTTCCTTGTAGTTGACTCCGTACCGCTGAGCACATCCCTTTGCTACCAAACGTGACTTGAAACGTTCAATTTGACCAAGCTTGTCACGCTTCACGGCAAATACCCATTTGCAACCGATGACCTTTTCTCCAGCAGGTAGATCAACCAACGACCATGTCTTATTCGCACACAAAGAATCAATCTCCTTCTGCATCGAAACTCTCCATTCATTCGCATGTTCCGTACGCAACGCTACTTCGACGCTTTGAGGTACAGCAACATCTTCAGTACTCATTACGTTCAAAATGTTGTACTGATAACGTGGTCGTCCTCGTTGGCCTGTATACACTTTCTTTTGCCTCCCAGGACCTCTTCTTTCGCTTCGCTGATTAAGATCATCGCTTCCACACTCGACCATTTCATCTTCTGTTTGCTGTTCGACAACAGTTTCAACGCTTACTCGATGCTCATCATTCAGCTCCTCAAAATCAACCACACATGCCTCCGACTCAGGCACCAGAAGTTGAATATCAGGTTCATTCGATGGATTGTCAACACTGCCATTGATGTCATCCATAGGAAATCACGTTCCAGGGAAATCACGTTCGATAAATATAACGTCACGAGCTTCAATGATTTTTCGATTATTAGGATTAAATAATCGATATGCCTTAGCCGCTTCCGAGTAGCCAACCAGTATATGTTCTTCGCCCTTCGGTGAAAACTTTCTGCTATGTGTCTTGTTCAATGCTATGGCTTTTGCACCAAATATTCGCAAATGTGAAACATTGGGTTTCTTGCCACACAATGCCTCAAATGGCGTCACACCGGGTAGTGTCGAAGTTTCGGATCGATTTCGCAAATAAGCAGCTGTCTTCACGGCCTCCGCCCAAAACGCTTCACTCAGTCCAGAATGTAGCAACATTGTACGCGCCATCTCCACCAACGTTCTGTTTGCTCTTTCCGCTACACCGTTTTGCTCAAATGCATCGCTCAGATATTCACGTCCGTTGTCACTTCGTAAGCACTTAATCTTTTCACCAGTTTGTTTTTCTGACAAGGCTTTGAAGTCTTTGAATTTTTCTAAAATTTCATTTCGCGTTTTTAGAAAACATACATATACATAGCGCGTTTTATCGTCGATGAAGGTAGCAAAGTAGCGCGCACCACCAAATGAATTATTGTTCATGGGTCCACAGATGTCCGTATGGATAAGCCCAAGTACTTCATTCGATCGATTTTCAGACGCTCTCGGGAATGATTTAACACAAATTTTCCCTTTCGCACATGTTTCGCAAACGTAGTCTTCAGTCGCACATGCTTTTGTTTTCAAACCGGTCACCATATCTGATTTAATCATTTTGGTCAGACTGCCGAAATTCAGATGACCAAAACGGTTATGCCACTTAATCATATCGTTTAGGGCTGTTTGCGCAGAAAAACATTTGTTGGATTGCACCAAAAATAAATCATGTTTTTTTTCTGCAACTAAAATGACATCACCGTGAACATTTCTTATGCGCGCAATATTTTCTTCGAAATGGACGCTGAAGTTCTTGTCCAATATTCTCGAAACAGACAGAAAATTACAATGTAGTGCCTTCACATACAGCACATCCGCCAGTTCGATAACGTTGTTCTGCCATTTTAAGTGTACTGTACCGCGTCCCTCTGCTTCAATGTATTGATTGCTCGCCAACATGATCCGCTCTCTGTGTGGTCTGAACTTGGAGAAACTGGATCGTTCACAGCACATGTGTGCGGTTGCACCACTATCCAGACACCATGCATGGTGTGGAAATTCCTTGCTTCGAGTACCTGCAGAGAACACTGAGTACACTTTCCGGGGATTTGCTGCATCTTTTTTTTCCTTCTCTCGACAACTTGAAGCTATATGACCACGACGCCCGCATGTCCAACAAACGACATTTTTTGCTTCTTTTGATTGTGTGTGTGGTTTCGGACTGGCCTTCGAGTTTTTACCAGGTCGTTTTTCTTGACGCGACACGAACATTTTCGGCTCACATTTACTGGCTTCGGTTTTTCGTCGTTCTCCTTCTTCGAGAATCTTTATTTTTAACGCGGTAAACGTCGGCAGATTATCACGAGTTTCCACGGCAACCACAAAGTTTTCATATGTGTCATCTAAACTTGATAAAAGGAGAATTGCCAAGCATTCGTCGGGCATCTCCACACCAATTTCACATAACTTTTCATTTATCGCACAAAAATTGTTCAAATGGGCCACAATACTGTCCGATTCACACATTTTCATGTGAAGTAATTGTTTTAAAAGGGTTACGCGACGCGCGGGTCCCATTGGGACGTACACCTCTTTAAGTCTATTCCATGCCTCTGCTGCCGTTTTGCAATGCTTCACATAATTAATCTGTGATGCTTTAATGCAAAGCATAATACTAGCGAGGGATTTTTCGTCCTTGGTATCAAAGGAAGCCTTTTGCTCCGCTGTGTCGGATTCTTTCTTTACTAGTCGTCCGCATACCACTGGCCACAATTCGGAACACACTAACACGCTTTTCATGTGCACTGCCCAAGCACTATAATTCTCGTCATCGAGCTTCTCAATTGATTGCATTGAGGGAATCATTTTATTTTTTATTTTTATACGAGTCCACAAATTTCACAAACGATCACAACTTTTTGTTATACCGAACCTGGGCCCATAACCTATTGAAACAACGTTTTATTTGCGACTAAAATATAAGTGCTACGCGCAAGTAGCGGAACACACAAACTTATAAATACATAGATACATTGATAGATAAATCTTACACACTAGTGCAGCATGTTGCACACAGGCAACAAGGATGTCAGATACATGAATATAAACATAAATATGAGTACATGTTGCGTTGTACAATTTATAAGATTCTCAATAGAATTATTACTTGGCCATTCAACAACAATTATTCAATGTCTCACAAAACAAAACAAAAGTTTGCAAAATTGCAACAAAATTGTTACTTTTGCCGTATTGAATTTCAAAACTGGACGGACAACCAAATGGCGGTCAGTTTGGATGCAATGACAACCACCAGTCTGGATGGAGCTTAACGGCACGTGAGATAAAGCTCACAATGGGTTTGTGTACAACATAGCACTCTTAGTCGATACAAAACCAGTCGGGGTTTTCCTTTATTTCTCCTGAGTCCTTGCGTTTCAAGGCGACACAAACGCAAAAATCATGGCACAAACGATTTCCTTTCGATTGATACCAAATTTATTCCCATCAGAGCAAATTTTTACAATTACAGGCTAACTTCACACTCTGAATGTAAACCTGCTATAATTAAATAATTAGCGAGACACAAACGAAAATTAAGGTGGCACAATCCGGCACAAACGTTTTCGCCCCCGGCATAAACGTTTCGACGTGATTTGAAGATTAACCCCGATCAACTTCACATAAGTACGGGAAACACGATAATTCGCTAATTTTCCATTTGAGCTCGATTTATTCCGTTAAAAGTCCTTGAAACAGGAAACAGACACCGGGGATGTAAGCTACTCGACGCCCCCTTTCATTTGATACCCTGCATGCTGACCTCCGGTCAAAGATTAGGAAGTATCCTTCTTTGTCCTTTTTGGGACCTTTCCGATCAAATTTATTTTTTTTAGCAAAATGCGTTTTAGCTTTCTGGGAGCCCGCTGATTTAAAATAACAAAAATTAGCCTTACTCTATTTTTTATATTTGGATGCCTGAATTGGGATACATATTTTGACTGGATTAGATGAATGAAATCTGAGAACGTGTTTTCCTCTTTAGAATGTTGATTACACGATGATAGCCGAATCATTTCCTGTCAAATTTTTCAAGTAAAAACTACTGTATGTAAAGTGGTAAATACTGTTTACTTCGAATCTATTTTTCCAAGATGTAGGCAAATTCATTGAGCTCCTAGTAAGTAGAGAGGAGAAAAAGTACAAACTGACAGATGAAAATGGGACGACAAATTTTCAGAGATGGAAGAGTAATATTGCATATTTTAGAGACCATCTAACAGTATCTTGGCGTACTTATGTCAAACCTGCCAAACATTCGAGTACGCGACACGCAATTTCGAAACAATCGGGTGAATATTTGTGCTAATTGAAGAAACGCGTAGCTTGTTCGACAAAAAATAACTAAAACTGAAGTGAATTTCGTACCGCGAAGCTTTCCGGTCATTTTTGTCAGTGTTTTGCTTGAGTGAGCTAGGTGTATAAAAAGTGCCAGTACAAATGAAGTGTATCGTTGTCGGGTTTCTAAATTCCAGCCAAAGACACTCCATTGGGATTTCTTTTCACAAGTAAGTAAAATTAACCCTCGGATGGTTCAGGTAAATTTTACATACGTAAATGGTTCAGTGGGGTCTGACAGACCCCAAGGCAAAAATCGCTCTAAAACTTAAATTTGTGTTGTTTTTGGCACATTTGTTTGAACTAGAAGTAACTGTGAAGCCTCTTGATTAAGTGGTATATAAAAAAGTGGAATTCGGACAGCAGTCTTCAGAATGTGAAAGGAAAAATTAGGTGGTGTCAAGTTTGAGGAGAATTTGAGCTTATCACAAATAAATTGATATAAAAACTAATATTTTTACAAAATTGTATTTTGATTAGTCAAAACGTATTTAATACTAATTAGAAAAGATAAGTACATCAAAATGTTGTACCTTAGCTTCATAGTTTTTCTTAAATCGGGATCCAAGTTTAGTCAATATTTAGAGGATTCTTCACAGCTTTTTTCCTCGATGTTCTTCGCAGATTGGCTTTTCGCGCTCGTTGCAATTGCAGTTTGTCTTCCAATCCTTTGTTCGTGGGCATAGAACACATTTTTGCCTCTTTGGGAGACCATCTGACCCCAATGGGGGGCCTGGGGCATCCGATCGCATGGGGGGGGGCAATCTGAACAATGCCCGCAAAATGACGTCAGTATTTTGGAATGTTGACACCATACCATCTTTTACAGCGGACCAGGTTAAAAAAGTCATCGAGAATGCTAAAAACTCCAAGGCCCTCGGACCAGATGGCATTTCGATGACCATGTTGAAACATCTCGACCTTCCAGCCATTGAGTTTCTCACGGCCGCCTTAACTTGTCGATGTCCACGCTTGCCATCCAGGTCGAATTGTTCCCTGTCTCAAGCCAGGGAAGAGCGCAAATCTCGGGGAATCCTACCGCCCCATTACGATACTTTCTCCTGTCGCAAAGACGCTGGAGGCCCTTATTCACCCCACTCTTGTTGCATATGCGAAGCTAGAACCTCACCAGCATGGCTTCAGGAAGATGCATAGTACCACCACTGCCCTCGATGCGATCACTACACGCATTCGTGATGGGCTAAATCAACGCAGTCGTTGTCACAGAACTACTCTGGTGGCAATAGACCTATCAAGTGCATTCGATAAGGTCAATCATTCAATGCTCTTAGCAAACCTGTTGAATATGCATCTTCCTGCACAAGAGATCCGTTGGATTGTCAATTATATCAATTATGGTAGCACTCCTTCACCGAGTTTCGAGGCAAACGTTCTAAGCTTAGGAAAATCAAATTAGGTGTTCCACAGGGAGGGGTACTCTCCCCCACTCTGTTCAACATCTACATGTCCGGCCTTCCCACACCACCTGAAGGAATCGAGGTGATTTCCTATGCTGACGATTGCACCCTACTCGCCACAGGGAATGATAAGGATGAAATGCGCCTCCGAATGAATCGCTATCTAGGACGATTACAGGCATTTTTCCAAAGCCGAAACCTCACCATCTCTGCGTCCAAATCCTCTGCGACTTTTCTAACCACTTGGTGGGAGGACATCAGAAGGGAGATGGATATACGTATTGGCAACAATTCTGTTCCTACTGTTAAAACCCCCAAAATTCTCGGGCTTCACCTAGAGAACATGATGACGTCTGCGAATCATGCAGCTTCAGTCTGTGAAAAAATGTGCAGTAGGAACAACATCCTAAAAGCTCTAGCTGGTAGCACCTGGGGCAAAGATAAAGAAACCATGCTAGCTACTTATAAAGCGGTGGGTCGAGCGGCCGCTGATTATGCAGCCCCAGTTTGGACACATAGTCTATGTGACACAAACTGGTCCAAAGTTCAGGTCTGCCAAAATGCCGCTCTACGCATCGCGACAGGTTGCCTTCTGATGTCTGCCCAGGATCACTTACATCAGGAGACAAAATTGATGCCAATACGTGATCACAATCTCCTACTCTCAAAACAGTATCTTGTTGGTTGCTACCGTGAGGATCATCCCAATAATCATCTCATGGACCGAATTCCTCCACCACGACATGTCAGGCGTGGTTTACGAGACCTTGAGAGAGAGGTTCAGGGATACAAACGGGACCCTTACGATGAAGTTACATACCTAGCCGCCATTGCAGCGATCCACACTGAAGAAGTGAATCGGTCTATCGCGAGTTTAGGTGCGAATAGAGTCCTCTCAGAGCGCCCACCACCAATTTCGCCTGAGGAGATTAGGCTCCCGAGAGCCACCAGAGTAACACTAGCTCAACTTCGGTCGGGCTTTTGTTCACGCCTTAATTCGTACCTTTCTCGCATAAACCCGGACATCCAAAACATCTGTCCAAACTGCAATGGTACTCCTCATGATGTGGGTCACTTGTTTCAATGCCCCGCTGCGCCCACTGATCTTACCCCTATATCGCTGTGGGAAAACCCTATCGCAGCAGCTATGTTTTTGTCCTTAGACCTCACGGACACAAACATTGACGAACCATAAATCGTACCCACATAGATGCACAGAGGTTTCACACCTTTCTGCACCGCTACAAGAAGAAGTATTTTGCACTGTGCTTCGACGAATATTGCCCCTCGATTTACTCCTTCTTAGAAGAGGTTCGACAAGCGTATAGCCAAGTTTGTTGAGGAAGCTTTGTGTATTATATAAAATTCCCACCTATTTCATACGCTCAGAAAAGTCTTTAATTTAAGACTTGAATTAAAAGTCATAAGGTAGTGACACAATAGTGTAAGGAGATCCTCATAAATGAAAACCAGGTAAAAAAAAGGCATAACTTTGAATGAATTGAGTAAAAATTTTAAAAAATCCCTAATTCAAAACACCATTCTCCATTTCTTTAAAAAATAACATATCTTATTCCACAAATGTACTCTAATTACAAAGCTTCAACACTGCCCGACAATTTTTATTAAATTTTATTATTTTCCAAATAACATACTTCGAAAATTTTCCACAAAGCGAAAAATGTACTTTTGTAAAAAACGCATACGTAAATGGTTCGTGGGGTCTGACAGACCCCAGAGCACTTTCAAACTGCTATAACTTATTAACAAAATCACATATTCAAACAAATTAATGCTTAAGTGAACGTATGTGACACATACTTAAATTACATATGCATCAAAATACCATTCAATGACTTTTTCTATGAAAATTTTAAGATTTAAATTTATCTGGGGTCTGTCAGATCATACTGAACCATCCGAGGGTTAAAACGAAATTGTGTGTTTATGTATTATGTTTAATACATTTTCACAGAGAAAAACAAATTTGAAAATATTTGTTTTGGATGGCAAAATGCTGTTAGAGTATTAACGTCAAAACAGATTTCTTCGCCAGTGGCGTCGTTGATTCCCCAATTACACTTTTCTTTTACTTATAAATAGAATTCGGAAAAATGACGCACAGAGGCACGAATGGCTAAAGCCTATCGGTCAATCAAGTTGGAACATACTGCTCAAATCATTCGTTTGTTCGGAGCATTTTCCTGAGAGTTTTTTCATTAAATCTGGTGGGCGAAGATATTTGATGGCGGATGCAGTTCTCATGTTAGGAATTCGTCGACATGGATTCTTGGAGGTAATTAAGTGCTGAGTTTATAGCATACTAATTGCTAAATTTATATACTTTCATAATGTCTTTAGATAAATGTATCTGCGGGTGGAAAACACTTAGGCGTGGGCATTGCAGGCTTGTCGATGCATCAAAGAAGTGGCGAATACTCTGAAATGGTAATTTCAATATTTTAAGTAAATAATTTTTTACGTACATAAATTTTAATTTAGATCGAAGACTCTCGACCGAGGCAATAGACCCAGTGTCAACTCCGGCAAATGATGACCGATATTATGCAGTGGTAAGTTTGGAGAACGGTTTGCTTCATTTCTATTTTCGTATGCAACTTTAATTCCGCCAAAGTTGGTCCTAAGCTCAATTATGAAAGGAAGAGGGGAGTTGATAGCTTTCCAGAGTAAAGGAGAGTACTTACCACTCTACCACTGTGCTAATTCCTTCAACTCGATTATTTTCTTGTCGGTAGAATCAAACTCTAGTCTACTGCTATCATATACCCGAGTAGAATGGAAAATTCAATGGGAATAATTCCACTGGACTCTTATGTTTACTTGACTCGTGTAAACGCACTGTACTGACTACCATAACATGCAAAGCAACTCATTTAAGGTTTATAATACATATGTACTCTGTTTTGTTTTACGTTTGAACTAAGGAGATTTGACCCTTTTTGCATTATCCATTGACTTCAATGTGCTAGAAGTAGTTGAGAACCACAAGGACAGAACAGCAACCAACAGACAGTGGAAATCTGTTGTAATGTTAAAATTTCTTCGATATTAAAGTTATTGCGTCCAATTATAATCTTGGATCCAGAAGATTGTACTCGGCAGTCAATTTATATTGAACCTCATCAATAACAGTACTTTTCCTTTGTAACAATCGGCGTAACTTATAATAATAGATCATTAATCTAATACATACAATAGTTGTGTTTCAAATTAAAAATAAAGACGAAAATGAATTATGTAAAAAATTGGTTTTTATCATTCTTTTCAGTTTTTTAATATCCTAACGTATGATAGTATCGCAACCATGTGAAATGGATATACATATTTGGATATAAGAGTTTTTAAGAAAGGGTTCCTTATTGACCACAAAAATCGAAATAAAAATAAGGTCCACTACAACGTTAGTAAAATAAATTAAAAAACATCGCGTTTCATTTATTTTTATATAATTTATTATGAATGCATTTCGGTTGTTGTTTTTAATTTATTTTACTAACGTTGTGGTGAACCTTATTTTTATTTTGATTTTTGTGGTCAATAAGGAACCCTTTCTTAAATCAAGACCCCAAAACTTTCGTTTTTATTTAGTGATTAAAAACTAAATAACTTCCTATCTGAACCATATTTGGATATATGCAATATATTATAATACATATAATATTTCGTTATTCAGACAGCCTGACATAGATGCTTATTTAATTTTTGGGGTACCAACATGTTACGTTACGTCACATATTAATAACTACCATATCTCTCACGCCATACAAAATATTAACCCTGGACGCATACCGCAAAATATCCAATATTGGATATTTCGTGATTCAAACCAAAGTCTCTTTCAAAGCTCTTCAGCAAAAACACGTTCCACTTTATTTGTAATCCAAATATTCAATCCACGACTACCCTGACATCTTCCGGTGCCATATCATCTTTTAATGGTGAATGTATGGCGGGGATTCAGTTTGAAATTCAAATCTACGTTCATCCCAATCGGAAAAATTGGAAGCATTTCGTTCAGAAACAGCTTTTCAGCGCTTTCTCTTCATTCATAATTGTGCTTCTGGGGAAGCGCTCCCACTGGATCAGCTTTGCTGCGCTTCCTTTTAATTAGCAATGACGCTTATAGAGAAGTGTCATTCGCGATTGCGCTTCTTGGAAAGCAGTTCCGTAAAAAAACATGTATACAGCTTCTTGAGAAGCGCTTACCTCTGTGGACATGCAGAGGCCTTCTAGAGCGCTTATTTTCCGATTGGGATGTTTTGAAATCATCTGCATCTTTCTCAGTAGACATGATTTATCCATGCGGTAGATGTGCCTGCGAAAATTTCATATAGAAAAAACATGGAAGATGACGCAGGCTGCCGCTGAAGCCGCTCCGGATCAGGATGTCGTGCGTGCATTGCCTATGCCGCGTGGCTTATGCAAATGCAATGAAGTGGCGGTACGCGGTATCTGGGTAAAAAGAACTGCATATAGAAAAAACATGCAAGATGACCCAGGTAGCCGCTGATATCGTGCGCGTGCGGTTTGTTGAATATGTTTTTGAGATCTTATGAGAATAAGAAATAATCGCTCTGTTGTATTATATCTGTGGTCATTATGAAAAACAGCTTAAGTCGACTTAAGACAAAATCGAGTTAATGTGTTCACTGCATTCGCCGTATTCGACTCCGCCTCTACACAAAATTTGGTTAATTTCGGATTATTTTTGAGCGAGCTACAGCGATTGGTTTTTCCGCCTATCTCAAGTAGACCCTCAACGACATAAGGAAAAGCGACTTAACTTAACATATCTCTTACTAAAATATATATATATTTTTGAAAATTGGCTTAAACTAACTTAAGTTACTTTTCCAAATATGAAATTAACTCAAATGACTCTTTTACCACTGAATTTCGAAACAGCCTAATTCGACATAAGCGTTTTTTCCTTAACTCCAAAACAAATTCAGTCTTCCTCATCTTGAGTTAAGTTCGTATTCCAAATGATTTTCTTTCCGTAGTGAGTTCTTATATGGCTTTAGCGTTTATTCCTTATCAGATTTACGGAAAGTCCAGTTACAATGTCTATGTAAGCGGTTGTTTCGCATGCATTCATGGTGAAATTGAGTAGATAAGTCACTGTTAAATGAGTTGTTGTTCAATCAAATTGCTATTTCGTGAACGTGAAGTTAACTATTGAGGGTATGTAGGCTTGTATCGAGCGTACCTGAATTTGACTTTACACTCAAAACATTAAACGAGTCTCGGATACCTCCGAATGATTCAACGGCAACGACTTTTGGCTATAAACAACGGACTAAGATAGGTTTTTGGAAAGTTGGGACTATGTGGGGGAGTGTAATAAAACAAGGCTCACAGAAGTCGAACAGGAAATTACCGCATACAACATCGCTGTACTAGGACTGAGCGAAACACGATGGCTCGGATCGGGGGCGACTTTATCACCAAGCTCTCCTACTGTATTGCTCTGGAGATGAAGACGATAATACACCTCGGCAACCATGCGTCGGAATACTGTTGAGTAGGAATGCACGCCGATCCCTAATCGACTGGAAACCTATTTCGGATTGAATCATCACAGTCAGATGCAAATCCAGAGTACGAAACATTACAATTATTCAGTGCTACGCACCGACTGAACCTGCAGATCAATCAGCAAAGGACGTTTTTTATCAGCGACTAGGCGACACCTTTGATAGGGCTCCCAGGAGTGACATCCAAATTATTATGGGGGATCTCAATGCCAAAGTCGCTACTGATAACTTAGGCTTGGAACACCTTATGGGTAATCACGGGTTTGGCGACAGGAACAACAATGGCGAAATGTTCGTGGAGTTCTGTAACTCTCGACAACTAGTCACTGGCGGAACCTTGTTCATGCATAAACCCTGCCACCTAACAACTTGGGTTTCTCCTGATGGCAGAACAGAAAACCAAACAAATTGACCATATTGCTGTTTCAAAGACATGGAGAAACTGCCTCTTGGACATCAGGTCGAAGCGTGGGGCTGATATTGGCAGCGACCATAATCTTGTTATCGCGAAATTTCGTTTACGAACGGCAGCGATCCAACGATCTACTAACGCACGAATCGTGCCACGTTTTAATGTGCAAAAACTAAGAAATCCATTAATTAAACGCGCATATTCTACCGCTTTGCACGAAAAAGCTAGTGCAGCACTCTTGAGAGTCTTACAATTGAAGATATATGAAATTTTTCAAAAGATTCTTTCATTTCGTGTGGCGAAGCGACTGTGGGACGATTGGATCGCGGTCGGATACCTTTTTTCAGTGATGCTACTTGGTCTCTTATCTCAGACTGCAAAAGAGTTAAGGAACAGATTAACTCCGGTGCTGATAATTCAGCCAAAAGTCAACTCCGAGCTGAATACCGAAACACTACAAAAAGGCGTACAGAGAAGTGTCAAGCGTGATAAGCGTAACTACATCAACGCTTTAGCGAAGGAGGCAAATGATGGGGCTTACCGTGGTGAAAGTAGTACCCTTTTCAAGCTTATTAAGCCACTAATTGGCAAATCGTTCACTACTGACCATCCTGTGAAAGATAAAGAAGGGTTACTACTTGTTACCGAAGAAAGATCACCTTTTTGAGGTCCTTGACAACAAGTAAGACAGTGTCTATTTATCAAACATAAATTTCTAACTGTAGGTCATTCCCACATGGAGTGTGATGTGGATCACGCCTTAATCGAGAGAAAGAAAAAAGTAACGAACACAAAAATTCATCCTCGTGATTGGTTCGATTTTGTACGAACTGTTGGTGTCAAAAACCAATTTCATGTAATCGAAATGGATTCCATGGATTTCTTTTCTTATTCAAAAACAAAATTTATGTGGAAAAGCCGGGACGCAAATTCTGAAAACTTTCATCGGAATAATGTTAAATGGTTAAGATACACAAAAAATGATTTTGGAAAAGTTCATTTCAAAACAACCCTAAATGTAGAACATCCATTTAAAGTATTAAACATCCAAAAAAGAGGTATAAATTCAGGAAGTATATCTGAAATTTCTAAGTTACCAGAGGAAGTACGTATATCTGTAAAAATGAAAAAGGATCTATTGGATCTTCTTCCTATGATTGATCCTTTCTTTCACGACTTTTACAAAAGTCTTCCCTCTGATGAAATTTCGGATATACACCTCGACCTAGTTGAAGAAGACAGCAATCAAAATCACGTCTGTGAAGTCGTTTTTTCTGCATTAATTCTTTCGAAGAGGCTTTATATTATTTGTTTATTATTATAATTACTTTTCCTTTCATTTTTTTATGAATAATTCCGTAAAATAAAAAGAAATTAAAAATTTATTAAAAAAGAGTTGAGATTTAAGATTCATCAACTGTATAATGGTAATATGGAAAAAGAACCTTTGTCCTCTTAAGATAATAGTTTAAGCACAATATAATTGAGAATAAAGACTTAAGTGGAATTAAGTTTTGTCAGCACCTATTGCGTCATACGGAAAAAACTCTTATTTTGTTTTTTATCATATTACAATCAAACTGCTTTATTTTTGGAATAAAATTATAGTAGGATACATTGCTCACATGATAATCTACAAAAATTTCTTAGTCTTTGGATTTGAAAACTGTATAGATTTTTCACAAGTTGTTTTAAAGTTTAAAATCGCTCTACTGAAAAACTATGAAAACCGACTTAAGCGATTATTCATAATCACCACAGATATATATATACAATTTTCGTACAATCTGGCATATGATTGATTGACAATAATTTGTTGTGAGTTGTGTATTTTCAAATCAGTGAAAATTCTTCATGTTGTTGCTGTAGCGGTTATTCTTTGCTGAAAGTAGCGATGGCTCCCTGGGGTCGCCGGGAGTTATCGAGATCGTAAAATATCTTTCTGTAACCGATTACATAAACATGATAATTTAGACAGAATATGCCTCATCGGTCCTACAATTTCTATATAATATGTTGAAAATGGTTACGTTAATTTACATGTATTTGCCGGAATCGAATGGATAAATGGATCACAATAAGAGCAACACAAAACATCCAACAAAGTCCTCGAGCAGCTATATAGTGAATCGTAGTGGTCACACCTAACGGACCAGGGTGGATCTTAGAAATATGTATGCAAAGCTTTCCGGTCGGTCCTTCTTATTTGGGAAGTAGGACAAATCACCGAATTTAAGAAAATTTATTCCTGCACTACCTGCAAAATAAAGCGATAAGCAAACCGACCTCTGAGAGAATGTAGTGCCGCTGTTAGTCTTATAGTCTAGAACCTAGATGGACAATTTAAAAAAAATTAAAATGCGCTTACTATCCGCTTTTTTGCTTTTTTGTCGTGGTCAAACGGATGCGCGTGAAGGGCCGAAGTCATTCAAATGCGAGCGCATGCATTACGACAGCATCCCCCTCCAAGTAAAGGCATGTACTGAGTTCACCAAGCGAAAAGCTTGCATATATGTATGTCTCCCGTGAAAACGGTGCCGTGGAGACTTGCTTTTTATTCACTCAATGTAAGATAAATGTTCACTCGCGTTCTGATTGATTGTCGAGGACATCTTTTCATTGTGAAATAAAGTGCAACTGCATTATTTTCGCTGGCGAAATGTCAAAAACCGGTGTGGAGACTTTCATGTGAAGTGAGTACCACCAAGCGGATTCGATTTCACGATCACCAGAATTTTGACAGTATTTGCATGGATTTCACGTGAACTGACGATGTTAGTACCTACTTTAAGCAATATGCGTGAAAAATTCCAATCTAAATTGTATGGATATAAATCCAACAATTTTTAGGGTTTTTTTAGAATTTTTTCAAAAAACACTTATGGAATCGATTTCACATTTCACATGTAGGAATGTGTAGAATGATAAAAGTCTTTGACATGAATACTTTAGAAGTTGATAGGGAAAAGATAACAGGGTGTCCCGAAGAGTTGAAAAAAAGTTTTGATCGGCGATGAACATTATGGGTACTCAAATCAAAGGACTCGACGAGTACATTTTATACCAGTTACTTTTTTTTCAGTTTCGAGTAACGGTAACGGAGTTATGGGTTATAGCGAATCTAATGTATGGTAAAGGCGTTTCATAATACCAAGGCAGCGTCTTAAATATTTTTTTCTCTGCTTATTTTGCGACTGGATTAAACAATGCACATTAAATTTGGTGGTAATGCATAGAATGGTAATAGTGTTTGGCCTGAATATACTTTTGAAGCTTGTAGGATCAAGTTAACAGGGTGTCCCTTAATAGTTGCAAAAGTCAACTTTTTCAATACGCATTGGAAAGGTATGTGTGGGTACACAGATCAACGGGCTCAGCGAAATCATTTCATATAAGTTCCTTTTTTTTATCCAGAGAAACGGTAACGGTATTTCTTGCTTATAAAATATTATGTACATAAAATATTTACTATAGGTACACTCAAATTATAAAAACCCCTCGTATTGCGGGCGCAGCTCTCTGTACGCTCGGTATTTTTTTTATTAGATTCCAATAAAACGACTTTATTACAAAAATGTTTTAATAACCTCTGTATTAATTGTAATATAAAAATATTAATATCTGTATAATATAATATATCGTCGTGGGTTTTATCGAAGTAATAATATTCATAGGGCAATTTTGGTACCTATCTGATCAGATTTTGATTGTTTTTGCTTTTTTTGCAGATTTAAAAATACGAAACGTAATAATATTTCTGTGCAACGCCAAAAAGATAAACTGTCTTCTAATGGATTAAATTCGGATTCCGTCCGTTCCTAAACAATTATTGTAACTTGCTTTGTGGGTGGGGTTTCAATGACAGCTCCATCTTCCTATTTTATTCCATAGTATCAGTGACGTCGGTAGGACAATATTTGTGTGAAGTTTTGTTAATAACAAAAAAATCTCAGAAAACATTTTTTGGGGAGATTGGGTCTGTATGGCCCTTGATTCCCTTGACTCCACAGTAGGATTCTGTTTGTTTTTATACCCTTCACTCGTAGAGTAAAGGGTATATTAACTTTGTCATGAAGTTTGTAACGCATTGAAGGAAGCATCTCCGACCATATAAAATATGTATATACAGGGTGTCCCGCAACTGGTTAGCCATAGACCAATGGTAGACTCTACAGGATGTTTTAGGAAAAATGTCGCCAAAATTATTTCTCTAGCTTTTACCGTTAAGGAGTAATCGCCTTTTTTGTGATTCTTGTCAAAAAACACGACTTTCTTCGAAAAACTCCAATTTTCTAGCTTCCGCTTTAGCCAAATCAATGTTTTTCATATTCTTCTGAAAGTACACAAAATTTCCAATAAAAGGACATATCGAACGTTTCGAACGGTTTCGTATCTTTCGAGATACGACGTTTTGAATTTTGCAGAAATGTCAATTTCAATTTTTAATGTCAAAATTAAACCCGAATTTCGTAACGGTACATTGTAGTGGCAAATCTGCAAAGTTGACAAAAGTTGGCGTAGTATATTAGCTTTTGAATGGCATATAAGAATAAATCACAGAATCATCCAGTTTGTGAATAATATGTGTAAAAGGGAAAAAAACATAGTCCGTAAGTGGAAGAAATCTTGCTTTTACTTGGAAATAGTTCAGTCATATAAGCATTTCCAATAGAAAAAAATACAGTAAGGCTATTTTTCTTGGTCTTGAATCAGTGGGGTCCCAGGAGTCTAAAACTCATTTTACTAAAATAAATTTGATCGAAAAGGTCCCAAAAAGGACAAAAAAGGACACTATTTAATCCTTGACTGGAGGTCGGCATGCGGGGTATCATATCAAAGGGGACGCCGAGTACATTACATATCCGGTGTTTGATTCCTACTTCAAGGACCCTAAACGGAATAAATCCCGTTTGAATGGAAAATTTTCGTGTTTCCTGTAATCATCTGTATCTTTCCAAAGCCATAACTACGCGAATAATTCAAGTTGCCAGATAGAATTTAAGATTCTATCATTAAATTTGCTAAGGAAAAATTGGATCGGGAAACTCTGAAAAAGGACATAAAAGGACACTAATTAATACCTGACAAATTAAAATGTTATCCTTTTTTAGACGAAGAAAATGAAAAATACTCTCACAATATTAATGTGTACACAGCGAACCTTCGTAAAATTATTCAACACATAAAAAAAATTTGTTTTTCTTACCGTTATAATTAGCATCTACAACAGTAGCGAAAGTATTTTTCCATAATGCATAACAACCAAGTCTATGCTTGATGTAAAAATTTTACTTCCTTTTCAAGATTGAAGTCGGTTTGGTACATTTGCAGACTATGGTTTTTTTTCATTTATACGTATTATTCAGAAACTGGATGACTCTGTGCTTTATTCTTATATGCCGTTCGAAAGCTAAGATACTACGCCAACTTTTGTCAACTTTGCAGATTTGCCACTACAATGTCCCGTTACGAAATACGGGTTTAATTTTTACATTAAAAATTTAAATTGACATTTCTGCAAAGTTCAAAACGTCGTATTTCGGAAGATACGAAACCGTTCGAAACGTTCGATATGTCCTTTTATTGGAAATTTTATGTACTTTCAGAAGAATATGAAAAACATTGATTTGGCTAAAGTGGAAGCTAGAAAATAGGAGTTTTTACAAAAAAGTCGTGCTTTTTGTAAAGAATCACAAAAAAGGCAATTACTCCTTAACGGTAAAAGCTAGAGAAATAATTTTGGCGACATTTTTCCTAAAACATCCTGTAGAGTCTACCATTGGTCTATGGCTAACCAGTTGCGGGACACCCTGTATATGATCAGCATGACGAGCTGAGTCGATTGGGCGATGTCCGTCTGTCTGTCTGTCCGTCTGTTGCTACGCGTTTTACTCGGCCAGTTTAAAAGCTATCGAGCTGAAATTTTGCACACATGCTTCTTTTAATTGCAGGCAGTTTGTATGTTTGAATCGCTCAAATCGGACCACGGGGTCATGGGGCTGCCATACAAACCTAACTCCCCCAATTTGGTTTTTCTAAGAAAAACTTTTTCATGTGTGCACCAATTTCAACCAAATTTCACTCGAATGTGTTTCTATTGATAACACAAAACATATGTAAGAATGGATCAAATCGGATCATGGGGTCATGGGGCTGCCATACAAACCTAACCCCCCAAATTAGGTTTTTCTAAGAACAACTTTTTCATTTGTGCACCAATTTTAACCAAATTTCACACAAATGTGTTTCTATTGATGCCACAAAACATATGTAAGAATGGATGGAATCGGACTGTGGGGTCATGGGGCTGTCATACAATGCCAACCGCCCAAATTGATCTTCTAAGAAACATGTTTTCTACACCAATTTCAAAAAACCTTAATACGTCTTTATCAAAACAAAAAAAAGTAAAACAAATGGTATCGTACTATGAGGCCATGCTCCCGAATCCCCCCAATAAAGTTTTCAAATTATTGTTTTATCGACGCCACAGAATTTGTCAATATCAAATATGCGAAAACAGAAGGAAAAGAATTGGGAAGGATTAAACACAAGTCATAGGTTCACCCCAAAAAACTTTTAGCCCGAGGAGAGTGAAGGGTATTCAAATTTCGGGTGCGCCCGAAATTAGCCTCGGTCTCGTTTCATATGTTTTTGTGGTTTCGATGTAAGGATTGATTAGAATTTGTGAACAAATATCAAAATGTCTTAGAAGAACATAATTTGGAGGAGATAGGCTTGGATGTCATGGTCATATTCCATCCATTTTAATTTGTTTCGATGTTTATTTAGAAATACATACGCGTGTAAACTTAGGTTGAAAATCGTGTATAAATGAAAAAGGTTTTCTTATAAGAAATGCTTGTTGGAGTTGGGTTTTGTATTGCAGGCCCATGACCCCATTGTCCGATTTTGGTGATTCAAAAATACAAACAGTCTGCAATAGAAATAAGCACTTGGACCAAATTTCACCTAATTAACTTTTAAAACGGCTGAGGAAAACGCATTGCAACAGACAGACGCACACTCGTCCAATCGACTTCCTTCGTCAGACTGATCAATTTATATACACTTTTTATATGTATAGTCGAGACTGCGTTACAAACTCCATGTCAAAGTAATATACCCTTTCACTTAGAAATCGAACGGTATACAAATGTTAGAGTATGGTTATTAGCGAAATTAACACTTTCCCGGACACAACGTCTATAGACGTCCAATTTTGAGCATTTGACCATACAAATCGTGTCAAATTTTGGCGTTGTGTCCGGCAATGAGTTAAAAATAACTGAAATTAAAAGACGGAGTTCGAATCTATAAATTTTGAATCTATAAATCTATGACTGATTTCACTATTCCCGAATTTATGATTTATTATATACAAACAACAACATTCCTCCAATCGACTGTAAAAAATTTAAATAAGTATGTACAATTAATTAAATCAAAAGATACAACAATTAAAAAAATTGTTCTCTGTAATAGGTATCTCTAACAGAAAATTGCTCTCGATCCGTTTGGGTAATCATTTGCTCGGACTCCGCCGCCGCCCTGCCGCGCCTACCATGGTTCGGTGCATGCATCATTTCCTAAATCTCTAGCTGTATGCATACATGCACAGTACACACATATCGATCTCTTCTAAAACACTGTTCGAACATTTTTCAAAGATACGCTTCGACCTTCCACTTATGGTATTGAGATGGTTCGTCACATTCGACATTCGATCTACCTGTGTGGCTGGATGCGGACTGGTGTGTTCAACTCGCGCATCCAAGTGCAGCGCATTTGAATTGAATACATATAGGTAGGTTCATGCGACAAAACACAAATTGAGAAAGAGGTCAGCTCGTAAAGGCTCTATGTCGTCCATCTGTTGGCTGCTTTTGGTGTGGATAGTAGGGTTTGTAGACACGAACCATTGCTTTGAACGAGCTTTTGGACTTTAATTGAATTGTTCCAACTTAGATGGCACTGCGGAAGAATTTTAAGCTCCAAAATACCGATAAGACATCTGGTAGATTGTCTGTGGTTACGTCCAGTGCATTGTGTGCATACATACCGTTCCGAGCACCTCAGTTGGTGGTATGGAGTTTGTATGTACAGTCGACCCTTGATAGTCCGACGTTTAGTAGTCCGACACACTCGGTAGTCGGACGCACCTGCGAATAAGCCTTATCGCTATTTTTATTCGTATTGTACATATGTACTATAGCCTGTCGCGACGTGAAAAAATAGATAAATCGAAATTGCGTTTTTCAGTCAGTTTGCAGCATTCGAACAATTTTGCTTGCGTGTACAGTTTTGCTTGTAAAAATGGAGAGTTCAAGTTCTAAACGTAAACAAAAAACGTTAACATTAAAAAGTAAATGGGACATTATTTAAAGAAGCCAGCGTGGCGAAACTCCGACTGCGATATCTAAAGTCTATGATATTAGACGAGCTACAGTCTACGACATTTTGAAAAACAAAGACAGAATTGAAAAATTTATTAATTCTGTAGATGACGACCTTAGGAACAGAGAAATGCTTAAAATGGCCGAATTTCCTGAAGTTGAAGAAGCTCCGTTTATCTGGCTTAAGCAGCAACGAAGCAGACAAGCTCCGATTTCGGGAGACATTTTAATACAAAAGGCACAATTTTTTTATCATGAAATGACAAAAAAAAATATTTTTGTGCGAGTGGTGGCTGGTTTGAAAATTTTAAAAAGCGTCATGGTATACGGTATTTACAGATGAGTGGAGAGAAGTTGAGTGCAGATGAGTCTGAAATATCTACATTCATTGAGAATTTTACTTCGAAAGTCACGGAACTGGGCCTAAATGCTGAACAAATTTACAATGCCGATGAAACCGGCTTAAACTGGCGGCAACTTCCAACGAAAACATTCGTTACTTCAGAAGAAAAAAAAGTTTTTGGAAGAAAACTTCAAAAAGAAAGGCTGACCGTCATGGTTTGCGCAAATGCCTCTGGTAGCCACAAGCTTAAACTCCTGGTTGTGGGGAAGTCCAAAATGCCCTGTGCATTCAAAAATGTTAAGATAACCTCACTGCCAGTTACTTATATGAGCCAAATACGTGCCTGGGTGACAAAAGAAGTTTTTCGGGAATGGTACATGAGCAGCTTCGTGCCACAAGTTAAAGACGAGCTACGAAAAAATAAACTTCCGATCAAGGCATTGCTTCTATTAGACAACGCACCAGGACATCCTGATAAGGAAGAATTAAAAGTAAAAACTGCCGACGGATATATCGAGGTAATGCACTTACCGAAAAATACTACGGCATTGATTCAGCCTATGGATCAATATGTAATCAAAACTCTCAAAGCACACTACAAAAAGCGACTCCTTATGGATATCGTCAGTCAACATAATACTAATAACACATCAATCATAAAAAATTTCACCGTCAAAGATGCAATTATCGATGCTGCATTTGCCTGGCAGCAAGTCAAACCCATTACCTTGATAAAATCATGGAGTAAAATTTGGCCTGGTAACCCGCTTTTTCCAAAGGAGATCGACAAAGAATCCAACGACGACTTTGTGCCAATCTTAGATGCTGCACTCAACATTTGCAACGAAGTGGATCTTACATCAGAATCCAGGGAAGACTTACGAATTTGGATCTTAGACGACAAGCTTAATGCAGACTTAACAGACGAGGAAATAATCAAGGACACAACAGAATCCGATGAAGACGTGATCGAGGAAGCACAATAGGAAGAATCTTTTACTGTCAACTGCAATGAAGCTGTGACGGCTGCAAAAACTTTTGGTTCGTTGGAGTGAGGAAAGAGCGTATGGTTTCGACAAAACTTTAATGCTAAAGCAGATTCAGGAACAAGCAATCACAGATTGTTTAAACAAAAAAAAAGCAAACGACAATCGAAGATTTCTTTAAAACGTAATGTATTTTTTGGCATAAATAAACAGTATCATTAATAAATCTTTTGTTCAATACATAACGATGTTTTGATAATCCGGACACTTTTGGTAATCCGACACCCCTTTGGTCCCATACCTGTCGGATTATGTACTGTACTCCATACCACCAACTGAGGTGCTCGGAACGGTATGTATGCATGGTGTCAATTAATTCGATACGGCACATAACGTTAAGGTCCAGCTAGATTAGTCGCCAAATGGCGACACGTGCAGCCAAATGGCTGTTGCCATTCCATCGAAACTAACCGTCCAGTTTTGATATTCAATATGGCAACTCAACCAACCGCTTGTCAATTTCAAAGTGACTATTTTGCAACCTTTGTTCGATCTTTTGTGTGAATATTTATATATATCGCCGGAACTTTGTAGTGTTCTTAAATTGTGTTATGCAAGTAGCTTGCCCAATAAACTACAAAAAATTAATTTTCAGTGTATATATATTTCGGGGGCGACTTACACCCTTTTGTGCTGAACACAATTTTGTGTGAAATTGAATAATTCTTGAATGGCCGTGTAATAATTCAAACGCGCAGAGTTCGATTTTGATAATTAAATTTAAAAAAAACACCAAAATGAAATTAGCGATGTGCCACACTCAAAACCTCAAGTCAAGAAACCTGAAACAAAAGCCTCGGATTGGACGGATACATAACAACGACGACCCCGCAAACGAACAACTGATTACTCTTTCGGATCCTGGAATGTACGCTCCCTGAATAGACCGGGGGCCTTAAGGGCCCTCGTGGATCAGGTAGAACAATACAAGTTGAGCATAGTTGCAATCCAGGAAACTAAATGGCTCAAAAGCGAGATTAACGACCTCAATTCGCACACTATTTTTACGAGTGGTAAAGAGGAGGGCAACAAGGAGTTTGGAGTAGCTTTCATCGTGAATAAGCAGCTCAAGGACCACGTTATCGGCTTCAAACCCATCAACGGCTATGTGCGATCCGCATTAAGACCCGTTTCGCTAATCTCTGGCTCATAAATGCGCATGCCCCTACAAGTAAAAGAAGACGCGATTAAGGACGAGTTCTACAACGACCTAGAAACACTCTTCGACTCACTTCCATCAAACGACGTCAAGCTGCTGCTAGGAGACTTTAACGCCAAAGTCGGGAACGAAAGCTGGCATAGGGGAACTACTGGTGGTCATAGCCTCCACGACGAAAACAACAACAACGGTCAGCGACTTATCGACTTCGCGAGCGGCAGAAACTTGGTCATAAGCTTTACATGCTTCCCTCATCGACGAATCCATAAGCAGACCTGGAAGTCTCCAGATGAATACACCGTGAACCAGATCGATCACGTACTGATGTGGTCTTACGGCAACTGCCTCTACGGGGCGGACCACACCCGTTTTGTATTGCAAAACGGCCAAAAGCTGCCAATATGCCTTCCTGGCAAGAGCCCCGGCAGGAGCCCTGAAGGTTCGATGCAGGAAGGTTGTGTTTGTCTGTGTATATGTGTGGGTACGATATATGTGTTTTTTCGTCATATTGGGAGCATTACATCTCGGCGCGGCTGCTCTCAATTTTACTAATTCGCGCCGGTGTTGAAACAAATCCAGGCCCAGAGGTATGGATTTGTAGTGTCTGCAACCAACGTATCGGTTCGAATGCCAGATCAGTGCAGTGTAATTGCTGCAGGGAATGGGTTCACTTTAGGTGTTCAGGGTTACGAAGACAAGGTCAACACTCCTTAGCATATGTTGCGCCAGGTTGTATGAATTCCGGGCAGCCCAGGGCTGCTCCCAGCCCACCTTCCCCACCACTGCCCCCTACACCGCCAAACAATATGATAAGGAATGCCAGACCCAGTCTTACGCCTGGCCCTCCCCTCCAGCAGTTTTCACTGCACTATCTATATTACAGTTTAACTGTAATGGCATTCACCGAAAAATCGCTGAGATCACACACTTCTTGAGTTCCAACAGAATTCTCATCGCCGCCATCCAAGAGACGTTGCTTCACGCAAACTCGTCTCTAAGCGTCCATAGCGAATATGTTATACTGCGGAAAGATAGACCGGCCGCATATATAATATACAGAGTTATTGGTTAAGTCGACCTATTCCCTGCAACACGTTATAATAGGGGAAAAATGCAACAAAATGAGGCCATAAATGTTAGGCCGATTTTCAACGGTCACTGAGATATTTGAATTTTTAGGTTTTTTTAAATAACCTCGAATTTTACCATTTAAAGTAAAAATTGAAAAAAACTACTAAGGTAATGGGTTAAAACTTATTTTTGAATTTTAGTCAACAGTATAGCAGACATTTCTTAATCATTTAAAATTTCAAAAACCCATCACAATTTCGGAATTTTTAATTTTTAATAAAAAAAAATATCTTAAATATTTTTAAAGTTGATTTTTAATAAAGTATTACTAAAAAAAATATATGACACGGACTCTGCAGACCACTGGAAAAACATACTCGTGTTGTCAGCTTTCCAAAAAGGTGTCAATGTCAATATAAATATTTGAAATAATTGAAACAGTTAGCTGCAACTTGTTCGGGGACCATAATTTCGTTTGATAAAAAACGACAAACGACAAATGTCAAGTTAGCACTACCACTTTAAAATTTCGACAAACGCTATAGTGCATTAAATGTCGCGATTTTATCGTAATTCAATGGAAAAAGAAAAAAATTCTCGCGCCCCTCCTTCCCCTTAAAAACTACCCTTAAGTGCATTTGAGCCTCAGTTAACCAAATTCGAGTTCCAAGAATCTCCCCAATGCTAAAGGTGTCCAGTAAGATATCACAGGGGCTGTTCCACCCTGAAAAAATTTGTCGCACCCCTCCTTCCCTTAAAAACTACCCCCGTCAAGTTAGCACTACCACCCCGGTAGCGGCCACTTCAAGCATTTCCGTAAAACAAAAAGTATCCAATTAATTGTCGCACTTAAGGGTAGTTTTTAAGGGGAAGGAGGGGCGCGAGAATTTTTTCTTTTTCCATTGAATTACGACAAAATCGCGACATTGAATGCACTATAGCGTTTGTCGAAATTTTGAAGTTGTAGTGCTAACTTGACATACTTGTTTTTATTGTTTTATGGATTTGTCGTTTTTTATCAAACGAAATTATGGTCCCCGAACAAGTTGCAGCTAACTGTTTCAATTATTTCAAATATTTATATTGACATTGACACCTTTTTGGAAAGCTGACAACACGAGTATGTTTTTCCAGTGGTCTGCAGAGTCCGTGTCATATAATTTTTTTTAGTAATACTATATTAAAAATCAATTTTAAAAAAATTTAAGATAATTTTTTTTATTAAAAATTAAAAATTCCGAAATTGTGATGGGTTTTTGAAATTTTAAATGATTAAGAAATGTCTGCTATAGTGTTGACTACAATCCAAAAATAAGTTTTAACCCATTGCCTTAGTAGTTTTTTTTTAATTCTTACTTTAAATGGTAAAATTCGAGGTTATTTAAAAAAAACCTAAAAATACAAATATCTCAGTGACCGTTGAAAATCGGCCTAACATTTATGGCCTCATTTTCTTGCATTTTTCCCCTATTATAACGTGTTGCAGGGAATAGGTCGACTTAACCAATAACCCTGTATATGTACCACCTTCTTCTTCTTCTTCTTTTAGCGGTACAGAAAGGTGTGAACCACTGTGTATCTATATGGACTCGTTTTATAGTTCGTCATCGTTTTCGTCCGCAATCTCCAGGGACAAAAACGTGGCAGCTGCAATGGGGTTTTCCCATAGTGAGAGGGGGGTGAGATTTGTGGGTGCAGCTGGGCATTGAAACAAATGGGCTACTTCGTGTGGCGTGCCAGCGCAGTTAGGGCATACGTTTAGTATATTTGGATCTATCCGAGATAGATACGAATTGAGGCGTGAGCAGAAGCCTGACCGAAGTTGGGCTAAAGTCACTCTAGTGGCTCTCGGGAGCCTAATCTCCTCAGGCGAAATAGGTGGTGGGAGCGCTGAGAGGACTCTGTTCGTACCTAAACTCGCAATAGACCTACTCACTTCCTCAGTGTGAATCATTGCAATGGCAGCCCGGTATGAATCTTCATCGAAAGGATCCCTTTTGTAGCCCTGGACTTCTCTCTCAAGGTCACGAGGGCCACGTTTGATGTTGCGTGGAGGGGGAATTTTGTCCATGAGGTTACGATTAGGATGATCCTCTCGATAACAACCTACTAAATATTGTTTTGTAAGTAGTCGATTGTGGTCACGTATTGGCATCAAATGTGTCTCCTGATGTAGGTGGTCCTGGGCAGACATCAGAAGGCATTCTGTAGCTGTGCGTAGAGCAGCATTTTGGCAGACTTGGATTTTGTTCCAGCTTGTGTTACAGAGACCTTGCGACCAAACTGGCGCCGCAAAATCAGCCGCTGCTCGACCCACCGCTTTGTAAGTGGCTAGCATTGTCTCTTTATCTTTGCCCCAGGTGCTACCAGCCAGTGCTTTAAGAATTTTGTTCCTACTGCGCATCTTTTCACATACCGCTTCCGCGTGATGAGCTGAAGTCATCATTTTCTCAAAGTGAAGCCCGAAATTTTTTGGATTTGCAACAGCAGGAACTGGTTTGTTGCCAATACGTACCCCAACCGGCCACTTACAATCACCTGACCAGGTGGTAAGGAAGGTCGCAGACGATTTGGACGCTGAGATGGTTAGGTTTCTGCTATGGAAAAAGGCTTCTAGTCGCGCTAAATATCTATTGATATCTTCACGCATGACATCCCTATCCGCTCCCGTGGCGAGTACAGTGCAGTCATCGGCATAAGAAATAACTTCAATGCCTTCCGGAGGTGTTGGGAGACCGGCCATGTAGATGTTAAACAAGGTGGGAGAGAGAACCCCACCTTGGGGAACACCTAATTTGATCTTTCTAAGTTTGGAACGACTGCCTCGAAACTCGGTGAAGGATTGCCTACCAGCTAGATAGTTGGCAATCCATCTTATCTCTTGAGTCGGAACATGCATATTGAGGAGGTTTGCCAGAAGCATGGAGTGATTAACCTTATCAAACGCATTTGATAGGTCAATCGCCAGCATGATGGTTCTATGGCAAGGTGTACTGTGGTTTAGTCCGTCTCTTACACGTGTAGTGATCGCGTCCAGAGCGGTGGTTGTACTATGCATGCGTCTGAATCCGTGCTGATGGGGATCTAGCTTTGCATGTGAAACGAGTGTGGGGTGGATGAGGGCTTCCAGCGTCTTTGCTACAGGTGACAGGATCGTAATCGGTCTGTAGGAAGTTCCTAGTGTGGCACTTTTCCCTGGTTTAAGGCATGGGACTATACGACCTTGTTTCCAGATGTCGGGGATGGCGAGCGTAGACATTGACAAGTTAAAGACTGCCGTGAGATACTCAATGGCAGGAAGACCAAGATGTTTGAGCATGGCCATTGAAATGCCATCTGGTCCAAGGGCCTTAGAATTTTTTGCATTCTCAATGACTGTTTTAACCTGGTCCGGAGTATAAATTGGTACGGAGTCAACAATTCGGCTGCGAATCCGTCTTCTAATTTTGCGCTTGAGGCCATCTGACTTGGGATGTTCAATAAATTGTTTATTGAACTGGCTCGCACACTGAAGAGGATTGCTAGTTTCTTTTTTGCCGAAGGTTATGGCTATATTGCCCTTATCTTTTGTGGGGTTCGAAAGGGCACGGACAGTGGACCATAACTTACTGGCACCTTCATTAAGGTTACAGTCATTGAGGTGCTCGTTCCATTTAGCCTTCTTGTAGTCTTTAACTTGTCGCTGTATTTGGATATTGAGCTCCCGAATTCTGGGGTCACCAGGGTTAGCGCGCCTAATGTTGTCACGTTCATCAGCTAACCTTGCGGCACTTGTTGGAAAGTTTGGACGAACCTTTGGAATGCGCCCTGCAGGGATGAACCGTGCCGCAGCTTTGGCAATGACGCTCCTAATGTTCCGTTCGGCCTTATGTATATTGGTGGGAGGGGGAAGCGCGAAGAACTTCGATGACGTGAATGTTTTGAAACCTTCCCAATCAGCTTTTTTGTGATTGACAAAAGTTCGCTTCTCTGACTTGGTCAGGTCAGCTGGTTTGTCAATTCTGACTATGATTGGGAGGTGATCAGAGGGAAGACCAGTAAGTGTTTCCCAGGAGGTCTCACTAATTAGGCTAGCGCTGACAATTGATTGTAATGTCTGGTGAGCTAATACAATTGTTTGCATCACGGGTTGGAGAGTTTTCATTGAGGGTACAGAAACCTGATGCGTCCAGAGATTCGGCGATAGCTTGACCCCTGGCATCGTTGTGAAGCGCGGAATGCCAGAGTTCATGATGGGCATTGAAGTCACCAAGAATGATCCTGTGCTCTCCATTAAGAAGAGGACCAATATCGAAATGGTAGTTTGTACAACTAGAATGTGGTGGTATGTAGATGTTAAAAATTTCGATATTGGTGCTCCCTGATGAAACTGAGATGGCTTGCAATTCCGCCGTACCGTCTGAAACTACATCTAATACACGGTAATGTACGGACCTGTGTATTAGGAAGGCAAGTCCACCTCCAGGGTGAGAATCATTCGTGGCGCCTTCTCTGTCCTTGCGTATGATGATATATTCACCTTCAGCGTTGAATGGTGAATTCGCGTGGAGTTTCGTCTCTTGGATGGCTGCAATCAGGATTCTGTACTTTCTCAAGAAGCTTGTGATTTCAGGAAATTTCCCTAGGATGCCATTACAGTTGAACTGCAATATGGACACCGGTGTATGTACCACCTCATTCTAGTTGCCCTTCTGGCTATCGTTTCGATATTGGTCCTCTCCTTTCCGGAGAGCACAGGGTCATCCTTGGCGACTTTAATGCGCACCATGAGCTCTGGCATTCGGACCTCAACAACAATGCCAGGGGTATAACTATCGCCGAATCACTTGACGCCTCAGAATTCTGTTCACTTAATGAAGACTCGCCGACTAGAGTCGTGGGCACTTGCAGTAGTTCTCCTGACATAACTATTGTCAGTGCCAGCCTAATTGCTGCTTCCCGATGGGAAGTACGTACCACCCTTAGATCAGATCACCTCCCAATCATTATAAAAATTGACAAACCAGCGAACATGACTAAGTCTGAGAAGCGAACGTTTGTCAATCACAAGAAAGCCGATTGGGATGGTTTCAAAGCTTACTCGTCGGCGAAGTTCATCGAGCTAACATCACCTATCAACATTCATGAGGCCGAGAAAAATATTAGGAACGTCATTACCACAGCCGCGGCACGTTTTATTCCGGCAGGACGTATCCCGAAAGTTCGGCCTAACTTCCCCACTAGTGCCGCCAGATTAGCCGATGAACGTGATCAGATCAGAAGCGCTCACCCTGATGATCCCAGAATTCAGGAGCTTAACTCCGAAATTGACCGACAAGTTAAAGACTATAAGAGGGCGAAATGGAATCAGCACCTCGATGAATGTAACCTCAACGAAAGTGTCAGCAAATTATGGTCTACCGTCCGCGCCCTTTCCAATCCTCGGAAAGAAAAGGGCAACAACGCCATTGAATTTGGCAACACAAAAACCTGCGATCCTCTTCAGTGTGCTAGCCTGTCCAATAAACAGTTTATTGAACATCCCAAGTCTGACGGCCTCAAGCGCAAAATTAGAATTAGATTCGCAGCCGGAATGTTGACACCATACCATCTTTTACAGCGGACCAGGTTAAAAAAGTCATCGAGAATGCTAAAAACTCCAAGGCCCTCGGACCAGATGGCATTTCGATGACCATGTTGAAACATCTCGACCTTCCAGCCATTGAGTATCTCACGGCCGCCTTTAACTTGTGGATGTCCACGCTTGCCATCCCTGAAATCTGGAAAACAGGTCGAATTGTTCCCTGTCTCAAGCCAGGGAAGAGCGCAAATCTCGGGGAATCCTACCGCCCCATTACGATACTTTCTCCTGTCGCAAAGACGCTGGAAGCCCTTATTCACCCCACTCTTGTTGCACATGCGAAGCTAGAACCTCACCAGCATGGCTTCAGGAAGATGCATAGTACCACCACTGCCCTCGATGCGATCACTACACGCATTCGTGATGGGCTAAATCAACGCAGTCGTTGTCACAGAACTATTCTGGTGGCAATAGACCTATCAAGCGCATTCGATAAGGTCAATCATTCAATGCTTCTAGCAAGCCTGTTGAATATGCATCTTCCTGCACAAGAGATCCGTTGGATTGCCAATTATCTAGCTGGTCGGCACTCCTTCACCGAGTTTCGAGGCAAACGTTCTAAGCTTAGGAAAATCAAATTAGGTGTTCCACAGGGAGGGGTACTCTCCCCCACTCTGTTCAACATCTACATGTCCGGCCTTCCCACTCCACCTGAAGGAATCGAGGTGATTTCCTATGCTGACGATTGCACCGTACTCGCCACAGGGAATGATAAGGATGAAATGCGCCTCCGAATTAATCGCTATCTAGGACGATTATAGGCATTTTTCCAAAGCCGAAACCTCACCATCTCTGCGTCCAAATCCTCTGCGACTTTTCTAACCACTTGGTGGTGGGAGGACATCAGATGGGAGATGGATATACGTATTGGCAACAATTCTGTTCCTACTGTTAAAAACCCCAAAATTCTCGGGCTTCACCTAGAGAACATGATGACGTCTGCGAATCATGCAGCTTCAGTCTGTGAAAAAATGCGCAGTAGGAACAACATCCTAAAAGCTCTAGCTCTAGCACCTGGGGCAAAGATAAAGAAACCATGCTAGCTACTTATAAGGATGCAGCCCCAGTTTGGACACATAGACTATGTGACACAAACTGGTCCAAAGTTCAGGTCTGCCAAAATGCCGCTCTACGCATCGCGACAGGTTGCCTTCTGATGTCTGCCCAGGATCACTTACATCAGGTGACAAAATTTATGCCAATACGTGATCACAATCTCCTACTCTCAAAACAGTATCTTGTTGGTTGCTACCGTGAGGATCATCCCAATAATCATCTCATAGACCGAATTCCTCCACCACGACATGTCAGGCGTGGTTTACGAGACCTTGAGAGAGAGGTTCAGGGATACAAACGGGACCCTTACGATGAAGTTACATACCCAGCCGCCATTGCAGCGATCCACACTGAAGAAGTGAATCGGTCTATCGCGAGTTTAGGTGCGAATAGAGTCCTCTCAGAGCGCCCACCACCAATTTCGCCTGAGGAGATTAGGCTCCCGAGAGCCACTAGAGTAACACTAGCTCAACTTCGGTCGGGCTTTTGTTCACGTCTTAATTCGTGCCTTTCCCGCATAAACCCGGACATCCAAAACATCTGTCCAAACTGCAATGGTACTCCTCATGATGTGGGTCACTTGTTTCAATGCCCCGCTGCGCCCACTGATATTACCCCTATATCGCTGTGGGAAAACCCTATCGCAGCAGCTATGTTTTTGTCCTTAGACCTCACGGACACAAACATTGACGAACCATAAATCGTACCCACATAGATGCACAGAGGTTACACACCTTTCTGCACCGCTACAAGAAGAGGAAGAAGAATCACGACTGATCAGCAAGAGATTGGCTTCTAATGTCCTAGATGTTCGATCCTATCGAGGAGCCAACTGCGACACCGATCACTATTTGGTGAAGACGACCTACAGGTGCAGAATCTCTTCGGTGCACCTAACGAGAATCAACCCTGCCAAGATCTTCGAGGTTAACAATTTGATTGATGATGCTACGGCGGCTGCGTATACTACAGCACTTGAGGAAAAACTGTCGCCCATGCTTGATAACATCAATAAATCTAGGCATCCATGAGTTCTGGGAGGAGCTCAAAGACAACATCAAGGGGGTCGCAGAAGAGGTCGTGGGCTATAAAGGCCGGCGCAGACGAGCAGACTGGTTCGACGACGAATGCAGGACCTCGATTGAGGCGAAAAATGAAGCCTATCGCCAATACACACAACGCGCATCTCGTGCCAAGAAAGAAAGATATAATGAACTTCGGCGAGTATCTAATAGGTTAATTAGACGTAAGAAACGCAAACATTTTGACGAGCAGTTGCAGCAAATAAACCAAAGATTAGCCAGTAAGAACATTAGACAGGCGTACAAACTTATAAATAATATCAAGAACGGATATCAACCCAGGACAAGTCTATGTAAGGACAAGGATGGTAACATCATCAGCGACATCGAAAGCGTCAACAAACGATGGGCCTCGCATTTTGAAGAGCTCCTCAATGCATCATCAACATCCCCCGCGGAGCTAGCTCTTGAGCAGTTAGCCGAACCAGGCCCTTCGTTCTACCCCCAACAGTGGAGGAGGTGAGTCTTGCCATACAGTCGCTCCAAAATAATAAAGCGCCCGGCGCTGACGAGATCCCAGCAGAACTGCTGAAGCATGGTGGAACGTGCCTGACCAACGCTGTACATGTGCTACTGCTGAAAATATGGAACGACGAGGTAATCCCCGAAGATTGGCGCAAAAGCATAATCTGCCCAATCCACAAAAAGGGTGACAAGCTGAAGTGTGAGAATTACAGAGGCATATCATTAGTTTGTACGGCCTATAAGATTTTATCAAAAATTCTTGAAAAGAGAATCAATCCGTACGCAGAACAAATCATTGGCGAGTATCAAGGCGGCTTCAGACCTGGTCGATCAACGACCGATCAGCTTTTCACAGTGAAGCTACTACTCCAAAAGTGCTGGGAATATAACATCGACGTATACCAAATCTTTGTCGACTTCAAACAGGCATACGACAGTATCGACCGAAGTGTACTGTACAACATTATGCTGAATTTTGGTATACCGGCAAAGTTAGTGCGACTCACAAGGATGACGATGACTAATACCGTCTCGCAGGTCAAAGTGCAGAACCGACTCACTGACCTATTTGAAACTCGTACTGGACTCAAGCAGGGCGACGGGCTGGCGCCGACGCTCTTCAACCTGGCTTTGGAGTATGTAATTCGAGCCATCAATATGGGCAGCAGCGGAACGCTACTCATCAAGTCGGACTCAATTAGTAGCGTACGCCGACGATATCAACATCATGTCTCGAAGGTTGGGTGATGCAGAAAGCCTCCTGCATAACCTCAATAACGCCGCAAAGGAAGTTGGACTACATATCAACGAAAGCAAAACAAAGGCCATGATGCACTCGAAACCAAGGACGCCAGCAAATTCAAGCATCACAGTGGGGGGCCTTAATATCGAGTATGTAGACAACTTCAACTATCTGGGTTGTAACTTATCAAAGGACGCCAACGAAACCGACGAAATTAAGCGACCGATACAACTAGCCAATAAGACATATTTCTCGGTCCTCCCTATAATTAATTCGAAACTTGCGCACAGGAACACGAAGCTCCCGTGCTATGTTATGGCTGCGAAACATGGACCCTTACCGAAGCCTCCGAAATTTTGCTAGACCGATTCGAACGAAAGGTCCTTCGGCGAATTTTCGGAGCCGTTCGCGAGCGAGACCAATGGCGTATCCGATACAACCATGAGTTGTATCAATTGTACGATGAGCTGGAAGTATCGAAAATCGTGAAGCTTCAACGTGTGCAATGGGCGGGGCATGTCCAACGGATGGACGACAATCGCATGCCAAAGAAAGTTATGAACGCACAACGAATTGACGGAGCGAGGTTGCGTGGACGACCGAGAGCTCGCTAGGAGAACTCCGTAGGTGAAGACGCCCACCAGCTGCTGGGCTTCCGCAACTGGAGGACAAGGTCACGTAACCGCGACAATTGGAGGTCAACGATTCAGGCGGCCAAGGCCCGACGTCTGGCTATCGTGCCACATTGATGATGAAAATGAAATTTTGGTTATGTCATTTCCTGTCTCCATTTGGCTGCTATAGTGTGGATGCTAAGGAGCAGCCAAATGGCTGCACGCGATGCCAGTTTTTGGACGCGCAGCCATTTGGATGCTAATCTAGATGGACCGTAAGCATTGTGGTTGGCGCTTAGCGCGGACTGTTTTCTAGTCTGTAGAGACATACCCTACTCTACTACAACCATTTCTAAGCCAAAACGATTGCACTGGCATATTAGTTCTTTTAATTTAATTATTTCCGTTATGCATAGTGCCATTATATTAAATATGTTATTGCTTATTCAAAAATAATTCCACCAAAGCTTCCTCATCTAAGGGCAAATGCATTTGAAACTAGCCAATAAGACATATTTCTTGGTCCTCCCTATAATTAATTCGAAACATGCGCACAGGAACACGAAGCTCCCGTGCTATGTTATGGCTGCGAAACATGGACCCTTACCCAAGCCTCCGAAATTTTGCTAGACCGATTCGAACGAAAGGTCCTTCGGCGAATTTTCGGGGCCGTTCGCGAGCGAGACCAATGGCGTATCCGATACAACCATGAGTTGTATCAATTGTACGATGTGCTGGAAGTATCGAAAATCGTGAAGCTTCAACGTTTGCAATGGGCGGGGCATGTACAACGGATGGACGACAATCGCATGCCAAAGAAAGTTATCAACGCACAACGAATTGAAGGAGCGAGGTTGCGTGGACGACCGAGAGCTCGCTGGGAGAACTCCGTAGGTGAAGACGCCCACCAGCTGCTGGGCTTCCGCAACTGGAGGACAAGGTCACGTAACCGCGACAATTGGAGGTCAACGTTTCAGGCGGCCAAGGCCCGACGTCGGGCTATCGTGCCACATTGATGATGAAAATGAAATTCTGGTTATGTCATTTCCTGTCTCCATTTGGCTGCTATAGTGTGGACGCTAAGGAGCAGCCAAATGGCTGCACGCGATGCCAGTTTTTGGACGCGCAGCCATTTGGATGCTAATCTAGATGGACCGTAAGCATTGTGGTTGGCGCTTAGCGCGGACTGTTTTCTAGTCTGTAGAGACATACCCTACTCTACTACAACCATTTCTAAGCCAAAACGATTGCACTGGCATATTAGTTCTTTTAATTTAATTATTTCCGTTATGCATAGTGCCATTATATTAAATATGTTATTGCTTATTCAAAAATAATTCCACCAAAGCTCCCTCATCTAAGGGCAAATGCATTTGAAATTGTGTGCAAGTGCAAGTGCGTTTTTTGTCATTTTATGTCATAAAGTGCATATTGTAGTTTAAGAGTACACGTCGTGAACGGTCGGCTGTAAATTGTGTGCAAGTGCAAGTGCGTTTTTTGTCATTTTATGTCATAAAGTGCATATTGTAGTTTAAGAGTACACGTCGTGAACGGTCGGCTGTAATCTTTGCTCAATTTTCATTCAACCGACACGAGCGGAGCCGAAAAATTGTTTACAAATTTCGCGAATGTGAATTGAACAAAATTTAGTGAAACGCGCAGTTTCGTTTTTTTGTTTTTTCTTTGGCATGTTCTGCTATCCGTTCTCATAGGGAGAACTTTAGCGTTTCCGATATATTCCGCTATGTGTCCGCTATATGGCGGACGGTAAGATAAGTGTCGATAGTGTCGATAACAAGAACAAGAAAATTCTTCTTGCGAGAGCTGATAGCGTAGTGTTCCATAAATTAGTATGTGAAATACAGTGTCCACTTCGTGACTAGTCGGCTGTCATTCAAAACACATTGGGTTTGTCTAAACGTGCAATAAAAACAAGAAAAAACAGGTTTTTATAGCTTGCTCCTCGCGAATCTCTTCTTCTTGGTCGCGTGTAGACAGGCTCATTGCTTTGCAATGCTCTCAACCTGCAACGAGGGAATAAAATTCTCGCACACATATTCGCACACATAACTCTCCTGAGTTTCGAACATATCTCTATAATTGGGCGCGCAGCGACTCTTTTTTTGTGCGCTCAAGGGTTCAGATATGTACGAAACTTAACAAAAAATTGACCCCTGTGGTTTTTGGGGTTAGAATTATGCCACAGCGTTCCCGGCTTGTCGTAAAAGGCGACTTGAGGGATAGGGTACGTAGGCTTGTAACCCGCGTACTTGAAATTTTCTTTACACTCGAAACATTAAACGGGCCTCGGATACCTCGGACTGATTCACCGGCGACGACTTTTGGCTATAAACAACGGACCACGATTGGGTTTTGGAACGTTCGAACGATGTGGGGCGAGTGCAACAACATGAGACTCACTGAAGTCGAACGGGAAATGACCGCGTATAACATCGCTATATTAGGACTGAGCGAAACAAGATGGCTCGGATCAGGAGCGACTTTATCACCAAGCTCTCATACTGTTTTATTGTACTCTGGAAATGATGACCAAAATGCTCCTCGGCAGGCAGGCGTCGGAATCCTCCTGACAAGGGATGCACGTCGATCCCTTATCGACTAGAAACCAGTTTCCGGCCGTATTATCACCGCCCGATTCAAATCCAGAGTACGAAATATCACGATAATTCAGTGTTAACCAACCGAACCAGCTGATAAAGATGTCTTCTACCAACGACTTGGCGACACCTTTGATAGGGCTCCCAGAGGTGACATTAAAATCATAATGGGGGATCTCAATGCTAAAGTCGGGTCAGATAACCAAGGATTGGAACATCTTATGGGAAATTATGGGTTAGGCGACAGAAACCAGAATGGCGAGATGTTTATAGAGTTTTGTAACTCTCGTCAGCTCGTCATTGGTGGAACTCTGTTTAAACACAAAGACTGCCACTTATCAACCTGGACTTCTCCAAATGGCAGAACTGAGAACCAGATAGACCATATTGCTGTTTCCAAAACGTGGAGAAACTGTGACCTGGACGTTAGGGCCAAACGTGGTGCTGATATTGGCAGTGATCACCATCTTGTCATCGCAAAAATGCGCTTACGAACGGCAGCCGTCCAGCGTCCTAACCGTGCAAATATTTGCCCTAGGTATAATGTGCAGAAGCTTAAAATTCCATCAACCAAGCGTTCGTTCTCGATCGCTTTGCACGAAAAAGCTAATGCACCACCACCAAATGAGAATCCGACAATTGAAGATAGATGGAAAGTCGCTAAGGATTCATTTATTTCATGTGGCGAAGAAATTTTAGGAGGATTGGATCGCGTTAGGAGACCATTTATTAGCGACTCCACTTGGTCTCTTATCTCAGCACGCAAGAGAGTTAAGGAGCAGATTAACTCAGCTGCTGACGATTCGGCTAAAGAACTATACCGAGCTGAATACCGTTCGCTCCAAAAAGGCGTTCAGAGGAGTGTAAGACGTGATAAGCGTAATAATATCAACGCGCTTGCGAAGGAGGCAGAGGATGCGGCTCTCCGCGGTGACAGTGGAACACTCTTCAAACTTATAAAGCCATTAACTGGCAGATCTTTATTAAATCAAGGAAAAAGTCGATAGCACATTGAACGATGAACAGGCTGGCTTTCGCGAAGGGTTTTCCTGTAGCGACCACATTAACACCGTCCGTATTATCATCGAGCAATCCGCGGAGTGGAGATCCCCACTACATCTCATGTTCATCGACTTTGAAAAAGCCTTCGATAGTGTTGATCGTCAGTACATCTGGGATGCCTTACGAAGACGAAATATTCCAAATAAGATAATCTCCATCATTAAGGAGTCCTACAATGGAGCCCAATGTCACGTCCTGCATAAGGGCTGGCTTTGCACAGTGGAGTGAGACAAGGCTGCATTTCGTCACCTATTCTCTTCCTTATTGTCATTAGTGATGTACTCGGCTCCGCACTTCAATTACATCGCAACAAAGGTATCAGATGGAAATTGTTTGATCACCTTCAACATCTTGACTACGCTGACGACATTCGCCTTCTATCAACTAATACGGATGATGTCGCTCAAATGACAGAAGCTCTAAATTGCGCAAGTCGTAATGCGGGGCTGAAAATCAATGCTGCCAAGACTAAGTTCTTGAGCACATATACAGGGGGCAAAGCGGAATTTGTATTTCGGGACAGGCAGTCGAAAAAGTTGATGAATTTTGCTATCTCGGGAGCGTAGTTACAGCAGATTGTGAAGCGGATGCTGATGTAAAATCACGGATAACAAGGCTTTCTTCAATTTGACTCCTTTCTGGTTAAACAACAATATTTCCAGACGCACCAAACTTCGAGTCTTCAATTCCAATGTGAAATCCGTCCTGCTATATGGCTGTTCAACCTGGAAGGTGACTAAAGAGACTACTGATAAGTTGCAAACTTTTGTAAATCAGTGTCTACGGCGCATCCTACATATTCGTTGGCCGGAGATCATTTCGAACGAGGATCTCCTCACTATAACTGGCCAAGAAAGGATAGGCACTTCGATCAAGAGACTTAAGTGGCAATGGATAGGTCACACCTTCCGAAGCGGGCCCAATAACGTCGCAAAAAAGGCCCTGAACTGGAATCCACAGGATTCCGGAGCAAGACACCGTGTTGGACGGCCAAGGAACACATGGAGAAGATCGGTAACAAGCGAGGCCAAAACGCTAAATCTTACATGGTCGCAGCTAGCGCCGTTGGCGCAAAACAGAACGAGGTGGAGAGTAGGCGTAGTTAATGCCCTATCCTCATTGGGGTTGACAGGAACTAGAGAGACACATATTCAACGGAGAGATAATATCTATACGCATACAAACATTTTTTCGGAAAGAGGTACAAATACAAACATATTCTTTGGAAATCAGAGATTTTCTTTTGCACTTTTCTATACGCGATTGCCTACTTGTAATATTGTCGTCACGCTCTTGCAATTTTTTGTTAGAAAAATAGCTTGTATGGAGTGAGCGCTCAATGTATTCTTCTTCTTCTTGTAGCGGTGCGCATCGAACCTTCAGGGCTCCTGCCGGGGCTCTTGCCAGGAAGGCATATTGGCAGCTTTTGGCCGTTTTGCAATACAAAACGGGTGTGGTCCGCCCCGTAGAGGCAGTTGCCGTAAGACCACCATGTATTAATCCTCATTGAGCGCTTATATACCGGCTCTTAATTTAAACTATCTTAAAGCATTTTTGGAGATAGTACCTTTTCCATAGGGTGTATATACCGTCCTAGTCTAGTTCGCGTATTAACTTTCTTCTTCTTCTTTTTATTCGAATTGGTTGTGGAATGTGCACATGTTTAGAAATGGTTTAGCTGACATTTCGATTATTTGGACATAATTATGATTAGAATTTGTTAATCTCGCGTTTTTTCTAACCAGGAATTTCATACAAACTTTGTAGCGAATCGAAAATCGAAAACGATATCATTCCAGTAACAAGACGACTTCGCTCTTTCTGGATAAATTTCAGAGACAGTCGCTTGTCTAAGCATTATGGATTGGTAAGCACCTCGCCATCTGTTGCGAGCGGGACTAAATTTAGTTTCGATTAGTTAGTGCAGCCCGTATATGCCGTACAAAAATAATTTAAATTTGTCTAAAACTTTTTTTCTTTGCTCCGGTATATAAGCGGTCATTGATTACGCTGTCAGCTCTCGCAAGAAGAATTTTCTTGTTCTTCTTATCGACACTAGCGACCCTTATCTTACCACCCGCCATACAGCGGACACATACGGAAAATATTGGAAACACAAAAGTTCCCCCTATGAGAGCGGATAGCAGAATAAGCCAATTGTTTGAATAAAATGACAGGCAGCGAATATACCCCAGCCAGCATTGGCATCATATATCGTAAACATAGACCAAAATAATCTTTACTTCATGCATCACAAGTCGACGTTCTGTATCGATAGACCACGCTGTTGAAATGCAACACATGATGGCCAGCTGAAGGAATGCCCACGCATCAGCTATTCACTACAATGTATAGCTATTTTTTTTTCTTTTCATTTGAAACCCACTATTTGGATATTGGATGGGCTTAGTTTTCGTGATTTCTTCCGTTCGTTGAGACTGCGTACCTAAGTCCGCAACAATCGGATGAAAAAACAAATTTTTTTTTAAAACGAAAGTGTTTAAAAAGTGTGTAGGTCGCGATTGCAGTGAAGTAATTATTTATTTTTGATGTACTTTTGCTCAGTGTTATTGTGTTTAAAATGTTTCTTTTTTGTGCGTCTGAAATCATAACGTTGCAAGTAAGTGATAGTTTATTTACCTAGTTCCAAAAGGACCATGGTCTCGGTTTGTTCAAAACTCAACAGATTTTTTTATACACATTACTCTTGTAAATAATCTAATGACTAAAAAAAAACTTTAGATAAAACATTTACTTACAATCCTTCTACATTTGGAAATCGCAAGCCAGGTGATTTATAGATAACGTTGAAATCACTAGTAGTGTAGTTACTACATCAGATTGCAAAATGTGGTGGAGACAAATTTTTTTTTGTTTCTTGTGTTTTTCGGGGTGCTGAGCACGAATCCGGAGCTTCCTACCAAAAATTCGTTGCGGAACAGGGTCAAAATCGCGAAAAACCCTTAAATTTTTGCTGTTTTTCCGTTATTTGGCCCCTAATTCTGAAACTGTTTATTTCTGCGAAAACTCTCCATGAATATTTTAGAGAGCACATAATTGCGCGTCCAAAGAGACATAAATATTATAAATCGGTTGAGCGGTATTACTACAATAGATAATTTAAATTTGCCATTTTTAACATAGTTCCATTTTATGAATAAAATTTTGAGATTGAATGGTTTTTCATTTTTGGTCGTAAAAGTTGAATTTTTACTTGTACATTATGTATTTTGGAGTGCAGAACTTGAATCTGTAATTTTCCACTGTGTGGTTTCAATGTAAAGTTTTTTCGCCCAACAAAATGAACTGTGTTGATCGTACAAATTTATCTTCATCATATCAGATGATTTGCATTACACGAAAACCACATTTTTTTACCTTTGAAACGTTAAATTCGCAAATTTTCAAATCGTGAGCCCTTAATTTTTATATGTCGTTCGAGAGCTAACATAATGAGGCAACTTTTTTCAACTTTGCGGATTTGTCAGTTCAAAGTACCGTTACGATTTTATCATTTGAATTTTGCATGAAAAACCGATTTTAAAATTTCTTCAAAGTTTGAACTGGTGTATCTCGGAAGATACGAGCAACTTCGTAACGGACGAGGTGTCCTTTTATAGGAAATTTTATGTAGTTTCGGAAAGTGAAGTCATATCTCGGATGACATGTTTGGTGGTTTGGCAAATTTTGATTTAGTTCGGCAAGTCAGGTATTTTGACACAATTTACAAAAAGTGCTTTTACATGGTAACGGTTCAAAATAGAGGTGTCTCGTAGAACATTAATTTTCCCCAAATGAGCCACACTATCTACCATTAAAAGATTCTCCGCCATGAACGGGACACCCTGTATATATGATCAGCGTGAAGAGCTGAGTTGATTGGACGATGTCCGTCTGTCCGTCTGTCTGTCGCGTTTTACTCGGCTAGGTTTTTGTTAATTTACATATATACAGGGTGTCCGGAAACTGCCGCATAAACGCACCGGACTGTGATTCCTCATGTATTTTCCAGGAAAAGTTGCATGGAACATACCCTCTTAGCTTAACCCTTTAGCTGCCACAGGCATATGAAGATTTTTGAAAAAATAATTTTCTTGTATATCTCAAAAGCTAGTCTAGCTAGAATAGCAAAATAAGATGGTTACTACAGGCAACAAATTTACCTAAAAAATAAAACTAACGGCACTAAAGTCCGATAAGAGGTTCGGTTTTTACAGAACCTCAAAGTCAAATTTTTGTGATTTGACCCAAAAACAATATATTTTTCCATCTCAATTTTCTCCAACTTCTGCCAAGGTGAGGTGTTACGATTCTTTAAAAAATTGGCGCATAGTCTAACGATAATTTATTTCTTACATCATTTTATCCTATCTTCATTATTTCTAACAGTTTGAATGCCTTAAATGCAAAAAACTAAGGGTTAATTTTAGCTCGATTTCGACATACTTTGAATAGATTTTACCAATTGCAGATCTTTAGGAGCAGTGTGAATTGAAATGTATTGAATTCGAGCTAAAATTAACCCTAGTTTTTTACACTTAACGTATAAAAAATGTTAGAAATAATGGAGCTACAATAAAATTATGAAAGAAAGAAATGGTCGTTAGACTATGCGCCAATTTTTTAAAGAATCGTACAGGCACCTCTCCTTGGCAGAAGTTGGAGAAAATTGAGATGAAAAAATTGACTGTTTTTGGGTCAAATGACATAAATTTGGCTTTGAAACTCTGTGAAAACCAAACCTCTTAGGTTAGGTATAGTAGCAAAAACTATGCGAATGAATATGTACTAAAATTTCCTTCAAAAAGCTTTGTTTAATTAAAAAAGAAACTTAGAGTTACACTGTTTTCATACAAGTACCTATAATCCTATTTTCGGTCGGTTTTTTGTCTCCGGCCGATTCTCTCCATAAATCATCAGTAAGCTTTGATAAAATTGGTACAAAATAAAGATGAGACATCAAGCTTTAATATGATATGCGACTTCAAGGTAACCAAGGCCAACTTTTAAAATATACTTGAACACATTTAATTTGATTTAAGTGTTCATATATTTTCAACTCCATTCAAGAACATCGTCTTAAAAACTCCATCTCTCAAAAAATATAACATTCATTCCATAATCTTCAGTAACCATATAAACCATTATAAATATATGTAGCATAATTCATTTTTAATCTCCACGAATCATGCATTATTGATCCATTTCGTATAAGCCATTAACATTCTTTACGAGCAATGCATTAAAAATATATGTAACATAAGTATTGCGTCATCTTTATGACTAACGATTATGTAGTCTTTACGATTGATGCATTAAAAATGTATGCAACGTAACTATTACATAGTGTTTACGAATAACGATTTTATAATGATTATCCGTAATAAGGCGCAAATGCGTATATACATGAAATAGGGGGACATCGTCATATACTGCTTGTATGAAAACGTGATGAATGAATAAGCAATATGTGCTTACGCGTGTTGCATGAAATAATGATTACAAATGTGTTAAATGCTGGCTGGGACATACCCCAGCCAGCATCGCCGTCATGTACCGTGAACATAGCCACAAATAAGCTTTACTTCATGAATCACGAATCGGCATTATAATCAACGCCATCTAGGTATATCATAGCCGCAACTCAGCTGTACAATGACGTCATGGATCCATATTGAATTGTTCGTCGAACACGGGCAAACAACAACAATGTCATAAGAGGCAACAACAATGCAATGCAATTTCAACTGCGGATTTGACGTTTACGAGTCTACATTGCGGCCTTAATATATAGACGGCGGTGTTATAATGCATATATTATATACATATATGTATCGATAGCACGCATTGAAAGTTAGATACATGATGGTCAGCTGAAGGAATGTCGACATATCATGCATATAGGAAATATAATGGTTTTCTCCTCAAGTGTGATTTTTGTTGCTGGGGTGATTAGAATCACGAATAAATATGATCATTCATTATAGTCTGGCTGGAGCGGTGGTTAGGGCGCGCACCTTCGGTGCATAAGGTTATGAGTTCGAGACTCTCCGTCGCCCGTGATTTTTTTATATTATTAATTGATGCATTGAATATATATGATACTTAACTATTACATAATGTTTACGAATAGATTTTATAATGATTATCCGTAATAAGGCTGAAATGCGTATATACATGAAATAGGGGGACATCGTCATATACTGCTTGTATGAAAACGTGATGAATGAATAAGCAATATGTGCTTACGCGTGTTGCATAAAATAATGATTACAAATGTGTTAAATGCTGGCTGGGACGTGACAGAAAAAAATGCTGCAATACTGGCGAATTCATATTTGTTTGTTTGTGTTACAAACAATTTTGACGCCGCGGAAAAATTCGCCACAAATATTTTCCGACGCGCCGGTGTCAGGGACGCTTAATGGTAGAAATAGAATGGAATCAGCAGCGTGAAATGTCAAGCACAATCAACGCCATCTAGAAATATCATAGCCGCAACTCAGCTGTACAATGACGTCATAGTTTAGCTCTTAAATTTTGGATTTACACGGACAAACAACAAAAACAAGCATATGACGTACTAAAAAGCAAAAACAAAACAGTGCAACATTGGCGAACATAACCAAAAATTACGAGCTGATTTTGACGTCTAAGAGCGGCCGCACACTACAAACTTTTGATCGGCCGATAGTTTGATCGTTCTTCTAATCAGCACGAGACCATATGCAAGTGCGCACACTTGAACGATTTCAAATCGGCCGATAATAAAGTTTAATGGGCAGTACGATTCCCATTAAACTTAATAGGTTGACAACTATCGGCCGACTACTTAAATAACACAGCGCACACTGAGAGCGCGCACACTTACAAACTTTTTCGTCGGCGTCGGTTGTTATTGTCAAAGTATGTCGTTGATAAGTGACGAACTTGTTGAAAAATTAATCGAAGAAATCGAAAAACGACCAGCTTTATATAAAAAAAGCTTAAAGGAATACTCAGATGCTATCATGAAGAAAAAGCTATGGTCGGAAGTATGCGAAGCTGTTGTTCATAATCCTTCTCCTCCTTCGTTTTATAATTAGGGAAATAATAGCTTTTCTTGATATCATTCCAATTGGCACTAATGTCAATATGGCGCTAATGTCAAAAGCAACAGCTATCGGGCTATCGGCTAATGTCCGCACTCACCAACAACCAAACAGTTTAGTTGTAAAAGTGTGCGGAGAGACTGTCCAATCCGACCAAACTATCGTATGATAGTACGGTCTGCAGTGTGCGGTGGCTCTAAAGCCCCGGATAGAGTTCGAGCGGAATGAAAATGAAACGGTAATGAACCGGCATAAAAACCGTGGTGAATTTAAAATTTTAGCTTCGAAAATTGCTGCAAAGGCGTTTGACGTCCTAAATCATCTTAAAAAAACCTTACAAAAATTATTTCCCCCTTGTCCGAATGCATTTTCAACGTGAAAATGAGTCGACTCTGTAGCATATTCTCCGTCGGGCGTGGTGAATTTTGCAAACATCAAACCGATTCACTGTCCACGACGAGTTCATCGCGGAAATTATCTAATGACCGGGGAATCGAAAAATAACACATAAAATGGCAGAGACAAATTGTGAAACCATTCTCGAATTTTAGTTTATGGAATTCCCCATCATTTACCACATATTCCACGACAGTAAGTATGCATTTTCATTGAGAAAATCGCCGCGGACAAAAATTTCATTTTCATTCCGCCCGAGGTCTATTCAGGCCTTAAGGTTTTACATTGCGGCCTTAATAGACGGCGTTGGCACAATGCATTTTAAATTGCTGACAGCATATAGCCCCGCAATGCTGCTGCTGTTACTGCGTCCAGTCTATTTCCAACATAATACTGCGCGCGCGGCGAAAAAAAAATATTAAAAATAAATACCACCCTAGCTCAGCTCCGATCCGGTCGGCCCGCGACTAAATTCTTATTTATCGCGTATAAATAATGAAGTTGCAAAACACCAGCCCAGCCTGCGGAACCAGTCCACACGATGTAGACTACATTTTCGATTGTTCAGCTGCTCCCACGCAACTTACACCACTTGCATTATGGTTACAACCAATTGAAGCAGCTTTCTTTCTAAACCTTGACCTCGAGGATGGAATGCCCACCATCTTCGAATAAATATGATGCCACTAATCAAACGTTTTCTGTCTGTGCCGCTAATACAACAGCAACAAAATATTTGAGATTGTGACGGAACCATCTCAAAATTTCACACAAAATCTTATTTGGCAACCTTATCCCGACACTCATTCCCGGCGTTAAACAAACTCAGAGGTTTGTTCACTTCCTTGAAAATGCTTTTCTGATTTTAATAAACTTCAACTTACACATCCATGGGCTTCTTCCAACCTCGAATTATTTTCATTTGATACTGAAGTGCTTCATCTTCGGAAAGGATAATAGCATCACTGGGCACATTTTCCACTTTATTTCTTATAAGAGCCATACTAAGCACTTCATGTTACATTGTGTGCATTCACGCCATGGACGAATTAGAAAAGGACAGACTCATAAGCTGTCTGTGTGCGTCGGTGAGGATAACCACTGGAATAAGTAGAAATGGAATGGCCACAGCTGTTAAAATGTGTCTCCAATTATACACAACGCTACATATATGAAACTAAAACATAAGCGCCGGTGGGGATAATATTTCAGGGGGCATAGATTTTGCATATTATTTTATTAAAAGAGAAACGTATGTAGTACGTAACTCTAGGACCTTCCTACTCACTGGCTGTATTGTTGGATCATTGGATAATTCGAATTTCGGTAATAAGCAAAGTTTTTTCGGGATTGAATGCATAATTTCCAAACTATTAACGCCTGGACGATCAATATACACATTTCTTTATCAAATTGGCTAAAAAACTACCAACAAAAAGATGAAAAGAGAAAGCGACTTTAATTCATACATTTTTAGATAAACCCCACGATTGCTCTTTTTATGATACGCCTATGAGTCTCTACCAAACAAACAAATCGCACGCATGCGCACATGCAATGGCATGTAACCGACGTCAAGCTTCGTGCCATGTTCGTGGGTTTTCGAAGCCGGGCTAATTTACAGTTGATATACATACGCTACAAAATTGGACCCACATACGAACAAGCGTTTGTATGAAGTAAGCCGTTCCATTTTCTACTTATTCCGAGGGATAACCAAACTGTTGTTTTCTTTTTTGGTTTTTTAATCAGCTGCTTGACCTCGTTTGACGCTTTCATCTTTTCTAACATTCAGCAAATTCGAAACGTTGCAAACAATTTTGATCTAGCAAATTAAAGGTTTCAACGCCTGAACGAATAGTTTTGAAACGTGTTTCAATCACATTTTACAGAGGAAAAATAACTGAAGTAATCTTTTGATATTTAACAGTTGTAAAACAGTACGTACAGGATATGAAACATAAAACTAATCGCAAAGTTTTAAAGAGTTTGCAACTTTTCAAAACATCTGAGCGCACTTGTTGACTTTCATGTCAGCTGATTGACCTCGTTTGACAAGAGTACAAAGAAGTAGGGTAAAAGGTTCATTCGGTCAGGTGGCAGCCCCCACATTCAAATAATACCTCTAATCCACTGGTGGATGTCAATTTTTAGTGAAGACGACCACATGTTAGGAAATGGTTACCAAAATTTTCTACATGACGATATCCTATACTTAATTCATCCGAGATTCACGCACAAGTTAGCGGACTCGAATTTTGTATCAAATTCTGCTTATATTTTCCTCCACCAGAAGGCGCACTAAACTGAGCGACGAAGAAAGTGGGTGAATGCGTGAATGCAATGTACTTTGATATGAAGTGTGGATTGGCCCGCTCATTGAATAAAAAACTAAAGGAAAGGCCCGTAGAAACGACTAATGGCAACGCCGTCTATATATTAAGGCCGCAATGTAGAATCATAGACGTCAAATTCGCAATTTACATTGTCGTCATCATCTCAAGTAGTGACGTCATGGTGGCCATTTGGCATTTAGCCAGTGGCTTGTTACTTTTTATTTATCTGTGCGGTTGTACGATGGCAGCACCGCCGTCGAAACGTTTTACGTACTTACTCGTTTTTTTCCTACAATATCCGTACTATCTATTCGCGATCACAAATAAACTGATTGGTATCCCTAAATGGGGAAATCTTTCACTCTATGACACATTCTCCATGCACTACATTTTGAGTATAAAAACTTCTGCACACTGTCAATAACCCACATAACCACTATCTTTTTAATTAATTGTTTGCCGTTCAAACAACACATTTTCTAAACGAAACTCGCGAAAAAAAGTACACTCGCCCGTTTGTGTGCCACTTTGTAATGTTTAGTCTCACTGCCTTGTTCTTGCTGTTGATGACGTGCTTATGTTTGTTTCTGTTTTTTTTTTGCAGCCGTCAATAAATTGAATACGGATCCATGGCGTCATTATCCAGCTGAGTTGCGGCCTTGATGTATCTAGATGGCGTTGCTAATGGGTCAATTTTTCATATCAGACTGGATCTGACAGGTAGGGAACATTCGTCTTTTTTACTTTTGTGTCGCACTGAAACTGCGATATGACTATTACATTTTATAGATACACTTCCTGACTTCCTCCAGCAACAGTCTTTCCCCCCACTTACTTCGTGAAAACTTCACAATAACACATGACAGATAGGGAACACCGCTTTTTAAAATCGGACCATGCAGTTTGTATGGGATGACAGCTGATTTACCTTTCCGTTTAGCTGTCTATTCCATGGGCCCGCTTCACGTAAATGAGCGTACGTCATAGATACAGAAGAAATTCTAGATAGGCCCTGAAGGGGAAATTTGTCTAGGTTTTTATAACACAATCACAAAAAACACATATACTATCAACCACACCATAGGCGCCGTTAGTTTTTCATATGATGGGGGCACACATTTGGCGGAAAAATTTGAATTGCCAATTTAAAGAAAAAAATGTTTACATTGTTTGCATGCTTATGTAAACAATTTTGGCACTAAGCAAAAAAGAGAAAAATTAAATAAATAATAAATGTAGTCTGGCTGGTCTAGCGGTTAGTGCGCGCACCTTCGGTGCACAGGGTCATGAGTGCGAATCTCACCGTGGATCATGGCGTTTTTCGAACTCACGAGCTTGGGACCGGCTTCGACAGAATTCATGCGATGTTTTTGCTTTTATTTTTATTATGTAATGAAATTTCGTTGTGAAACAAGATCATAATAGCAAAACAAAACGAAGAAAATTCTATCAATTGTAGCGATACCGCTTAACGCATTTTGAAGAATTATGTCGCGTTGGGCCAATGTTTTCTCTATCATGTTCATTGGTTTCTTATCGCATGAATGCAGTTTCAGTGTTATAAGCCAAAAAAAATTAAAAACTTAGAAAATGTTTGATGTTGGCCATGTTCCGCAACGAAATGTTGGTGGGAAGGTCCGGATTCGTGCTCAGCTTCTTCTTCTTCTTTATGGCACGATAGCCCGACGTCGGGCCTTGGCCGCCTGGATTGAAAACCTCCAATTGTCGCGGTCACGCGACCTTGTCCTCCAATTCCGAAAGCCTAGCATTTGGTGGGCGTCCTCACATGCAGAATGCTCCCATCGGGCTCTCGGTCGTCCACGCAATCTGGCTCCGTCCACTCGTTGCGCGTTCATCACCTTTTTGGGCATGCGATCGTCGTTCATCCTTTGTACATGACCCGCCCATTGCAATCGCTGCAATTTCACGATCTTCGACACCTGTAGCTCATCATACAGCTGATACAACTCAAGGTTGTACCGGATGCGCCATTCACCTCGTTCACGAACGGCCCCGAAGATTCTTCGGAGAACCTTTCGCTCGAATGTGTCCAACAGGTATTCAGAGTTTTGGGTTAGGGTCCATGCCTCGCAGCCATAGCATAGCACAGGTCGGATGATGGTTTTATACACGTGGAGCTTCGTGTTCCTGTGCACCAGCTTCGAATTCATAATTTGGAGGACCGCAAAGTAACACTTATTAGCTAGTTGTATCCGTCGCTTTATCTCATCTGTTTCGTTGGCGTCTTTTGACAAATTGCAACCCAGGTAAGTGAAGTTGTCTACATATTCTATATTGAGGTCCCCCACTGTGATGCTTGAATTTACTGGCGTTCTAGTTTTTGATTGCATCATGACCTTGGTTTTAGACTCGTTGATATGTAGTCCAACTTCTTTGGCGGCGTTATTGAGATTATGCAGAAGGCTTTCTGCATCACCCAATCTTCGAGACATGATGTTGATGTCGTCAGCGTAGGCTACTAGTTGAGTCGATTTAATGAGTAGCGTTCCGCTGCTGTCCAAATTCATGGCTCGAATCACATACTCCAGAGCCAGGTTGAAGAGCGTCGGCGCCAGCCCGTCGCCTTGCTTGAGTCCAGTACGAGTTTCAAATAGGTCAGTGAGTCTGTTCTGAACTCTGACCTGCGAGACGGTATTAGTCATCGTCACCCTTATGAGTCGCACTAGCTTAGCCGGTATACCAAAATGCAGCAGAATGTTGTACAGTACACTTCGATCGATACTGTCGTATGCCTGCTTGAAGTCGACAAATATTTGGTATACGTCGATGTTATATTCCCAGCACTTCTGGAGTAAAAGCTTCACTGTAAAAATATGATCTGTCGTCGAACGACCAGGTCTAAAGCCGCCTTGGTACTCGCCAATGATTTCTTCTGCGTACGGATTAATTCTATTTTCTAGAATTTTAGATAAAATCTTATAAGTCGTACAAACTAATGAGATGCCTCTGTAGTTCTCACATTTTAACTTATCCCCTTTTTTGTGGATTGGGCAAATTATACTTTTGCGCCAATCTTCCGGGATTATTTCGTCGTTCCATATTTTAACGATAAGTGTGTGTATAGCCTTAACGAGGCTCTCCCCACCATGCTTCAGCAGTTCAGCTGGAATTTCGTCAGCGCCCGGGGCTTTATTATGTTTCAGTGATTGCATGACGAGATCAACTTCTTCTATTGTTGGGGGTTGAACGGGAGGGCCTGTTTCAGCAGTCAGCTCCAGCGCTTCTTGTGTGGGGTTGTTCGGTTGAACATTAACATGTGCTCAGCTTGGCTGTGGGTATTTATATGGTCTGTCATAATGGACATTAACGTGCAATCCAATCAAAACCATCTACATATACAGCCAGGAACTAGGGTTGTGTGATTGTGTGCGTGGACTCTCGGTACGTAGTTGGCTTTGACTTTCATGCACGTTTGACAATTCAACCATGGGAGAGCGCAGCCGCATAACTAACAGAATTGTGAGCATGTGAGAGAATCTGACTGCTTTTGTCATGTTCTTTCGAATTGGCGGTGAAGTTAAAAGGTACGTTTGTAAGAAAATATTTTCATTCTACATTTTATTAACATTTTGTGTTTTACAGATCATCAACATTGGAAAGCGCACTTCATAATATTATCTTTCACTTGACCACTACAATTTTAATACCCGAACGATAAATATTACACAATGCGATACGGCAACATTCACGCACTCTCAATTTTTATCACGCGCAGATGGATGTAAACAAAGCGGGTATCCATCATCTAAAAAACATAATTATTCGGCGAAAATTAACGACATGGATAACATTTTTATTAAATAACTTTGAAAACATATTAGGCCACAACATACTCGAATTTTACTGTCGAAATCGCATATTATCCCGTATTTTTCGCCTAAAAAAGGACAACCGACCGTATTCCGTCCATACAATCCCGTGTAAATTGACTCTGGCCTTTCGTGCCCTGTATGTGTATAAGTTTTCGTTGTACAGCCTGGCTGTATATGTAGATGGTTTTGAATCCAATCCAACCCTGTGCTGTCCTGAGGAAATAAGTACAAACAACAACTACACCGCATTTTCAGTATATAAGGTCGATCCACATTTATTAGTCACTATAATTTTCCATACAAGTTAACAGAAGATATTCAATGGTACGTTCGTGTCCGTTGAGACTGGAGCTAGGAACATGTATAATGGAAGGAAAAATATGCTTAGACTATACAGTAAATAGGATAATCATAAATACGTTTGCCTGCGGACGGAGCAACTCCAAGGCCCGCTTGTGCTGCCCTTTTTTTGAAACGGAATTATCAATTCGCCAAACTTGAAATATTTTTGAGCGTTTTCTCCGGTTCTTCCAAATGTTCTTCCAAAAGGCGTTGGTTGAGACGAAACAAAGGCGCAACTTGAGAATCATTTGTCTGAATATAAAATTGAAGTTTTAATTAATTTTATGTACAGTTAGAAATTGTAAGTCACTTACCTACAAATAATATTTTAACAGTGTCGTGTCAATGATAGGTAGCAATGGCTTATTCTTGCTATAAGTCTTCGTATCGGACGGTTTCATCAATTCATTTTGAACATTATATCGAACCTCTGCCAGATAATCAATTAACGCCAACAGAGCTATTCTTCAAATCCTTGTCGTCGAGCAGGAGAGTCCGTGTACATTGTTAATATTTGTTTTGCCATATTCAGGGAATCTTGCGAAAGAAGATCGAGAAATAGTCGTATGTCTTCACGCGGATAAAATTTTAATTTGGCAAATACTTTCATACCACCAGCGAATTGCTTGTTTTTCAAAAATTCCAATACATGCAACGTTTTGACTTGACGAATTTTTTTTCCTCTTTAGCACCGATTCATTGGAAATATTCTGAAAATAAAGTTGGGCTTCGGTCAGATTTTAGAGGAAAGGTAAAGTGAAATTTACTGCATTTCCAATGCCAGCTGAAAGTTTTTCTGTTGCAGGAGCCGTTGTCGTTGCTTGGGAAAATCAACAGATTGAATGCACCGCAGTTCTGAAATACCATAGGCTTCGAACTTCCAATCCGGTCGGCACGAATCTAATAATGTACGGGTAGTCCCAGACTGTGGATAGAAGTGTAAATAGATTATTTAAAAATAAATAACAGGCGCGACAATCCAGCATTGGACTAAGGCCGCAGGATGTGTTAGTGACATCCTATTTCCAAGATTTTATCTGCTTTTTTGTTGAGGTAATGAGATCAGCATCACGCTCAGCAGTGTTATTTATCCCCATGAATGGGTACTCGTTTAACATCTGAGTGAGATCATAGTCCGTCACAAGCTCGTGAGTTCGAAAAACACCATGATCCACGGTGAGATTTGAAATCACGACCCTGTGCACCGAAGGTGCGCGCACTAACCGCTAGACCAGCCAGACTACTATAGATTATTTGGTACTCGCAAATTGAACGAGATTTGTGTATGTACTTACTCAAAATACTGACCGGATGACTCCATGTAGTCTTCGAACATTTTTCTCCACTAGCATTGCAACGTCACCATAGGCTTCGAACTTCCATTCCGGTCGGCACGATTCTAATAATTTAGGGGTCGTCCCAAACTGTGGATAAAAGTGTGAATAGAGTATTTGGTACTCGCAAATTGAACGAGATTTGTGTATGTACTTACTCAATATACTGACCGGATGACTCCATGTAGTCTTCGAACATTTTTCTCCACTAGCATTGCAACGTCACCATAGGCTTCGAACTTCCATTCCGGTCGGCAAGATTCTGATAATTTAGGGGTCGTCCCAAACTGTGGATAAAAGTGTGAATAGAGTATTTGGTACTCGCAAATTAAACGAGATTTGTGTATGTACTTACCCAAAATACTGACCGGCTGACTCCGTGTAGTCTTCGAACATTTTTCTCCACTAGCATTGCAACGTCATCAGTCGCCGATCCACTTTTAAAACCGACAAAAACGATAAGAACCAAAAAAATGCTCGACCGCGCATAATGGCTGCCCAAGTAACAATTTCATCCCTATAATATTTCATAGAATATTTTGGAACAACACGGATTCAGGAAAATAGTGGGAAAATGGCCGAAAAACGACACGTGCGCCCCTGGTGGCGGCTACCGGAACTACAAGAAACGAGGTTTGTGTATCGGCTAAATGGTTGCAATCTTGGGGAAATATGGCCGCGGACTGTGGATGATGTGGGAACAGCTGATAGTATGGAACCTAAAATGGCAATAAATGTCAGGTTATGTAGGGTTATGTCATATCAGCGAAGGAACGATCAAAAATTTTCTTTTTCTGGAAGGAAAATTGTTGGAAGTTGCTGAGGGCAAGACGGTAAGGTTATTTGATTTCCAACTAGGATACAGCAAAAACTAAATTTCGTAATTTTTGCAGGCACCTGTCGGCCATGAATTGATTGTCGACTTCTTCTCTGTATATATTTCCTGAACCACGCCGAGATTCGATCTCCGGAGATTATTGGCATCGTAGAGGGCGACTCGACCAAGTGAGCCACAGAGCGTGAAAATTGCTGGAAGTTCCTGAGGGCAAGACGGTAAGGTTATTTGATTTCCGACTAGGATACATCAAAAACTAAATTTCGTAATTTTTGCAGGCACCTGTCGGTCATGAATTGATTGTCGACTTATTCTCTGTATATATTTCCTGAACCACGCCGAGATTCGATCTCCGGAGATTACTGGCATCGTAGAGGGCAACTCAGCCAAGTGAGCCACAGAGCGTGATTGTCGACTACTGGGACCATATCGGTCTGGCAACGCCCGCGGAGCTGATGTAATTATCAACGAATTTCCACAGCCTGATGTGGACAACCGGCATATCATGGGACTACTGGGAGCATATCGGTCTGGCACCGCCCGCGGAGATGATGTAATTATCAACGAATTTCCACAACCTGATGTGGATAACCGGCATATCATGATTCGGGGCAAGAATACTTCAAAAATATTGGAAAATGCGTTCGGTGTTATTAGCCCTATTCGACTCACTGGATCATTTCCAGATTTATTGGAATTCCCATACAAAATGATAATCCTGGAAGTTGATCCAGGGTATGACTTGGATCATCTGCCAAACTAATCCCCTAGATGTCTCCGCGAACAATTTCCCTCAAATTTCCCGTATGTCTTTTTGTTATTCAGTATTTTTGGTTTGTAAACTTTATTCAGAGTTAATCATTTTAATATTTCTTGCTACTTATCTTTTTAATTGTATCTCGCACGGTGAATAATTACAAATGCAATTTATAATTTAGAATATCGCGTTGGGGCTAGATGACACGATAGTCAGCTGTTACCGATTTGGGAAATTTTGATCCGATATCATTCGACTTGGACAGGATCAATGATCCAGTCAGTCGAATAGGGCTATTGCAAGCCTTCCGGGATCATTATTTGGATCGTGGCTACAACGAAGTGAATCCACCGACACTGGTGCAAACAAAACTCGAAGGTGGATCGACCTTGTTGAAATTGGACTTTTTTGGGTATATTTTCACTATCTCTTAAATAGAAAACGGACTAATCAACATTCTTTCAAAGAAGAGACCCAAAGTTCTCAACTGTATTTGGAAACTTGTTTACCAGCGCTCGTCTTGAGGACTTGATGTGCGATGTGGTCGACCGCGTGCTCAAGTCGCCTTACGGTTCCATTGTGCACGAGCTCAATCCAAAATTCCAGCCACCTAGTATGAGGATGCCATCAAATGGCTGAAGGATAACAATGTGACAAAAGACGATGGAACATTCTATGAATTCGGAGAAGTGAGGCGGCACTTTAAAATTAAATTTAGAGTCAAAACCTATATTTTTTTCTTTTCAGGACATTCCAGAAGCTCCCGAACGCAAAATGACACACAATCAACGAACCGATTATGTTGTGTTACTTTCCCGCCGGTATCAAATCGTTCTTCATGTCAAAGTGTCCCGAGAATAAGGAACCCAACGTGATGGGCTAAATCAACGCCGTCCTTGCCACAGAACCATTCTGGTGGCAATTCATCAATCAAATGCTTTTGATCAGGTCAATCATTCAATGTTCTTAGCAAACCTGTTGAATATGCATCTTCCGTGGTCCTACGTGCAACCATTCCCGGTGGCAGCTCGCTGCCACACGGGTTTTTCAAGCCTCTCCGGGGCGGACCACACCCGTTTCATCAAAAACCGAAACGGCCAAGAGTTGCCAAAAAACCCCTCCATGGCAAGAACCATGAAGGTTCGATGCAGGAGGGATGTGTATGTGTGTGGACATGTTCTATGTGTTTTTCGTCAAATTGGGAGCATTTCATCTCAGCGCGGTTGCTCTCAATTCTCTTAATCCGCGCCGGCATCGAGACCAATCCAGGTCCCGAAATCTACATCTGCTGTGTATGCAACCGACGTATCTTCGGGAACGCCAGGTCCTTGAGGTGTACCTGCTGCGGAGAATGGTGTCATTTCTACTGCTCAGGCTTAAGAAAAATGAGACATTATGACAAGTTGTCATTTGTTGCTCCAGGGTGTCTGCACGCGGGTCGGCCCCCAGCCACCCCAGGCCCTAGCTCACAAGCTAGTGGTCCACCACCGTCTCCGGCCAATCCTGGCTCCAGCACCCAAAATCCTACACCACCGATACCCGTAGCCAACAATACAACAAGACATAATCGCTCAAGTCTAACACCTGCACCCCCCGCCACAATGTACACCCCACTCTCCATATTGCAGTTTAACTGTAATTCACCGGAAATTCTTCTGATTCACCGGCTGTACATCTAACCTTAGTCGTAGCTCCATCATACATGTCTCGTATCATCCTGACGTATGCCTCGGGGACATTAAGTGCTCTCAAGGCCAACCATATCAGATCACGAGGTACTCTATCGAATGCCTTCTCAAAATCGATGAACACAAAGTACAAGTCCTTTCGTGCTGCTCTATACTTTTCCATCGCAATACGAATGCACTGAATCGCATCGACTGTAGATCGACCTTCAACAAAGCCGCATTGATTGTCATTCAACCGCACAATCTTTCTCAATCGGTTGCAGACAACTCGCACGTAGATCTTCAGTGTATGAGGTGTTAACTTTATAGCCCTATAGTTGTTGAGTTTGCGTGAGTCTCCCTTGTTCTTATAGAAAGGAAGAAGAAAACTTTCCCTGAAAGCATCAGGCATCGGTTGCCCACCTTTGATTTTGTTGAAGAGAACTGTGAGCCAACTAAGCCCGACATTTTCCATTTTCAACCAAAATTCCGCGGGGATTTTGTCCGGGCCGACTGCCTTTCCGCGTTTCATCTGATGCATTGCCTCCATCACCTCTTCCTCTGAGATATCTTCAATATTTGTGGTATTTGGCTCAACATCTTGAAAAGCTGCCCGAGGAAATTCTTCATTTAGAAGTTCGTCAAAATACTCTAGCATCCTGCTACAAATTGCCGTATCGTCAATCAGCAACATTCCTTGCGAGTCCTCCACGTACTTTGGCGCCTGTATTTCCCGAGCGTTCCTTCTCCTTTGGGCTGCGACCCTAAATATCCTGGCGTCGTGCTTAGGTCTCTCGCACAAAGACGGTCCTTCGGTCGCAGTCTGAGTTTCTAATTCTTCGTAGATTTTCTTAGCTGCCTTCGCCTTTGCTTGAGCTACCAAGCGCTTTATTTTCTTCCGGCATTGCATATAATTTTCGCGAAGTTGAACACGTTCGGCTTCACTGCTTGACTCACATTTCGTCCATGCCTTAAATGCGTTCGATTTGGCTTGCACTGCTTCCTTAGTTTCGGTGTTCCACCACCATGTTTCTTTCTTCGTGTGGAGTGGACCTTTCGAAACTCCAAGTGCCTTTTCCGCCTCACCTACTGACATTTCAGCGAAACTATTCCACATTTGTGTTGGACTGTGCTCGGTGCAGTTTATGTTGTTTTGAAACCACTCCGTCATTTTATCAATGAATGGAGTTACTACAGGTTCAAAGTTGTCGTTTGTGAGATTGTGCCACTTGATTTTTTCGACAGGCTTGGGAGTTCTTCTATTTCTTGCTCCTCCTGCTTTCAAAATAAATTCTGACAGGAGCAAACGATGTTGGCTGACGACAGATTCACCCAAGATCACCTTGCAGTCTCTTACCCACCTTCTCATAAAATCGAAACAGAGGTGGTAATCGATCTGCATTTCGTGTTTATACCCTATACCCACAAGATGGTATAGGGTATATTGTTTTTGTTACGACGATTTATGTAACACCTCAAAGGAGCCACCGGAGGTATGGCAAAGTATATATATAAATGATCAGGGTCGGTCCCTGATTCGAATAAGCCATGTCCGTCTGTCTGTCTGTCTGTCTGTCTGTCCGTCCATGTGTCTGTCAGTTCGCACGATAACTCCCGAAATAATGAAGCTAGCGTTTTGAAATTTTGGTCGGATGATTATTTTGATAAAAGCTTGGATGGTATTGAAAATGGGCCAAATCGGTCCAAGGGTTCCCCTACCTCCCATACAAACTACCCCTCCTTGATATTTTAATTCGGCCATAACTTTCGGTAGGATATCGCTATCGACTTGAAATTTTGATCAATGTCTCATTCTGACATATACTTTGAGTTGGTGGAAAAAGGAGTAGGTCCGACTGCCCCTACCCCTACTTCCCCTACAAAGTTATATTCAGCCATATCTTTTGATAGAATGCCGCGAAAAACTTCAAACTAGTATCAAATGGTAGCCTTTGAATGCCTTGACAAGGTAATAAAGATGTGTCAGGTCCGACCCATCTACCCCTCCCTCCCCCACAAAAAATATGAAATTGAATATTTTGGGTTTTGCGTGCCTTCTAGGTCTGTACATGGGTATAGGGTATACACTCATCGTGCTATTCGCACGATTAGAACTCGGTCTCGTTTCTATCTCCGTGTCCACTACTGTAGGTGATTAGGTGTCTCTCGTTTTTCACAAACCATGTATTTAGGATGACCAAACCATGCGATCTGCACATGGTCAGAATAGCTTCACCTTCGTCATTTCTGACCGTTGAAGGGCTACCCTTTCCACCATGGCAATCCTCGTAATTAGAGATGTAACGGATGTCCGCATCCGCAATCGCGGATTATCCGCATAAAAATTAAACTCCGCATCCGAATTCTCATCCTCATCTTATAAATATTTACATCCGCAATCCTCATTTTTGTGCAGACAATTAGCGGATATATGCGACCCACGTGCTACTTTGTAACTATAAAGAAATGCATTGAGACAAATTGTATTCTGTATCGTATACAGTCGAACTTCCCTAAACGGACATTTCTAATAACCGGACATTGCTCATAAACGGACACTTTTATTTTCCCCAACGTTTTTCCTTATATTTTACTAGAAAAATAACTTCTAATAGCCGGACACTCTCATAACCGGACACGGACAGTACGTTTATACCCTTTCTGAACAAGCAAGTCTCTAATAAACGGACAGTTCCACAAATAAAATTCGAAATTCTTGCATTACAGAATTGTATTTCGAGCAAAGAAGTTTCGAAAGTACCGGAAAATCGGTCTTTTGCGTAAAGCAAAATTCACTTTCCGGAAATCGGTGTACAAATCTTGTTTATCTCTCCGTGTAGGTGGAATTTCTTAGAGATTCAGGACTTCAATTTATGTCGCGGCATTTAATCGTGCAGTTTTCTATTCTTTTAAAATATGAAAAAAATAAAAAAAATTGCCTTTTGAAGAAAAAGTGTAAGAACAAGTCATTTTGGAATTCACGAAAAAATAGTGTTCTCGATTTCGAAAAAAAAATTGTATTGGAAAAACACGGTTCAAATGAGACATCGTGGTTTTCAATGGATTCGCAGCGCTACCTAAATTAGTTTTATAAAATGTTATACCTTTGTGAAATATTCTCATAAGCGGACACTTCCAATAAGCGGACAAAGTCTCAATCCCCAATGGTGTCCGCTTATGGGAAGTTTGACTGTACACAACTGAGCTTCAGTTTGTCGGTCAGCACAGCAGGAGCGCGTTCCATTCATATGATCTGAGTAGTCAGCGATGACTACAGCTAGACTACGAGTGAATTAAGGAACGCAATCCGGTTCGCATTTTTGTGACTAGTGTTTGAGTGGTTTTGTTTTAAATGAATTGTACTGAGGAGGGTGAAGTGCGTTTTTTAAGGTGAAGCAAAGTAAGGAAGTATGCAACTTTTTAATTTTTAACCTCACTAATCAGAGGAATTTCAACTTTTTTTCATCTTCAAAGTGTGAAACCTAAATTTTTGTCTACATATTCGATCATATCCTCATCCGCATCCTCAAAAATTTCTCCATTAATATCCGCATCCGCATCCTCAATGTTATACTATTTTGCATCCGCATCCTCATCCGCTAAACAAGATCCGTTACTCGTAATCATAATTTGATTCACCCACATGGCCATTTAAATCTCCTCCCAAGAACACCAATTCGGTATCTGGAATGGTCTGAATTAGGGTGTCAACGTCGTTCCAAAATGCCTCTTTTTCTTCTGGTGGCAATCCCACTTGGGGAGCGTAGGCACTTATTACGTTCCACACCCTTCCGCAGATAACCAATTTGATGCTGATCAAGCGGTCACTTCTCTTCGCGACACTTATTATACTGCCAAGTAAAGACGACGCCAGAATAATGCCAACTCCGTTTCTTTGGTTTGTAATTCCATAGTAGTACAATTTGTACTTCATGGAATTCGTAAGAAACCGGGCTCTGTCGATATGGGTATTTCGCCACTTTATCTCTTGCACGCACATAATGTCTATCCCTCTCCGCTTCATGATATCCTCAATCTCCACGCTCTTTGACGTCATGGAACCGGCATTCCAGCTTGCAACCCTCAGCTTCTCCACAATGTAATTGGACTGCCTTATATTGCTCGCCCCCGGAAACCGTCGAGCTCTGGCGCGAACTAGGTTCGCCCCGGGATCACTCAACCGCATAGCAGAAGTAGTGCCCGGCGGGGTAGTGCTTGTATTTGCGTGAATTTCCATAAGGCCTTCCATTCTTTTACACCTTTTGGAGAAAGGTTGTGTTTTTGGCACTAGTGTGTGGAAATAAGTAAATTTATGGACTTTCCTTTTACGTCCGCCGGCTATCTCCAGACGCGGCAACCCATACACACACACACTAACCTATGGGAGGTCTTGTTGATGTTAAAACGTGCCTCAGGCTTCAGATGTCATGGTTGCCTGCGACCTTCGCATACTAGCGGCCAAGCACCCTCTTGACCATGCATCCCTCGGCGCATGCTGATCCACCTTGGATTAGGTCCCTTTTTAGTCGCCTTCTACGACACGCCGGGAAAGGCGGTGGCATTATTCGCGACCCATGCCACAGGGAAAAAAGATAAAGAAACCATGCTTCCTACTTATAAAGCGATGGGTCGAGCGGCCGCTGATTATGCAGCCCCAGTTTGGACACATAGTTCATGTGACACAAACTGGTCCAAAGTCCAGGTCTGCCAAAATGCCGCTCTACGCATCGCGAAAGGTTGCCTTCTGATGTTTGCCCAGGATCACTTACATCAGGAGACAAAATTGATGCCAATACGTGACAATGCCAATCTCCTACTCTCAAAACAGTATCTTGTTGGTTGCTATCGTGAGGATCATCCCAATAATCATCTCATGGACCGAATTCCTCCACCACGACATGTCAGGCGTGGTTTACGAGACCTTGAGAGAGAGGTTCAGGGATACAAACGGGACCCTTACGATGAAGTTACATACCGAGCCGCCATCGCAGCGATCCACACTGAAGAAGTGAATCGGTCTATTGCGAGCTTAGGTGCGAATAGAGTCCTCTCAGAGCACCCACGACCAATTTCGCCTGAGGAGATTAGGTTCCCGAGAGCCACGAGAGTAACACTAGCTCAACTTCGGTCGGGCGTTTGTTCACGCCTTAATTCGTACCTTTCTCGCATAAGCCCGGACATCAAAAACATCTGTCCAAACTGCGATGGTACTCCTCATGATGTGGGTCATTTGTTTCAATGCCCCGCTGCGCCCACTGATCTTACCCCTATATCACTGTGGGAAAACCCTATCGCAGCGCTATGTTTTTGTCCTTAGACCTCACGGACACAAACATTGACGAACCATAAATCGTACCCACATAGATGCGCAGAGGTTTTACACCTTTCTGCACCGCTAAAAGAAGAAGAACAATAGGCCACCTTAATGTCAAAGTTTACCCTAATCTTCCGACCGAGTCATGAGGGCTTTCTCTCAAAATTACTCTCTCATAAGGATTGATATGTTCTCAATTCTTATCGCCTCTATTATTTTTACCTTAACGCTGCTTATTACACACAAATTCGGATTCAATTTATCAACTTTTATTAATTTTTTCTCGAAATTTTACTTTCTGACTCTTTGACTCCATGTAAGCCTTAAATTTTGATCCCTCATCCGCAGATAATGATTTTCCATTATTCATATTAAAGTAAATATCTTACCCAAACAACCACAAAAAATTGAGGGTCTTACGTCTTTAATTGTGGAAGATAGACAAAAAAGAAATTGCATGTGCTATCCTGACAAATTTTAAATTGCAATTTTGTGTGCTCTTTTTCGAAAAACAATTATAATACAATATTAAAAAATGTAATCACAATACTTTTTGTGTTAATTAACTCAGAATTGAATAGACTATTAACAGTTATAATTTTGACATTTTAGCTCTTTTAGTTTGGCTGGAAATCAGCCGAAACTATTCATGCGAAAGGGTGTGCTAATCTGATGACGGTCGCGCCCAAATTAGCCTCGGTCTCGTTTTCAGTTATTTTCAATAAACCTGTAAAAATCTTTAAAATAAAAGGCACTATACGATATTATTATATTGTTATTACTCGTAGTATCTATTAATTAAACATTGGTAAATTTTAGGTACTGGCAAGATTGTCGAGATATATGAGTCCAAGTTCGGCCGCCAAAAAGGACGCGTCGTCAAGGGCCAACGGGTCTTTGGCGGCATCGAACGCCAGACCGGACGATGTTTTTGTGTACCTGTTGAGAGGAGGGATAAACAAACCCTCCTCACAATTATAAAGCAGCGTATCGAACCGGGAACAACTATTTATTCAGATTGCTGGAGAGTAAGAACAACATATTTCAGACTATGAAACATATATTTTTTTTTATTTTTAAGGCATACGACTGCGTTTCCTATGAGGGGTTTACACATTTATCTGTGAACCACAAGTATAATTTTGTTAATCCGGACACGGGACTTTACACCAAGTTAATTGAGTCCGAATGGCGGCATGCAAAGGCTATGGGATTAAAAAACATTTCTTCGAGCATTACCTGGCGAAACACGTTTTTAAGGACTGTCGGATCCGGAAAACAGATCCCAGCCTCGAGTTTTTGACGGCCATTGGAGTCATTCATGAATAAAAATTAAATAGACAGTAGAGGGCGGTCGGGTTGCGAGACAGTACGCAGGAAACCTGTCTCGCAAGAAGTCCACACAGTACCTCCTCGAGGTGACTGTGCTGGTAACTTCGTTCCGTGAGCGAAGGCTGAACTGTGTTGGGCGCCTAATTAATAATTCTATATTCTCTTTTGTAAAGGCCTGAATAGAGATCGGGCGGAATGAAAATGAAATTTTTGTCCGCGGCGATTTTCTCAATGAAAATGCATACTTACTGTCGTGGAATATGTGGTAAATGATGGGGTATTCCATAAACTAAAATCCGAGAATGGTTTCACAATTTGTCTCTGCCATTTTATGTGTTATTTTTCGATTCCCCGGTCATTAGATAATTTCCGCGATGAACTCGTCGTGGACAGTGAATCGGTTTGACGTTTGCAAAACTCACCACGCCCGACGGAGAATATGCTACAGAGTCGACTCATTTTCACGTTGAAAATGCATTCGGACAATGGGGAAATTATTTTTTTTAGTTATTTTTAAGATTATGTAGGACGTAAAACGCCTTTGTATCAATTTTCGAAGCTAAAATTTTAAATTCACCACGGTTTTTATGCCGGTTCATTACCGTTTCATTTTCATTCCGCTCGAACTCTATCCGGGGCTTAAGCAGAAAATCCAATAGTCGGTGTGCATCCTTTTTATGGTTGGAGAACAACAACGTTGCTTTGATCGTTATCGATAGGAATTTATGATGGTAGGAACCGTAGTAGACGGGATGGCTAGACGCTGGAGGCCCTTATCCCAAGCTAGAACCTCACCAGCATGGATTTAGACCGATACATTGTACGACGACTGCTCTTGATGCGATCACTACCCGCGTAAGAGATGGTTTAAACTAGCGAACTCCATGCCATAGAACTATCTTTTTCATTACATAATCGGTTCGTTGTGTCTGCCATTTTGCGTTCGGGAGCTTCGGGAATGTCCTGAAAAGAAAAAATTATAGGTTTTGATTCTAAATTGAATTTTAAAGTGCCGACTCACTTCTCCGAATTCATAGAATGTCCCATCGTCTTTTGTAACATTGTTATCCATCAGCCATTTGATGGCATCTTCATAGTTCATGCGACGGAATGGACGTTTGGGTGGCTGGAATTTTGGATTGAGCTCGTGCACAATGGGACCGTAAGGGCTCCATTACACAGTCATATTTCTATTATAATATCTATTATGAAATAGAAATATTATCATATATATGACCGTGTAATGACATTTCATAATAGATATTATCTAATGTACTATAAATAGAACCTATCATCATATCTAAACGTCAAAATAAAAATTCGTCACAATTCCGTGTTCTTCGCGTCTGGCGACCCAGGGACGTACCCTTAGAATCAAATAGAAAGTAATAAGCGACCCGAAAAACGCACAATTCGCCATTATTTGATGCATTTCCGCGACTAAAGGAATAGGCCAATCAAAGAAGACATTATAGAGAACATCGAAGGGGGTGACGATTTTTTTCTTCGGTATTTTGTTAGGAGTAGTTAGGAGGTACTAATTTTACTCGGAGCTGAGTGGTGCGCTAACGTGGGGAGTTAAAGGTGCAATTTTTTGTGTTTTGGGCTATATCTCGAAAACGGTGAGTCGCAGAGAAAAAAGTTGTGAGTAAGCATTTAAGCTTTGTAAATGTCCTATTTATTTGTCCGTACTTGCTAACGGTTCTTCCAATATTGTTTACTCAAAACTTTTTCTCTACGACTCACCGTTTTTGAGATATAGCCCAAAACACAAAAAATAGCACTAAATTGCACATTTAAACCCCCCTCCCCGCGTTAGCGCACCCCTCAGCACCGAGTAAAATTAGTAGCCTTACCTCCTGTCAACTCCTAACAAAACACTGAAGAAAAAATCGTCCTCCTTCGATGTTCTCTACACCCACTTTTTATGCGTTCATTGCTTGGCCTAGAAAACAAATTTTGTATTTGACACTTGAATAAACAATAGATATTATGATATAAATATGATGTAGTGTAATATGTAAAAATTTGATTTTCCATGATAGATATGATCATATCTATTATAATAGATATTATAATATAAATATGACTGTGTAATGGAGCCCTAAGGCGACTTGAGCACGACCCATGGAATAGAGAAATAAAAAGGAATGATAAATCAGCTGTCACCCATACAAACTGCATGGGACGATTTTAAAAAGCGGTTGTCCCGATCTGTCAAGTGTTATTGTGAAGTTATTACGAAGTAAATGGGGGAAAGATTGTTGCTGGAGGAAGTCAGGAAGTGTATCTATAAAATGTAATAGTCATATCGCAGTTTCAGTGCGACACAAAGGTAAAAAAGACGAATTGTCCCGAGCTGTCAGATCCAGTCTTATATGAAAAATTCACTCATTTATCGCTTCTATGGCGCAATCCTCTTAGTTCTTAGGATCAATGGCACGACCACATCCCATACCAAGTCCTCAAGGCGTTCCAACAAATCGTCAACAACTTCAACGTTAGTGTATTCGGCCCACTGACGAAGTGTTTGACTCTGCACGGCACGATAACTTTGAGCGACGCAAAGCACGTCGCCGAGCGCTGGCAGGCAAGCAAGTTTCCAAATACAGTTGAAAGGCATCCTCTCTGTAAGAATATCGGATGCTAGGTTATTATTATATCTTTACCAACGAGATTTCAACTTACCTGTGCAACTCGCAGCCACCAGCTCCACCAACCAGTATAAACAAACCAAACAAACAGACGTTTTGTTTGTTTATATTGCAGTTCTGTCATACATTCGTTCCACTGTCGTCAGCCGGTTCCACAATAGTTCCACTAGTAAAAAAAAAAGTATTTGGCGCTAGTGTCAATTTCCCCCCCTATTGTGCGGAATCCGTAATTAGCCGGAATTTCTTTATGTTTTTGAATGTGTGTATGCAATGTATCTAGATGTGTGTGTGTGACTCTATCCGGGGCTTTCGAGCGGAATGAAAATGAAACGGTAATGAACCGGCATAAAAACCATGGTGAATTTAAAATTTTAGCTTCGAAAATTGATACAAAGGCGTTTTACGTCCTAAATCATCTTAAAAATAACTAAAAAAAATAATTTCCCCCTTGTCCGAATGCATTTTCAACGTGAAAATGAGTCGACTCTGTAGCATATTCTCCGTCGGGCGTGGTGAGTTTTGCAAACGTCAAACCGATTCACTGTCCACGACGAGTTCATCGCGGAAATTATCTAATGACCGGGGAATCGAAAAATAATACATAAAATGGCAGAGACAAATTGTGAAACCATTCTCGGATTGTAGTTTACGGAATTCCCCAGCATTTACCACATATTCCACGACAGTATGTATGCATTTTCATTGAGAAAATCGCCGCGGACAAAAATTTCATTTTCATTCCGCCCGATCTCTATTCAGGCCTTTTGAGCGAAACATTGTAAGTTCATTATTGGTTCTTGTATATGTCGACAAGTTAGCGAAACATATTTGAAAAATTGACTCGGCGCGCGCGCCTTTGCAGTAATTTCGGGGATCGGGGGATCTGTCGAAATGAAAATGTATGTCTCTAGGAAGAGCGTGTATGAAGATATTTGTTCGATGCGTTAGCGGTATTTCCACAATATCTTTCATATATTATGTAGAACTACACATAAAAACAGTTGCATGTAACCACTTTTTTTATTGGTATTGATTGGCTAAGAAAGTGGATTTAAATCAAATCAGTCCAGAGAAATCGGCAAAAATTATAAATGAACTATTACCACGCAGTTATCCTTTTCCTGCCATGCAGCTTATTTTTTTCCATGTGATTTTTAGTTAATTTGAAGTATTTTTTTTCAAACGGCGATTGTCTGGAGTTTATAAATTAGTAATTCTAAAATGAAAAAGAAAATAAATGAAACGGGAAAAAAACTAAAAGTCGACATCGAACAAGCAAGTGACAATTGCCCTCACGAAAATATTATCTTCCTTCGACAGGGTTGTCGAACCATAGTGTCAAATCTATACAATGCCCACGCCCTGTCATGAAAAATCGTAATTTACTAACATTTACTCCGACGTGACAAAAACAACAACAAAAATGGGCCAACTAACCCTGAAAAATAAGAAACCAACGCTTTCCGGAGCTCAACGACGAAAGATCGCGATTGAAAAAGCGAGGGAAAGGGGTGAACCGATCAGGCCGCGACATAAGCGAACCCACGGCAAGCCTCAAAACCAGCCCGAGGGGCCTAAAAACAACCCCCCCAAAAGAACAAGGTCAGAGTCCCAATCTCCCGCAGAAGGAGCAGAGAGAAAACGACCGAACACCGGGAACAGAGAAACTCCATCGACGAAACCCGGACCATCAGGAGTAGCATCAGGGAGTACTTTTAAGGAAGCCCTCTGCTCCCTCAAAATGGCTGTGGTCCTGGACAGTTACCCAGCTGAAAAACTAACCACTGAGCAGGCAAAGGACATTCAGCGGGCTATCGTGACAGAGGTCTTTAAGTGTGAGCCATCCAAGGCCCCACTCTTCACCAATAGCTACCCGGACAAGGGCGTCCTTTATGTAACCTGCGCTAATCAGGAAGCCAAGCACTGGTTGAAGGTCACAATACCTTTCATCAACCCATGGGAGGGAGCAATCCTTCGCGTGGGCGATGCGAGGGAAGTGGTCAAAACCAGCAAAATAATGTTTCGGATTCCGAATACGGACGTAGTTGGTACGGAGGATCCGAAGCAGATCCTGACGCTCCTCAAGACCCAAAACCAGGGGCTGCACACCGAGGAATGGAATGTCGTCGCATCCACGAAGGATAAAACCGGACTGAATCTGGTCGCCTGGATCGACGAAACTAGCCGGAAGGCGCTGGAGGCCAGAGACCACACAGGTTACTTTGGCCTAAACCAGATAACCTTCAAGGCGATATCCAAGCGGCCTCATGATGCTGAAGGTGGTCCGAATCAACCTTCAGCACAATAAAGCTGCAACCGCAGCACTAAGCCGCCTCATCGCAGCCGAGGGTCTGGATATAATCCTTATCCAAGAACCTTGGCTGTATAAGGGCAAAGTAGCCGGCTTAGGAACCACCGGAGGTAAGTTAATATACGATATAGCTCCTGGCAACGCCAGGACCTGCATCTATACTAAACCTAACATTAACATACTGCCACTATACAACCACATTTCCAGGGACCTAGTAGCGGTGAAAATAAATGGGAGTAGTAATCGGGAGCTCATCCTAGCTGCCGCATACTTCCCATACGATTCACAGACGCCTCCACCACCTCAAGAGCTGGAGGAACTGTTAACTAGCAGCGGAACACATACACCGCAGCTCATCATCGGAGCGGACGCAAACGCTCACCACACAGAGTGGGGAAGTTCCGATACGAACAAAAGGGGTGAGTATCTTTATGATTTCATAATCAAAGAAAACCTTGAAATTCTAAATAAGGGCACTGAGCCCACTTTTGTAACAACACGTCGAAGAGAGGTCATTGACATTACTTTAGCCACCTTCAACGTATCCTCTAAGGAGGTTTTCACACTTACACCAGATTACGTAATCTGGGCAAGTTAATCTGGGAAATCAAGGTGTGGTGAATTTAGTGTTCATACTATCTTTACTTAATCTAGTCATTTTGATTTATATTATTTGTCATATGTCATACGTCATTTATATTATAATTTTTACAATCGCGCAGATATTTTTATTTTAACCCAAAGTTTCTTTTAATAATATTAAATAAATAAAAGTACATATTGATGTTTGAATATGACCATTTTATTTCGAAAACATTTTCATGCCAAAAGAGATTATTTGAAGCGCGGGAAGGTGAAGTTAGTATTATGGTGATGATCGAAATAGGACATCGTGCATACGGGGCATTCTAAAAATGCGATATCATAATATCTTTCAATGCGATAAAATGGAAAAAATCTAATACCGTAAAGAAAATAGAAAATGTGACGCCTGTGATGTGTGTTTGTGGTGTTCCGTAGGCTTATTGAAAGAACCCATTATATTAATTTTAGCTGTTTTATTTTTACTTTTGGAGTATAACTTTCAGAGGTGCAATCTGCATTTCGCATAGATAAGCTGGGTAGGAAGATGTCCTCGCAAAATATCAAAAATAACTTGGAAGCATCTTGCGCCATGTGTTAAGTTAATTCGTTCTGTCTTTCACATTGCTTCACATATCGCAATTTTCTCTCAGTCATTATCATCATTTATCGCTCGGAGTACAATCAGATTTCGATACTATGGCTTGCCGGATTTACGTCCGACCGACTTATTCTTGATAACGTCTAAACGAATGACATCATTGTCAATTAAAAGATCATTTTAGACATCAATAGTCACATTTTTGTCATTAAATAAGACACGTTTGGCATTAAAAGTGTCATTTCTGACAATAAAAATGTTTTAAAATTCACCTCAACTGCATGGTGAATAAAATAAAGTCGTTCTGTGTACTTGATTTGCAGTAGTCAGATTACGTAATCTGTAGCTTAATTAGACCTCAGATTACGTAATTTGTCGCAGATTACGTAATCAGGCGTAAGTGTGAAAACCTCCTAACGTCCGCCATTGGCGGGTTTTACCCGAACCATCGCTATCGGACCTCAGATACATAAGTATGGAAATCGATAAAGTTGATAAGCCAACTGAACTGTATCGAAATCCGAGAAAAACAAACTGGGACCTCTACAGAGAGTGCCTGACCATCAATCTGAATGAAATTCCCAGACACATTAAAACTACACTTTGTGTGGAGGCTGCAGCGGATCAACTGCAAGCCGCAATAAAAACCTCCTTCGAAGAGAGTTGCAGGTTAACGAGACGACACACGAATGCGAAATGCAAATGGTGGAACTCGAACCTGAACATTCTGCGTAAGAAGACACGTAAGCTTTTCAACGTAGCCAAAAGAACTGGGGATTGGGACACATACCGCTGCACCTTAACTCAGTATAGCAAAGAAACTAGGAAAGCCAAGAGGGAATCCTGGAGGAAGTTCTGCGAAGAAATAGAAAACTTGCATGAAGGAGCGAGACTCCAGAAGATTCTAGCCAAGGATCCAACAAACCCCATCGGAACACTTAAAAACTCCGATGGAAACCAAACAAAAACAGGTAAGGAGAACCTGGAAGTCCTCCTAGGGTCTCACTTTCCTGGATCAACGATAACATCGGAGCGCACAGACCAGTTGGATGACAACTCCCTTTTTCTCAGGGCTAACAAAGACGATTGGCGGATTGCGAACCAAATAGTAACTTATAATAGGGTGGAATGGGCGATCCACTCTTTCGAACCCTACAAATCACCAGGACCAGACGGTGTCTACCCAGCCCTGCTTCAGCAGGGTTTTACGACCCTGGCTCCGCTTTTACTAAGACTATTCAGAGCCAGCATAGCCTTAGGATACATCCCAATCACTTGGAAGCAGGTAAACGTAGCATTTCTGGCAAAGCCGGGGCGTGACCAAACCCTAGCGAAATCGTATAGACCAATAAGTCTAACCTCCTTCCTACTTAAGTCATTGGAAAAGCTCGTCGATAAACATATCAGGGAAAGGTGCCTGTCGCTTTTCCCGTTGCACCCAAACCAACATGCTTATCAGACAGGGAAATCATGTGAATCAGTACTACACCATCTAGTTGGGAAGATTGAGACCACATTAGAAATCAAAGAAATAGGGCTCGCGGCCTTCCTAGATATAGAGGGGGCCTTCGACAACACTTCCTTTGAATCTCTTGTACACGGCGCCTCGAGTCATGGCGTTCAAAACACCCTATGTCGGTGGATAAAATCAATGCTTCAAGGACGACAAGTACATGCAAAATTATTCGGTGAAACGATGTATACAGCTGTCCTCAAAGGTTGCCCACAGGGGGGTATACTTTCACCCCTCCTGTGGAACTTTGTAGTGGACACCCTACTGGTCCAGCTAAATAATACTGGCTTCTATACCCTAGGATATGCCGATGACATCAGCATCCTTATAAGGGGAAAATATCCAGGAGTTATTTCTGAACTCATGCAACAAGCTCTAACCCAAGTGGAGGATTGGTGTAGGAGGGTAGGCCTATCGGTCAATCCCGCCAAAACAACATTAATAACCCTCAGTCGCAAATACAACTTGGAAGGGCTCAACGCTCCAACATTATTCAACCAACAACTGCAGTTTACCACGGAGGTAAAATATCTGGGAGTCACCCTTGATAACAAACTCACGTGGAACAAGCAGCTGCAAAACACAATATCAAAAGGCAAACAGACCCTATATCCTACTAAAAGAGCAATAGGAAAAACGTGGGGGTTAACACCACGAATGATACACTGGATATACGAAGCTGTGGTCAAACCCCGTCTGACCTATGGCTCCATAGTCTGGTGGACTAAAATCAAGCAAAAAACAGCAGCAGCGAAGTTGGGATCAGTACAGAGACTGGCCTGCGCAAGCATAACCGGCGCCATGCGCAGTGCACCAACTTTAACTCTAGAGAAACTACTAGACCTGCCACCACTGGACCTCAAAATCACAGAAGAGGCTAGACTCGCAGCGTACAGACTCCAATCATCGAACATGTGGACACCACAAAGGGTAGGACACTGTACGATCACAGAAATCATTGCAAACCCAATCCTAGATATGGGCAGCGACTATACCCCGGCCATGTACACCTTCGACTCCAACATCCAAACCTCAACGGTTAGGGAAGACTGGAGTAAATGGAACGACAACCATCTATCAAATCACATTGTATGGTACACTGATGGGTCGAAGACAGACGAAGGAACAGGGGCAGGAGTCTATACTAAAACCAACAACTATAGTATCTCCAAACCCCTAGGTCAATATACAACTGTCTTCCAGGCAGAACTTATAGCCATAAACCTTGCAGCAGGGGAGAGTACTCGAAAGGGATATACCAATAAGACCATATATATTCTCTCCGACAGTCAAGCTGCTATAAAAGCAATTGCAAATCCCAAAACAACCTCTAAATTGGTTTGGGAATGCCAACAAAATCTCAAAAACCTAGCAATCCGAAACAAAGTAACTCTGAAATGGGTGAAAGGACATAAGGGGATCGAAGGAAATGAGAAAGCGGATGCCCTCGCAAGAGAGGGTTCCGAACTACCCTTAACTGGTCCTGAACCTGCAATCGGGATCAGTAAATCTACTGCCAGAACCGTTGCCAGACGATGGACCGAGGATAAATTCCAAGACCGATGGAGACTCGCTGAAGGGCTCAGGCATAGCAAGCGCATGCTGGAATCTAACTGGCATACCAGCTGCACCAAAGCCCTCAGTCTTAGTAAAACGAACCTCAGGGCAGTGACAGGCCTTATAACCGGTCATTGCACCCTACGGAAACACCTGCATACAATAGGGATCTACACACAAGACCCACTATGTCGCCTCTGTAACGAAGATGAGGAATCAGCCTCGCACGTTATTTTCGAATGTCCCGCTCTTATGAGCTGGAGACAAAACTTCTTTGGGGCTCAAACCACCAGTATGGGTGCACCCAAAGTAAACCTGGTTAGCTTTCTTCTAAGCCTTTTACGTAGGAAAGAACTCATAACCTGAAATTTTCTCGCTTAGATGGGTAATACAATAAGCCAGCAGGCTGCAGTATCGGGCGCAACCAGCCCAACCTATCTCAGCGCCATATCCATCCATCCATCCATCCAACATTTACTCTAATGTAAATGCAATTAACCCTCACTAAATATTTCAGTATTCTAGACCCACTATCTATGTCCTTTAAAAAAATGTACATCCTCACGCACCAAAAGATACATATAGCAATCATTATGTATAAATGACTAGCATCATCCACGTATCTATACCCGCAACTAGGCATAAAATGTATGTATTTATGTATATTACATGATCATAGATTGTACCCGCAAAACTGAGTCATTTATCCGATGGAGTGCAGCGCTCCTGTCCTCTTTAACTTTTCCCTCAATTTTGTAGTAAAATATGAAGTTATTAATAAAATAAATAATTCCACAAATCCTCCAAAAGCGCCCTTTTGTTTATTCCTTCACACCAACAACTTAAAAAGTGTCGAAATTATATGAACTCTCAAGCCATTTCCGTTATTTTTCGAATTTCGTATGATAGCGACAGTAACAATGCTGTCGCTAGAAAGTCATCGCTATTGGCGACAGTTATGGGCGATTATCGCCTAAGATGACCCCAAAAAAAAAGCTCTGTCGCTTTTCGACCTCTGGGTAGTAGTAGCTATCTCTTTCATACACACGTAAAAACCCATTAATAAATTGTCGCCCGACGAGGCCATCACTTTCGATTATCGCCATTGGCGATGGCGATTATCCCCTTACAGAATGTACCCTCAGGCTTTTGTGCCCATGTGGAAGACCTCAGCGAGACTTATGGGTATGAAATCGCACATAACATCACCCTACAGTTGAACCCAACCGTTTCTAACAACGCTATTCGAGTAGTGCTCACAAGATTTGGTTACACGTGAATTTTAACGTTTGGCATTTTCTTTTGGTTGAAATACATTTCCCGCGTCAGCATCAGCAGAGGCATCGGCATCAGCAGAAAAATTTCAATTTAGAACACACGCATATGCCTTTGATGACCCACATTGACAGCAGCAGCGGCAGAAGCATTTTTTCTGCTTCAGCTGCCAATGTGGGTCATCAAAGTCAAATGCGTGTGTTCTAAATTGAAATTTTTCTGCTGATGCCGATGCTGACGCAGCCAAACTATTTCAAGTATTTCAGTTTACTGGTACAAACAGTTTTTGCAAATTGAAACAACTGTAATCTAAAAAACCTTCACTGAAAAATTTAGAAAAAGGCGGATGTTGGTTTTTGGAAAAACGGTCCTCAATTTTAAATTGTTTGCAAAACTTTCAAATTTCTTGAACGCGTGATTGTTTGCAACATTTAAAGGTTCCTGAACGCAAGGAAAATGATATGTAAATGCTGTAAATGTTAGCTTTGTGATTGTGATTGGTGGCTCTTTTGTGTTGGTTATTGCCAGGTGTTTAGCGTTTATCCCAACGAACATGTTCTAAATATCTATCAATTTTTGTGATGTGATGGACTGGAAGGTTGTTTCGTAAGTTCATAGCGGAAAATGAATTTGACAAAAAAATCAGACATTTTTGTACTAGTTTGTTCGCATTGGATATTTCTCGCTTATGAATTAACGAAATTGCGGTGATCTTTTTCCGTTTAAGTTATATCGGGTATTGTGCAACTGTGAAATCATTCAGCCGTTATTTACAAAACGCAAATACAATATTCTTAATTTTCAAGAACGGCCCTATCTTAAATCGGCCATATATGTATGTAAATTTCGACATTTCATAAAAAATGTTGTGTGCTTCTCCTTCTATAGTCGATTATTGAAAGCCGTAAAACCTGTACAACACTTTCGAGCAGGGAATGAAATCAAGTTGTTTTAAAATAAAGAGTCAAAACGGCAACACAGATATAACTATGTCTTCAGGTCAATCTACAAATCACTCAGGGGTCCACCATTCACATCAGCATCACCGCCACCTGCAGCATAGCGAAGAACAACGTCGTGGCGGATTAAATACAGTTTTCGGACTTACAGCTGGTCATCACAGTCAGCAATTAAATGGATTTTCTTGCAACAATGGAGGCGAAACTGACGCAATTGCCGTTCCGGACATGTGTTACTTTTGCTTTGAGGTGCTTTATTCTGAGCTGAATAACATCGATGGACCACCAGAACCAACGTTTACCAACGACTCATAGTAATTTTCATTATTATTTTTGCTTAAGTCATTTATATTGTACTCAAGTTATACAGTGAGTGCATTAATCGGACAAAAAATGTAAATGAAAAGTTTTTCTCCATTTAGACTGTTCATCGGAAAAGGGTTTTGTGGCGGGAATTCTTGTAGCATTTCCAGTGTTTTTCCAATTAATTTCGTTAGAGTAGGTACTAACATCGCCATTTCACGTGAAATCCATCCAAATACTGTCAAAATGTTGATGGTCGTGAAATCAAGTTCCCTTGGTGGGAAAGTCTCCACACTAGTTTTTGACATTTCGCCGGCGAAAACAATTCAGTTGCAGGGGAGATTTCAGTATCTGCGGCGCCAAATGTTGATGATGCAATTTCATTAACATTGGCCTGGAACGAGCGAATCTGCAATCCTTTTCCCGAAATCGTATCGGTTCTCCAGATATTCAATGTCAAAGTTTGACTTTTCTATGAAGCCACTTAAATAATTTAATAAAAAGGGAATATTTCCGCTTTACACATTGGGGAAAGTGTTTGATGCCATCAAATTGACGTTTGAATTTTAATCAGTTCCACTAGAATAGTAAGTTTTACCGATTTGGCAAAGATGTTAATAATACGAAAAGTAGAAATACACTCGGCCGCAAAACTATCGACTCAACCTGAAAGCGCGTGTATTTGTACGTGTTTTTTGGAAAGTATGATAGTTATCCATAAAAGTCGTATGTCGTTTAAAAGTTTGAAACTTTAGCTATCTGTTAGTACTCTTTTTATCAATATTTGCTTCGCACTTTTTAAATTATTGCCACTTGTAACAAAAAACCCAGAAAAATTGAAATTACAGGTAAAGGTCAGCTCAGGTAAACTACCCCTATAAAAGCGCCCGTAATCGGTTTCTCGTTATCAGTGGCATCAGGAAAGTTAGGTAACTTCCATCTGAAGTAATTTCAATCACTGTTTTGTCATCAATGGATAATACGCCAGATCAGGCGGCACAAGTTGTAGCCCTATTGTCGGAAAATCATAGTCAGCGAAACGTCGCTCGCCGTCTTGGAATGAGTCAGTCTGCTATCTCGAGAGTTAGCAGGAGATTTTGAAAGACTGGTAGCTTTATTTCGAGACCAAGAACGGGCCGCCCTCGATCCACTTCAGAGAGAGACGACCGTTTCATTGTTACAAGTTACGAAATCAGTTCCTCACGGGTGTTGCTGCGCAGCGGAACCTGAGGCGTGCTCGCGGAGTACTTAGCTGTTAGTGTCTGCACAGTAAGGAGAAGATTAAGGGAAGCGAATATCAATCCAAGACGGCCTGCCAGGGGCCTCAAATTGACTGCACGACACCGACAAGCGCGCCTCTTATTTGCTCGAGATCATCTTACTTGGAGCGATACGGAATGGAGCTCAGTATTTTCCACTGACGAGTCGAGAATGTGTCTACATGGCAGTGACAGAAGATGTCAAGTGTACAGGCGTCCAACTGAGTGATTTGCGCAGTGCTGTTTCACTGAAACGGTTGCATACGGCGGCAGTTCCAGTCTGATGTGGGCTGGCATTTCCTTGGAGGGAAAAACGGATCTCGTATTCGTGCCCACATGAAGCCGAGGAGGAGGGCTGACAGCTGAGCGATACGTTACCGATAATCTCCGAGTCCACGTTGTGCCCTATGCAGCATTTATTGACGAGAACTTCACTTTGATGCACGACAATGCCGGGTGTCATGCATCGCGCCTCCCTCGGCAGTTCTTGAATGAAGCCAATATGTCGTCACTTAACTGGCCTGCACGTAGTCCCGACATCAATCCGATTGAACACTTATGGGACGACTCAAGAGAAGAGTCCGAGCCAGAAATCCAGTCCCTTCGTCCACTGAAGAATTGAAGGCAGCCCTATTAGAGGAGTGGAACGGTATTCCTCAAGATACCATCAGCAACTTGATCAGATCAATGCAGAATCGACTGGAAGCTGTCATTAGAGAAAGATTAGGCAATACCAAATACTAAAATAATAAATGCTTAACTTATTTTCCAACAGTTTTTGTTTTATTTGGAAAAAACCTAACCAAAAACCATTTTCATATTTGCTCATTTTCGCTACGATTTCGCTCAAAGAGCATCAATTTTAAAACTTCTCACCAAATATTGGTTAAAATGGTACCAACGTAAAGCTGAGGCCTTAAGCTTTTCAATGACATATGACTTTTATGGATAACTGCTATACTTTTCGAAAAACACGTACAAATACACGCGCTTTTAGGTTGAGTCGATAGTTTTGCGGCCGAGTGCGAGCAAGAATTTCAAAATTTGCTAGACAGGGGGGCAAATAAAGTTTAAAATATTATTTTCGGTGCAATGCTATTGATTCACATCAATATGTAGGAAAAATACCCCCAATTTCCCATTAAAAACTGAACTCCATAATAAATGTGAAACTTTGACATTGAATATCTGGAGAACCGTTACGATTTCGCGAAAAGGGATTGCAGATTCGGTCGTTTCAGGACTATGTTAATAAAACGGCTTCATCAAAATTTGGCGCCGCAGATACTGAAATCGTGCCCTAACATCGTCAGTTCACGTGAAATCCATGCAAATACTGTCAAAATTTTGATGATCATGAAAACGAATTCGCTTGGTGGTACCCACTTCACATGAAAGTCTCCACAACGGTTTTTGACATTTCTTCAGCGAAAATAATGCAGTTCCACTTTATTTCACAATGAAAAGATGTCATCGACAATCAATCAAGTGAACATTTATCTTACATTGAGTGTCTAAAAAGCAAGT